>PVIU01000506.1:175496-311650 GCA_004026605.1 Ondatra zibethicus | reverse complement strand
ACTTCCAACAGGGCAGGGCACCATGCCCTCTTTCAAGGAAGAAGGGGGAGGGAGGAGGGGTGGGGGGTAGTGGGAGGGGACCGGGAGAAGGGGAAGAAAGGAAAAAAAATTTTATTTCTTTAATTATGTTCTTGAATGGAAAAAATAAAACAAAACAATGTATGGAAAAAATAAATAAATAAATTAAAAAAAAAAGAAAAAAAAAAAAGAAAATGCTTTACCCATTTCCATATATCCAGCTACGAAGGCAGTTGCAACTGTCCCTGCCTGTTCTGGCTATCAGTCGCTGAGGAAGGTGGTTGGACACCCACCCACTTGCCTACTCGCTCGCTCTCAATCCTTGTGATGGTCTGAACTTCCCCCTACTTGGGATGCAGTGTGTTGCTTTGGAGCCTGCCCAAGCTCAGTCTCCTAAACTAATCTCACATGTTTCAGGCTCATTAACTCTATACTCTAACAAGTTAAGTTCATTTGAGTTACATTTGTTAATTTACTCTGCCAGGGAATTGCTTACACTGTATGTGTGTGTGTGGCTATGCCTTAGTGGCCTGTGAGAGACCATTCTTTATTATCTGAGAGTTTTACCAATGAGAAGAATTTGATTTCGCCCATTTTACCCACAACATTAAGCCTATCAGCATTCTATACTTGACTTTATGCATCCAGAAACAAATTTTAAATAAAACAAAACCACTAAGACTGTGGAGAAAATCAGCACATTTAGGGGCCAGGTATTGTGATACGGACATTATAACATTAAATCATTAAATAATTGATTTGAGCAAAGTAATAGCCAAGCCAGCATCCATTGTGGTTCAAGCAGAATTATCTTTTAACATTTTCAGAATGCAAATTGTGCTAGTCTTCTGTCCACCAGACACTGAACAAAATGAAGCCCAGATAAAACACAAGAATGTTTCAAGAACACTTTGCAAGAGCTCACCTCCCTTGAAGTGAGCTTTGAAAGTAGACTGCTTTTTGTTTGCAAGAACAATGACTGGATTTAATTTAAAAATAGGAGCCAAATTCTGACCCAATGAGCAATATCAGACATTGTTATGATTGTGTGTAGTGACTGGTAGCATTCAAAGAAGAGATGTCTTTGTGTTTATTTCTCTCTATCTCTCTGATACACACACACAGACACACACACACACAGATGCACAGACAGACAGACAGACAGACGCACACAGATAGATAGATAGATAGATAGATAGATAGATAGATAGATAGATAGAAACAGGAACTACAGACTCAAATGACAGGAGCCATTTCTGAGGGAACTGTCTTGTGTGGCTTGCAGAATAAACCCCACTAGAGAAACTCAAATCTCCAATGGTTTTCGGCAGTGCCCATGTGTGAATAATAGAAGGACTAGTAGTAAACACACCTTGAGGAATTGAAGTCATGAATGCTCTCCATGAGTGCTTACAGTCCTGTACCCATCCAGAACGCAGTGTCTCTGTCCACAAGCGTGGGAAATGGATGATATGAACCAAGACTTCCTGACTCAGGGAGGGCTACAGGCTCAGAAAGACAAGAAGGAGGGAGGCTCTAACCCATCTCAGGGCAGAGCTATTCCCACAATCCACATTCAACTAAAGATTCCCCATTCTGATAGTGGGGAGGAAATAGAAGGAAACACCAAACCCTTGTCACTCATTCTACGTAGTTCAGTGTGTACACAGTTTTGGCCAAGTTAACGGCAACAAGTGGCCAGTGAAGTCCACTATTGGAGTCACCCAGCACTAGAGCTTTTTAAACCGTAAGACTCTCGGTAGAATAGTTTCCCATCAGTCATGGAAGAGGAGTGGCAGCAGGGGATGAACTCCTCTGGTGATTTTATTCAGCCAACAGAGAAGGGAGAGATCCCCAACAAACAGTGCGGCACTTCGTTCACAACTAGTGCTTTGATTAATTCAGGAGAAATCTTATAGTGTAAATCCAGGAAGAGACTAGATCCTGTTTCTTGGCAAACTGTGAGATTTTGAGGAATTTAAGTCTGGGTTGGTATTGACTTGTTCAAGGCCATGAAGGGGACACAGCGAGGTTAGGACAGAGTACAGATCACTGAGCTCTGTTCCCTAGCTGGCCACCCTCTTCTTCCCAACTTCACTAATATTCTGTTCTAGTAAGGGAGAAAGCCTCCTTTAATCTGTTTCTGGAATAAAATTTTCTCTGCCATTTGCAACACTCCAGAGAATAGAAATATAACAGAATCATTGTTTTGTGTTAATACTTCCGTTTCTAGCCATCTCAGCCATCAATCAGAACTTTTATCTTGTTGCCTGAAGAGACAAGGACATTTAATTCACAACAATTTCCTCTTCCCTTTCTCTCAGCGACTCTATTAAATAAAACATGATGGATCACACTCTCTATTTGCATGCCAGCTAAAACACGGCCAAGGCTCTGCTAGAGCAGAGAGAACACAGCTCCTTCCTCTCAGTGACAGAGGTGAAAGGAGGCTAGCGTCAGGGAGGCTTCAAATAACACAGCTGTGTTTCTTCATTGAGGGAAGGGTCCCAATTAATACCTAGAGTGAGAACTGGGAGGTATGCTAAAAATTAATAAATAAGTTCAAATCAGCAAAGAACATAACCCTTTCTAATTAAGTCTAACTTTTATTTTTAAATTAACATTTGGATTTTAGAGGGCAGAGCTGGGCATGATGTGGCCCACCAGTCACGTTTCTGAAATTGTCTTTTGAGGTAATTCCCTTCTTCCCATTGCAACAGAGAAGCGATTATTTTTTTTTTGAATGCGTATTTACAGAGAAAGTTCACCTTTATTCTTCTTCAGGGTGAGAGTGCTCAGGGGTGCTTGTCTTGTATGTGCTTTAGAGCAACCCAATGTACCTTGCAACCTTCGGCATATGGAGCTATTGAGTATAGCACTGGCAGGACCTTGAGGGCATTGCTCGGCCCAGCCACCTGGCTTTATGAAGACAGAGGATCACATTTTATTTTGAGATTCTCTTCTTCAGAGTTTATGATTTGGTGAAGACCGAAGGTAATTGGTGGAGTGTGGCCCTGAATTGTAGGCCTCCTGTCTGCTAGTGAGAATGAGAGTTCTCTTTCATTTATCCTCCTAAGAGATCCTATTTTGGCTGACGATGTGACAATGAGCCAGATACAATATCTTGCTACAAGAAATTTGCAGATGGTGTGAGGTTTGAATAAACAAGCGATTGTAAATGAGAGATAGAACCATGAGAGGATGAACCAGAGTCTGCCAGAGCACAGCGAGCAGGTCAGGATGTAGGTGAGGCTTTAGGAGAGCATTCTGGAGGAAGTGAAGTACAAACTGCAGCCTGGAGGATGGAGGGGAGCCTGTTCAGTAAAGGACTGGGGGCACCAGACAGAGGGTTCAGTCTGAGGTGAGTTCACTGATGGGCAGGATGGCTACATAATTGACAGCGGTAAAGGAGCGGAGAAGAGATATGGGTTAGGGCCCCAGGAGTGATATTAGACACTTTTGGGCTTGCTGCTCATAGCAATGAGAGACTACTGAATAATTGTTAGAGCAAAAACAATGAAGGAACGTTTGTGTTATGTAATGTGCGCATAATTAAGGATATAGAATTAAGAGAATTTGAAGAAGATACCACCACACCAAAACTACTCAAGCCTGTGATTTCTAACTGCCCTTTTAGCCACATTGATCAGAAGGACTCTTAGCTTATTGCAGACTTGAGAAAATTGTTAGAAATTGTACTGACTTACTCATCAAAGTTCAGTGTTTCTAAGTTTCAAAAGTACAATTCCCCATTAATCTAGTTCCAAGACAGATAGCACTATGCTACCAGCATGGCTGGATTACCTTTTCTATATTAAACCAACTATTTAATACCATGGTAAATTCTTTTCTTTATTCTTTCTTTGTGTGTGTGTCTCTGTGTGTGTCTGTGTGTTTAATGCATGTGTGCATATGAATGTAGAAGCCAGAAGTTGAAATCATGAGTCTTTTGGGTTTGCTTTCTACTTGATCCAGTCATGCAGAGTATCCAAACTGAACCTAACTTGATCCAGTCACGCATAGTGGTGTGGGAGGTCTTTCTGTCTATGTGTTGCTTTTACTGGTTAATGAATAAAGAAACTGTCTTGGCCTATAGCAAGGTAGAACTAAGTTAGGTGGGAACTAAGCTGAATGCTGGGAGAAAGGAGGTGGAGCCAGAGAGAATCCATGGAGCTGCAACCAGAGACAGACATGCCGAAACTTTGCCGGTAAGTCACTGCCACATGGCGATACACAGATTAATGGAGATGGGTTAAATTAATGTGTAAGAGTTAGCCAATAGGAAGCTAGAGCTAATGGGCCAATCAGTGATTTAATTAATACAGTTTCTGTGTGCTTATTTTGGGACTGAGCATCTGGGAACTAACTAGCGACCTCCCTACGACAGCAGAGTATCACAATTGACCTAACTTGATCCAGTCATGTGGAGTATCACAATTCACTTAACTTGATCCAGTCATGCAGAGCATTACAAATGAACCTAGACCTTGCTGATGTCATAGCTTCAGTTGTCAGTTTGACACACTAGGGGAAAATGAACCTCAATTGAATAATTATTTGCCTGTGGGCATGTCTGTGGGGCATTTTCTTGATTGTAAATTGATAGAGCAATCTGTGGTAGCCACTGTAGATGGTGTCATCCTTTGGCAGGTAGACCCAGACTGTGGAAAGAAGGTAGCTGAGCAAGCCAGAGGGAGCAAGTCAAGAAGCATTGTTCCTTCATGGTTTCTGCTTCATGCTCCTGCCTTGAGTTCCTGCTAAAATAAAGCCCTTCCCCAGTTGCTTTTGTCAGTGTTTTGTCCCAACAACAGAGGGACAAGCTAGAGCCTCAGGGTAATCTGGCCAGCCATCTTGTTTTGGGCAGCCCGTCTCTGCCTTCCTAATGCTGGAATGACCACTGGCAGGACACATCCACCTGGCATTTGAATGGGTTCTGGGGATCCAATCTCTGGTCTTCGTGCTGCCATGGAGCATGTGCTTTAAGCACGATTCCTCTCCAAGGCCCCATAGCAAACTTTTGGATCACAGTAACCAAACAATATAAAAAATAAAAACCAGATTCATCCGTTCTAATAGTCATACAAAGTACATGGCTATACACAGCATGTTCCACAGGGAAAGGGAGGTGGGGGTGGGGTGGAGAGAAGACTGGGGTTGAATTCTAGTAATAAATAAATAAATGAACTCTGAAATAAACACATAAATAAATAAATGCAGAAGATCCATATTACAGTACATTCTGCCAGTAATACTTCAGCCAAAACACAAAGTGTCCTCCAGAGGGCAAAAGTGGCTGAGCTCCCATAATAGACCTCAAAGGCTGTGAAAGAGCCAGTGTAGTCTGTTGTGTGGTCTGCGCATGTGGTGACTTGTAGCACACAGGCTTGTTTCCCTAAGAAATACAAAACTTTAAGCTTAGATGATGAAGAACAATAAAACTATACAGTGCACACAAAATGCAGCTCACTGGTTATCGTCACACCATCCTGCTTCTGAAAGCCAGTCTTAAAGTCAGCACACACTGCTCCAAGGCAGACACTTGCCCCTTCCTCTCCATGATGACAAGCTTGAAGTGATAGGCCTCTGTATTTGGAAAGCCCAACAGAAAGACATCAAACCCAAACCAACCGACTGAGAACATAAAACTTCATTTCTTGTAGTCAATGAAAATACCCACAAATGGCCAGGAAGTTACAACAAGCCAAACACCCGCTGTTGCTGATTGGTTTTGATCAACTTGATGCAAACCTGGGAAGACAGAAACTCCATAGGGATATTATGGCCATTAGACTGGACTACGGATAGGTCTGTGGGGTATAATTTCTTGATTTTAGGTTTTGAGGCAATGTTTCCCTATGTAGCCCTGGCTGCCCTGGAACTCATGATTGGAACAAGCTGACTTCAAATTCTTAGAGCTCCATTTGCCTCTGTGTGCAGAGTGCTGGAATTAAAGGCGTGCACCTGCATGCCAGGTTTGTTGGGGCATTTTCTTAGTTGCTAATTGATGTGGGAGAACCAGGCCCATGTGGGAAGTGCCAATCCCAGGCAGGTGGGTCTGGACTGTATGAGAAAAAGAATAAGCTAGTAATCAGCAATCTGACTGCTCCTCATGGACTCCCCTGAAGCTTCTGTTCCAGCCTCCTGATTTAGCTTCCCTAGATGATGGACTGTAAGATGTAAGATGAAATAAGTCCTCTCTTCTCCAAGTTGGTTTTGGTCATGATGTTTATCACGGCTACAGAGATGTGAACTAGAGCCCCTCATTATAGATAACAACTTCACAAAGTCAGCTGAGAAATACAGAGTTAGACTTGGACTGTGTATATTTTAGTAAAGCAGTCAAATAGTCATGAAGTATGGCGTCAAATGGTAACACATGTGACAAGCCCTCTAACAATTGTGCCCTGGCGGCTGGAGAGATGGCTTTGCATTTTAGAGCTGCTCTTCCGGAGGACCTGGGCTCCATCTCCCGCACCTACATACTGGCTCACAACTGTCTGAAGTTCTAGTTCCTGTGGATCTAATGTCCTGTTCTGGCCTCTGTGAGCATCAGGTAGGTACACATGTAGTACATATACATACATGTAGACAGAGCACCCAAACACATAAAATACATAAGTTAGAAAAAGGGTCATGCCCCAAGAAGTAGTAGCCTTTTTTTCCTGTGCCGCCCTGAAGACCAGGGCATTTTATTTGGCCGTTTCAGCATTTTAATGGTGGAGTTTTGATCCTGGGACGATGCTTTGGAACTTTTCATGTAGAATCCCACTTGTCTGGTAGACTTGCTCCGTTGCCAGAGGAGCCTCAATTTTGCTTTAGACATTTCATACACATGAAAATCTTTACCAAATATCTTGATGAAGGGAGGTGGCACAGGATATTAATAGCATTCAAGCGTCCTCTGTAGTTAAAATAACTTCCTCCTTTACACTATTTGCTCCAGAAATCCCAGGCTATCTTGCTTAACAATCACCAGAAGCTTGACAAACCTTAATATTTCAAAATTATGAGCAGTTACTTCCAGGGGCAAGTCATGTTATTGAATTATGACCAATTTATTATCACAAGGGAAAGCAGGTGTAGCCTGACATCTTAAAAAATGTCCCAACTGCTGCTTTATAATGTAGAAACAATAAAACTGCATGTACTTTATCATAGCACTAATCTCATCTCTCTTTCCCCAGACTTCCCTAATTCCACCTATTAAAAGGGAATAAAAAAGAAAGGCCTAAATAGCACTTCATAGTAGCATCTGACTCTCTTCTGAAGCATTCAACATCTTAGAAATTAGGTACAGCTCCTTTTTTCTTTGTAATAAGCTAAACATGGTTTGAAGATTTGTGGGGCTGCAGGAAAATAACTCATCCCGAATTATTTCTGAAAATGTCTTTTGACCAGAGAGCAGGGTCGGACTGCAAACGTGGGTGTGCATTAGTTTATTGTTGTGTACTGCAAATGTGGGTGTGCATTAGTTTATTGTTGTGCATTGCAATCGTGGGTGTGCATTAATTTATTGTCGTGCACTCTTCTCAAGCTTTGCACGACCTTTTGTGACTTGGTCTGTGTGAACCTGGGTCACCGCTGAGTGATGACCACAGTTCTACAGCAAACCCCCAGTTGTAGCAGTTAAGATGTGTCCTGCACACTTGCTGGAGAAACTTCTATCTCTTGGGGGTTAGTGTATAAGCTCTTGCACACTCAGGTCTTTATGCCTTAACATGGAATTTGTTTCCTTCTTTGAAATTTTCTGTTGTCTGGGCCTCTCATTGTCCCTGATTTTAGTTCTCTGTCTACTTTGGGGGTAGGATATGGTATATGTGCAGTCCTGGCCTTATGGGCCCTCTACTGACTTTTCAAATAAGGTTGATTTTACTTTGCCAAAGTGATTGGCTCCACTTGTTGGATCTACCAGTCTACCTTAGGATTCATTATGCTAAACATCCATGTATATATATTCATATGTATATGTGGAGTGCACACACATATGAGAAGTGAATGGTTCTCAATTATCTCATCAGTAATAAAGGTCTTGCAAGTCTTGTTGGCTTCTCTTGGCCTCAGCACTTTACCACACCTACTGGAGGTTGTGCATAAGCAGAGACCATGAAGGCCCTTGCAAAGTCTTCTTATGAACCTTTTGGGCCCATTTACTCCCTGTGCCAGTCTAGTATGAGACTGAATTTAGAAGCCAAAGCAGATAGATAGCTTCCATGTAGGTGTCACACTGAAGCAGACTGAGGTTCATCATAGCTTACATCTTGTATTACTTTCCATACCACACGGTGTAAGATTATCTCAGAGAACATTGTGTGAGTTTAGAACCCCAATTGCCCTGTAGTCTTCAAGAAAACCTTTAGACTTACACCACACACCTGTGTACTTAGGATTTATAATTTTGTCAGTTAATGTTTACCAAAATGGAAGTAACTTTCTAAGAAACAAGTGGCTCAGAATATCCACGTGCAGCCCTTGATGGTGCAGTGTTTGTTGGAAGCAAGAAGAGTCTCAGCCCTCCAGGACCCAGAGATGTACAGGCCACCGGGCTGACTGGCAAGGCAAAGGTGATGGATAGATTTGCACAAGGGAAGCAGTTACTTCAATAAGGTTTATCTGAGTTAGCCTAGGATAAACAGCTGCCTTTCTCTACAGGGAATGCCATTTGACATGAATGAAGACAAGGACAATGATCAGGTCTGAAAGATGGTTAATTGAAAAAGAGTAGCCTGCTCTGATCTGAAGATTGAGCTCCCTGGGAGGATTCAGGTAGCCAGAGTGAGTCAAATGTTCTTACATCGAAGAATTTCCCAGGGAGACATAAACACCAGACTTCATTGACCTCAAATAAGGAAAATGTTGACCTCACAGCCACTTAGAGGGGGCTGAGTTCCAGGTGGTTCATCTCTTAATTGCAGTGTTCATTAAGATGGCAAGTTCTTTTCCTGTTAGATCTATAGAAGCCTAAAACATCAGAGCACAGGGGAATGAAAGAGCAGGTATTAAGTACTTAATTTCCCCTCCCCCACTTTTAACCAAATGTCTCAGGCTTTTGGTTGAAAGCTAAAGAAGTTTGGTTAAGGACTTATTGCTCTTTTGATTGGATCTGGGAATCAAGAATAAGCAGCATATGTCTTGGAAGAATGAAAGCTGATTATGTCTGAATGACCACTTATTCTCTACTGTGTCACCCTTGGCGACCCAGTGTCAGCTCTTCAGAACAGCTGTCAGACCTCTACTCTGATGACATTAATGTCTGTTTCATTCTGTCAATAATTGCCTGGATATGTTTTCTTTTATGAAGTATTTTTATTTGTCTGTCCATCTTCATAACGTAGTTGACTGTGACCTTGATTCTTGTGATGATGGAAACTTTGTTAATTACTGTTAAAGATACGAGCTGTGCCTTTAGCAGCTAGATTAGTGCTTAAAGTATTGAAATGAACATTCAAGTGCACTGGACAAAGATTCTCACATTTCTCTCTAATAAACTGTATTCATTCCCCACCTGTTTTGAAAGCTACTTTATTATAGATTTCTTCTATTCACTTATGATGAAGTAATAAGAACAGACCAACTATTATATATAATCAAGAAAATGCTAATGATAGGAGCTGCATGCACATGTGTGTGTATGTAGAAACACCAAAAAGTCAACATGTTCATTGTAAATATAAATATCCTATGAAAAGCAAGTTTGACTGAATTATTGAAGAACTACCATACATTTCATCAAACAACTTTTAAGTGTAATTGTGTTAGGGTGGTTAGTTTTCATAAATGATCATACTATAACTTACCATACATTTAATTATAAGTTAACACTTGTAAGGAATAGCAGAGACCTGTGTGTCTTCAGCCAGTTTCCTTCTCTTTCCCTTTTCCTCTTCCCCTTTCTTCTTCTTTGCCAATTTCAAATAAAACTGCTGTGGAGTGTTGTATGTAAGTGTCTGTATGAATGCGGGATCCCATTCTCTTTATCTTCACTTTTCAACAAAGCACATTAGAGGGAGAAAGGGACGTTTCAGCCATTTCTCCCAAAAGTGCATGAGAAAAGTAGTTTTCAAGGCTTTGTGACCTTGTGGAATTTGAGGATGGTCATTGGGACAAGTTGACACCACATATCTCTTGCTGTGGTGTCCTGAGCATATAATATTATTTATGTTGTATTCCTACCCCCCAAAATTTGTGTGACCTGAATCTAATTAGGGGAAAATCAGGAAACTTCAGTTGAATAACATTCTTCTTAATAAGTGGTCTGCACAGCAGTCTCCTCTAATCTAGGGGAGATCCAGGATCCTCAGTAGATTCCTGAAAGTGCAGCGCTATCAAACCCCACATGTCCTCTGCACTTTTTTTTTATACAAGTGATGCTTTCCTGTCCTAATTTTTCAAATCAGGTCCCTGGATCAATAACAAGCTCTCTGAACATGAGTTTGGGCTAAGGATGTTTTGGAGAAAAAAATCAAGGGAGGACACTGAAAGAATATGATAAAGAGAAATTTGTGTCTTAATAAGCATCGCCAGGTGTCTATCCATGAAAACACTGAAAATGATAAAATGAGAGCTCATAGCAGAGAGTAGCAGAACACAGCTGTAATCCCAGTATTCAGGAGGCCAAGGCAGGAAGGTCCTGAGTTTGAGGTGAGCCTGGGATGTCTTGAGAGACATACCACACAACAAGAAAAAGTGTGGAGATTATTTGTAGAAGAATCAAAAGTTATCTGGAAAATTACGTGAGTTTTTCAACTGGGTAATATAACTTTGATTCAAAATGGAAGTATCAAAACACAACACAAAGAATAGGAGGTAAGACTAAATAATCACTATATTATAGTTTCAGGAACTAATATTGTTGTAAGGTATGATAGTATTGTGCCTACATAAGAGAATAGCCTTTCTTAGGAGATTCATGTTGAACTATTTTATATGTAATGTTTTGGCATCTGCAATTTAAAGATGGTTCAATCATTTGGGACATTTTCTTTCCATGTTAAACACTCTTTGTTATCTTCCCTATGAGGTATACCCTGTGTTTAGAGTTCATTATACTATTCAGGTTCCATGAAAATGTTTTAACATCTTTTAAATCAAAACATAAAAAGTGAATCCATAAGGCTAAGAAATATTTTAGTAAACAATATTGACCACTGGTATTTATACAGATATAGTCATAAAATATAATCCCACTTTTTGAATGAAATCTTACTCTGTAGCCAAGGTTGGCCTAGAAGTCATGATATAGGTTAGGTTGATCTCTTAAGATCTGTGTTGAGATTACAGGTGTGAGTCATGAGGCCTGGCTTGGTCTAAATAGGATTTTGGAGGAACGGGAACATAAAGTGCCTAGGGCTCCTGGAAGTTATACAGAAGCACAGTGCACAACTTCTGCATAATGCCCCTAACATGGTCCTCCTATGGAATAGTCTTTGTGTTTTGGTCTAAAAGAGGGTTAGACAAATATGGCATTATATGCAATCAGTGAATGGATATAGGAATTAATGCATGCATGGATCCCTTTCTGTAGAATTGTTCTTCCTTTGGGACTCATTTTTTTTTGTTGTTGCTACTTCTCTCATGGTATTTGCTGGTCTTACCAGGTGTTCCATGCTACAAAGCCACAGCCCAATCAGACAGGCAAAAAAATAAATCCACAGTCATTCATGTCAAATGCTAACTGAGCAAAAGAGAGGTATGATGCAGGTGGCAAGCCCTGGGTCAGCGCTGAGGAGATTGTACTTGTCTTTGAAGGAGGAGGAATTCATGGCCAAGGCAGGCAGAGTGTTAATACAGGTAAGGTTGCAGAACTTGGACACTGAAGGCCAAGGCAAGGCAGGCAGAGGGTTCCCACAGGTAATCCTGCAGAGCACGGACACTGAAGACCAAGGCAAGGCAGGCAAAGTGTTCACATAGGTAAGGCTGTACAGCTTAGCAGACAAATGCTCAGGACATACAGGGGAAGAGGAAGCAGTCTAGTTAGCAAGAATCATAGAGTACATCAAAGATTTAGTAGGAGAAATGAGCAGGGTATTGGAGATGAAGGTAACTCTTAGGAGCCTAGATCAGTTGGGGCTGTGAAAGTATTGAGGTAAAACGAGGAAAGGAGAAGGTAAAGAGGCTCATTCAGTGCTTATTTCAGCAGATCACAGGATCGTGAAGGGCACAGAAATGTACTGTGGGTACATTGTCAGTGAGACCGTCAAGGCAGATCTCATTTTGATTGTGGAGTCAAGGGCAAAGATTGGTTAAACAGCTTTACAAGATCTTGACTCACAAAGACTTATATTGCCACTCTGGAGAAGAGGAAGTCAGGATGCGCAGGCACTTTGAAGGCATTGAAAGATGATGAGTTTGGTCTGTATGTTCTCAGTAGAAAGAATCATAAAGCTACCTGTGCCATTTAGGATTCTAACAGAGAAAGAGAAATCAGAAAAGAGCAACGGTCTGGGGAGATGAATCTGTGGGCAAAGTGTTTGCTGGGAAAGTTCAAGGACCTGAGTTCTGATCCCCCTCATCTGTATATAAAAGCGGCATATATCATCACATTGCTTAGGGCCAGCCACAGGTGGCTCCTGGGGCATCGCTGGTCAGCCGGCTTTGCCCAGTTAGTGCACTCTGGTTTCAGTGGAAGACACCCTCTTAAAACAAAATGGAACAAAACAGCAACACAAAACCGGAAGGCGCCCGAGGAAGACATGATGCTAATTTACGGCCTCCATGTGTGCAAAGGCCTGTTCACACACATGTGCATACAACACATGCACGGAATAAAAACTAGGAACAAGGATACAGGCTTGTATGGAGGTAAGACTCAAGAGCTGGGAAGACGTTACATGTTGGAACGAAAGAAGAGAGAATGTTGAGGGTGCAGGTAGAAGTGTGAGGTGTTCTAGGGTGTCTCAGCCATGCTACCCAAAGGCAGGCTATTCAATTTTGGGCTTTGCCAGGTAGGAGCTACATCCCAAGAGTGCCATACAAACTGAAGCAATAACGAGAAGGAGGTCAGTAGCTGACCCAGGTTTCTGTGGCCTTTCTCATCCAGACAGTGCAGAGTTACTGAACGGGCAGTCGTGGAACGGCAGGAGGGAGAAATCCATCGAACTGCAGCTGTCCTATCAGAGTGACAGGATTAGGGCTGAGCTTCCGGGAGAGTTGCAGACCCAGGGAGAGTTGCAGACCCAACGCTTGGAAGGGGCTTCTGGGAGGAGGAGAGGGGACGCTGCTGCAGCAGTTAGGCCAGGAGGAGGCTGCGGCTGTGAGAGCTATTTTCAGAAAACAAATGTCAGACACTTCACATGGCAGCATGATTTGCCAGCGGTGCTTGTTTAGCAGAATCTTTCTTCCTAGCAACAAGGCTAATATGGGACAAATGGGCTTGAATTGCAGAAAGTAGGAGGAAGAATGGTTTTTGTATCTATTAACGGGTCGGTCTGATGGAAATGGAAAATGGGAATGTCATCTTCAGCATCAACATTTCAGACCAAGCCAGGTACCGAGACACCATACCCATTATTCAGAAACAAAAAGACAATTTTCAGATTTTAAGTTTTTAGTCATTTTTTTCAAGGAACAGAAGGTGGCATCGGCCCAATTTAATGTTCCCCTTTTAGTGGAAGAATTTAAATGGCACAACGAATTGGACCATCTGAACTCCTGTTTTAAAAAAGCCTCCTTTCTCTGTTCCACTTTTTTATATCGGGATCCTCTTACACGTGTATGTGAAATGAGAAGCTGTTTTCTCACTGCATGGGGGCTTGGCTGATTTGTTCTGAGCACATGAGTTGATAGGTAAGGGCGCAAAACACCCAGCAGCGAGCATGATCTTCGTTTGGGAGTATACGGCCTGGCAGTTTGCCAGCACACAGAATTTAAAAGCAGTTTCGTTTTCACATGAATGTTAAACTCTGCTAGGTGTGCCACTAAATGACTCCTTCCAGGATTCACTATTATTTGAACTGAATAGTTTTCCTTAGGATTCCAGGAGCTAATCACGGCTCATATGACACCCAGTCAGTTCCGCTGGCGTAAACACTCGCTCTCACTGTTACGATGTGGAAGGACTGGCAGGGATCAAGTCAGGATTTCTATGATCTTAGGGGTATATCCCTTTTTCAAATGTGACATCCATTCATACATATATCACACGCAAACATATACACACACATATCATCACTACAAAGAGTCTAAGAACTTGCTTTGTACAGCGAGATGTGAAGCAGTGTTTTAGGCTGGCTAATGGGTTCCCATTTCTTCAGCTTTTCTTATAGCATCATTATACGTCTGTGCCCTTTATCACACAGGTCTGCAAAACATCTCATTAGAAAGTATGGAATATTTTCCCCTACCCCATTGATCTTATGCTAGTATACCAGCCCAAAGGAGAGGCCTTAGAAGGCCTTGTGTGCTCCTCCTAATATTACTGCTCTCTTAGGACATATTGCTGGTGGCTGTAGGTTCAAGAAGGATGAAATACCTATAGCGCAGAGCACAGGCACATCAGTATCCTGAAGCAGAGCCTGCTCAGGCAATGATTAAGCAAACAAATGTAAAATTTCAAGTTGTCTTTGTTTCACAGGAAAAGCTAACATATCAACGAGAATTCCCAAGCTTCCATAACTGGTCTTCTGGCAGATGTACACCAGCAAAGCTGTGGTAAGCAGGTCAGCCCCCCTGTGAGCCTGTATGTCACTCTGCCTTCTAACTAATCCACAGCGAGGCTAAAGTTGACTCGATCAAGAATCTCAAAAGCATCCAAGATTTGAACTTTAAAACTCGTATTCTTATAATTTTCTATATAACTTTGAGAAATATTAAGTAATTATGGGAAAAAAGTTTCAGAATGTTCACAGAGTTAGAGATCTTTGATTTTTGTTTGTTTTTGTCTACTGGAGGGTAGATGTGGCAAAGACACCACGTCAGACGAGCACACAGCTTAGAAGCTTTGTTCGAATCCAGTCTTCTCACTGAGACAACCGGGTACTTATCTATGATAATATTTTCTTCATCTTTTAAGCTGGGGAAAGGTCTCTGGCTGCCAAGGGGAGTCTGTCCTGGTGGTCATACCAGGCAGATGCCTTGAAAACTTGAGAACAGGTCCAAGATATTGGATATGCTAATTACTACCATGAAGTACTCAGATAAGCATTTTGGTTTTTGAAATATTCAGTGTCACATGTTTTGTAGCTATCATGGAACTCAAAGTCCATTCTGACTTCTTGAACCAGGGGCCACAATACTCAAGGTCTCGCTTCTAATACTTCTCTGGTTAGTGGTTTTCCTGTACAGTTTTTGTCAGTGTGTCATAAGCAAAAGCTGTTTGGGAAGAGGGACCTTAACTGAGAGTGTCCCCACCAGACTATCTGTAGGGCGCTTTCTTGGTTGATAATTGATGTGGAAGGGCCTACCCCTGAGCAGGTAGTCTTGAGTTCTCTAAGAAATCAAAGTGAGCAAGCCACAAGGAGCAACCCAGTAAATGGCACTCCTCCATGGCCTCTGCTTCAGTTCCTGCCTCGGGGGTCTTGCCTTGAGTTCCTGACTTCTCTTCATAACGGATTGCAACTGGAAGCTGAAATAAACTCTTTCTTCTCCAAGTTGCTTTTGGTCATGTATTTATTCCAGCAATTTAAGAGTAATTAATAGCAGCCTTTCTGTTATTCCACTTGATGTGTTGCTAGAGTGACCTCAGAGGGCCTTGGTTTCCTCATCGGTTACAGAGTGAGAACAACTAGGTTTGGGTTTGTCCAACATGAAGAAAAAGGACTGCTTCCAATCTCTCAGTTTCTCTTGGATATTTAGAATGGGTGGAAACATCCTTCTCAAGATAAAGAGTATAAAGTTTAATGACAACTTTATCATACATTTATTTATTTAGTTAGTGTGTATATGTGTGCAATGTGTGTGTGTGTTCATGTTGGTGCACTTTCCTATGTGTGCACATGTGTGTGGAGGCCAGAAGTTGATGCCTGGTATCTTCCTAAATGGTCTTCACCATATTTCTTTTCCGGCAGACTCTCTTACTGGAGTTAGAGCTCCTTGATTCAGCGAGGCTCCAGGGAATCTGCCTGCCCTGGCTCTTCTCCCCAACATTAGGGTTACAAATAGGTGCCAGTATGCCTGGCTTTTATGTGGGTGGTGTGGATCTAGACTCAGATCTTTATGCTTATGAGCCATACACTGCACCAACTGAGCCATCTCCATGGCCCCCATGAGGTATCTGAGCATCAGCTTTACTCTCAGCATTACAGAATATTGGCTATCTTTGTCTTCATAGTTCTTAAACTTTGTCATCATCTGTGCTCACATATGAGTTTGATGATCTGTTTATATTTCTGTCATCTGTTGCTGTAAACCTCTTTCTTTTGCTTGGACTATTACTATATTTTTTGGCTTAGCTTTTAAGTTTGTTCTTTATCTCTTTGAAAGCTACTCATAATAATGATAACAGAACAAAGTTAAAATGATTTAATAGTACACACTTTGTAACAAGTTTGCCTTTGTTCAAATTATAGTTTTACATTTTAGTAGCTATTTGACTTTATTTTCTATTTGCACTAGGTTCTTCATTTATAACATGTTAATAATTATAATATAACCCCATCCTCAAGAGAGTATTGTCAGGAATAAAGAAGCTGATATGTGTAACAAATTTGGAAATGTTTCTCCACCAGTCAGAATGAAAAACCATTTACCACACAAGCACTGAGTCCTCAGAAAGCTGTCACCTTAGCACTTTCAAAAACATGGACTAAAGTCCTCTTGGAGTCACCTGACAAAATTAAGGTAACTTGAAAAGTAGCAAACTGATCACAAAGTCCTTGAATATTTAGAAGAATATAAAAACCTCCATCCTCCAAACCTAGCAATGTAAAATATACAATATCCAGAGGCAAAATACAATTACCAGGTATATAATGAAGTAGGAAAAATTCAATTTTAACCACGTGAAAAAAATCATTAGTTATGCAATGACAAAAATGACAGAGTAGGTATTTAAGGACACCAAAATCTTACTATAAACACATGTTTATATAGCTACACGTGAAAGCCAAGGGAGATTCAAGGACAAAAGAGACTAAAATTGAACTTTTAGCGATGAATCACGTGATATTTCAAATGAAAACTCCACTTGTGTGAGTAGCAGATGATTGACATTGCTGAAGATTAGCAAATTTAGAGCTAGCAACAGAAACCACCCAGAATGTGTATCTACCAGAGGAACTGACTATGGTGGTTGTCACACTGAAGATGTCAGGTGACCAAGCAAATTTCTCTAGTGTGTGCATCTAAAGTGAAGACATAGTAGTGACTCCCGCTCAGCAATCAGCTCTGCAGCAGATGAAGTAATATGAGTCAGAACACATTTTTGGAAGTCCAAATTAGTAGTATTGAAACTTGAAAATTTCCCAAGGCAAATCGACAAATTTAGTAAGTTTCCAGTCTCCATGGTTAATGTGTCTTCCAGGTTGTCTTTTCCATGGTCTCTGGTGGTCTCCATAAAGCATCTCTTCCTGAGTCATGCTTTAGGTGAGTGGTAGGATACTCAAGATGGAACTTTCTAGAGGTGCTTGGAAGTCAACTTCTGACATATGTATTGGAGATATTTGCTTTGCAATGAAAGTATAATGTAACAACATTGCAATTCTCCTCCACACACAGACACAGACATACAGACACACAAACATACACACACACGGAAACCAGAGGAAAATATACATATGATGACACATGATACATGCCAAACTTCTCAACAAAACCAAGAAAGTCAAAGATAGTAATAGTATGATGTTACAAAATGCTGAAAAACCAACAACAGCAAAGTACTGACTTTTAATCTAGAATTCTATACACAATGGCCGAAGCCATTCAAAAACTGAAGGTATAATAAAGTATTTAGCCCGGGGCTGGTGAGCTGGCTCAGTGGTTAAGAGCACTGACTGCTCCTCCAGAGGACCTGGGTTCAATTCCCAGCACCCACATGGCAGCTCGTAGCTGTCTGTAACTCCAGTTCTGACATTGTTATACCAATGCACATGAAATAAAGTTAAATAAAGTCTTTTTTTAAAAAAATAAAGTATTCAGACAATCAATAAAACTCAATTAGTTGAAGTGAAGAAAAATATTAAAGTGGGTATTATCCAAATGAAAGGAAATTATCCTAAGTGGACATGAAATATATAAGAAAAATGAAAAACAATGTTAATAACTGTATTAAACAAAAATATCATCTTCCAAAGTCTACTATTTTTGGAAGCTAATGGAAAAGTGGGAGAATGAACAAGAGGTCTTGAGGGTATAATAGCTTTTCTCTAAAATTGACAAAGGCTATTAACTTACATTGATGTATACAATGAAACCTGATAGCTACCCAATTCACCTCTCTGACACTTTCCCCATATTTTCCCACACTTCCTCCCTGCCCATCTGTGCACTGGTGTGGGGTCATCTATTGGAGCATGGGCCCACCAGTAATCACATCTTTAAAAGAGAATGATTACTCTTCCATCAGCAACTCTCTATTGCCAGTATCTCCTAATAAGGATGAGGTTGGGAGATAATCTGCCCCATCACTGCTAGGATTTTGGCTGGCTTGATTTTGTGCAAGTCTTGTGCAGGTAACCACAGCAGCTGTGAGTTCATCAGTGCAGTGGTCATGTCATGTCCAGACATCACTTCCCAGCATTCTTCCCCACCCTTTGTCTCTTTAATTCTTTCTGCATTCTCTTCCATTACGGTCCCCGAGACTTTGAAAAGGATATCAATACTAATGCACTCTTTAAGGATGCACTCTCAATTTCTCATTCTCATACTTCGACTGCTATGTGGCTCTCTACTGACTTAGGCCCACTGCAAACAAAGCCTTCTGACCAAGGTTGAGAGCTGCCTAGGACTAATTTGTTGGCATGGAAAAATGACAATAACAGGTTCTACCCTCTGGCCCATGACATCCTTAGCCATACGCTTTTGACCAGGGTTACAATATTAGGGATGAAATTCCCTCCTGTGGAGCAGGCCTCAAAACCAATGAGAAACCTGTTTATTACCCTATAATGATTGTGTCACTATTGCAGCAATGGGCACATCTTGCATGGTAGGTTGGTATTATAGCATACAGGGTCTAGTGCAGGATGTTTTTCTTCCTAGCAGCTGGCATGGCACCTTCCAGTACTATGAAAGTAGCTATCACGGAGGATGCTACCTGGTCAATTTGAGATTGATTTCGGCAGAAGGATCTTACTGTCTGGTTATGGCAGATGAACAAGAGGAATGGCCATAGTCTGCGTTGTTTGAGAGAGCTCCCAGGCCTTCCTTGAGTAATACCTCATAAATCAATATCCTAGACCTTCTACTGTGAAATTCATCATTTTAAATCATTTTAATGACATAATAAGAGTAATTATATCAGCCTTTACTGTTATCTTCTTTGATAGTAGAGTGACAAACCCTATAACTCCAACTAACTTACTTTTTCCCTCATCATTTACCCCAGACACAGCTAGTTGTGCCACTAACCAAAACTACGAACTCTTACTATTGGTTCCCATTTCCAAAGAGTCCCAAGCTCTAACTCTTCTCCTATTGAGTACATTGGAAAGAACTGTCTAGGTCCTGAAATTTCACCTGACACTCTTCAATGAGTAACGGTCCTTAGACTGAAAAGTAATACTAAAAACCATAGAATTCTAGTCTTCCGAATCTTGACTTGAAATTTGAGATTTTTTTTCAATGCTTTTTTCCCCTGTGATGTCCTTAAGAAGATTTAAAGGCTGCACAGATTTTACAGCATTTTTTCATAGACAAGTTGGTCTCAGTCATTAATTTTCTGTTACAAAAGTTAAAACATTAATATGTTTTGGAAGAGACAATGTAAAAATTTATAACTACAATGAATGTCAATATCAGTAGCATTGTATGTAGACAAGGTTCTGTTATTCTGTTTGGTTCTTTATTGAACCCAGAACACTGAAGTCCTAAAGCTGGGGAAATCTTACTGGTCACTTTGACTCAATTCTTACCTTACTAAAGAGAAACAAGAGGAAGGAAGTCATAGAGGAGCCAGTAGAGCTAGAAATATTGACTTGATCCGCCTGTACTGCCCCACAACGAACTGGAAGCAACATCCATTGACACTTTCAGTATCTGGGGCATTAAACAGAATTATTTAACTTTTCATTTAAAATGATCTTTGGTGTGAGGAGTTATCTACTTTCTAGAAACACTTGAATTAGTCCATCACTGCTGTTTCATTAGGATTTCTTTAGTAATTTCCTGAGAAATGTCTTTGTTTCCACAAATCAAAAGGTCGTCTTAATTCATCGCCTTTTAAACATTCATTAGTAACTCCTTCTTTAAAATTTGCTTCTTCTCCTCCTCTTTTTTTTTAAATTTTTTTTTTACAGTGTTGTTGTGTGAACTTTCACTGGGGAATCATGACTAAACATTTGTTAACCCCAGATAAGGCAGCGATGAGAGAGAGAGACCAAAGGAATGGTTCTACCCAAGTCTCTCTCAGTGACCCAGTGAATTTATTGGACTTGCTTACAGAAGCATGGGTGTATGGCAACCTACTGGAGCATGAGTGACTTTAAAACAGTGACATCACCAATGTGTCTTTCCCAGCATGGCTGTCTACTTCCTCATAGCTGCACATATGGAGTGCCCTCCTCAGGACCATTCCATCCTTTATATATTCTAGTGGCTACTGAGAACTACATACAGTTGGAAGGGAGGCCCAGAAAGGAGTGGTTGGCATCTCAGGTGAGGTTCTAATGGCCCTCCCCATCACTTCGTATAAGGAAACCCAAGCGTCAGATCCTGAGTGTTTCTTGTGGATAACCTCAGCTACACTGATTGTAATGGTAATGGTCGTTATGCTCAGAGGATAGAGTCCCACAACAGGAGTTTTTTTTTTTTTAAACAATGCTCTCTTCTTGCTCTTCTTCTGGACAGTAGTCAGCTTGCATTTGATATTCTATATGAACCTGTTCCCTTCACTAGGATCATCATTTCCTCTCATGTCTTTATTGAAATGTAATAAATGCAAATAAACTACTTCCAATTATAGGAACAAGGATGCTCATTCCTTAATAAAAACATATTAAGTCCAAATAATCATTTCAGCCAATTTCAGCAAAATAAAGCCTCTAAACCAAATAATTATTATGATGCATAAGTGACATGTCATGTGTGTCATAAGTATAATTGAACTGCTTATTATTTACTGACTTCATCATTGCAATCATATGAGTAAAGCTTAATCACTTAGTTGCTTTTAGCCACATTCAATTCATAATCTGCCATGCCCCAAACTTTACAACCATGCTTAAATTGTTATAAAATAGCTAAAACCACAGAGTAGTAAAACTCTTATAAAACTTGCATATAGGATTACAGGATTATTTATATAATGAGTCTGGGTTTCTGGAACTTCTGAATTCAAACCTTACATACAGCCTGAGTTGGCTCAGCAGGTAAAGTTGCTTGCCTGAATTCAGTCTCCATGGGTGGAAGGAGAGAGCTGATTTCCCCTAGTTGTTTTCTGGTCATTGCATGAGCCAAGGATGCAGTCTCCCATCCATCTGACACAGAAACCAAAGAAAGGCAATTAAAACACTGTTTTGTATAGATAGCCTAAGACCATTACTCTTTTCCTCCTTTTATTAAAATTAGATTTTTCTCACATAATGCACCCTGATTATGGCTTTTCCTCTCTCTCTTCCTCCCCGCTTCTCCCCATCTCCCTGCCTATGTGGATCCACTCCCTTTCTGTCTCTCATTAGAAAACAAACAGGCAAAAAAAAAAAAACAAGAAAAGAAAAAAGAAAAAGAAAGCTTCTAAGGGCTAATAGCATAATATAATATGATAAAATGATATAATAAAACATAATAAGATTTAAAAAATTATTAACGCATTTGAATTGAACAAAACAGAATGATAAAAGCCCAAGAGAAGGCCCCGAAATCAAAGACCCACTAGTTCTGCACACTAAGGAATCCCACAAAAACACTAAACTGGAAGCCATAATATATGCATAGAAGACCTGGTGCAGACCCATGCAGGCCCTATGGATACTGCCACAGTCTCTGAAAGTTTATATGAGCTGCACAGACTTCCAAACATTACAGGCTATGACAATTGCTCATGGTTACCAGAACTTGACAGTAAGGCCATTTTGCTAAAGACAGCATACATTTGAGTCACAGAACATATACAAAGAAAGCTGGTACTCAAATCATCTGAAACCTTCTTCACTACTAGCTAGCTCTCATAGTTCTGGAAGATGCTATGTATGCTATCAGAGAAGAAATGTAATTATCAGTCTTACCTAGCTCTGAATCCTAAGAGCTACAACAATAAGTGGCCTGGCAAGGTAAACCCACAGTGCAATAGTGGCATGACTGTTATTGTAATAACCAACTCATTTTTCACTGGATTTAAGACTCCTCAAGATGGAATTCATCACTGGAACCAGTATTGGGGCCAACAACCTGTGGCTAGATAGGTTATAGACTCTATGGGAGAACCTTTGCTACTATTCTTAGCTAATAGAAACAGTGTTAAACCAACTCTTAATGACTTATGCCCATAGTTTAGTATATCACTCAGGCCTTATTAGGAAACCTTCTTCTTGCTATAGAGAGTGAAATCCACAACCAATCAAGGCACAGTTATTAAGAGACCATGGAGCTTTCAGCTCTAAATGGGATATCAATATCACACACCTCCCCTCAAGACTCAAGGGTGTTTATAGAAGAGGGCATTGGAATGCTTAAAGAGCTAGATCTGGTATATAATGACAAGGAAGCAGTGTTTTTCTAGACACAACAGGATAGATACATGTATGAACTCACAGACGTTGTGACAGAATACACAAAACCCATACAAGCTCAAGCCAGACAGAAGCCCAGCAGAGGGGTGGGAATGAAGTCCCACTCTTAGCTGAGGAGATATTGGCAACTGCTAGTGGCTGGGAGAAGAAGGGCCAGTTTTCTCCAAGGATGTGACTCCTCATAGGTAGGTCACACTTCAGGGGTTGACACAATTCCGCAAAGGATTTGGGCAGTAGAAATTGGATTCTCTGGTCTTAGAAGAAAAAGAAGATATGAAGTTGAGTGGGTAGGGAGGTAGGGGTAAATCTTGGAGGAACTTAGGGAGGAGAGTAAATATGATCAAAATATATTGTATAAAATATTCAAGGAATTAACAAAATACTATTAAAAATGTAAGAAAAATCCTTTATTAGCTGGGCAGTGGTGGCACATGTATTTAATCCCAGCACTTGGGAGGCAGAAGCAGGGGGAATCTCTGTGAGTTTGAGGTCAGCCTGGTCTACATAGCAAGTTCCGGGACAGGCTCCAAATTTACACAGAGAAACCCTGTCTTGAAAAACAAAACAAACAAACCAAAAAGAGAAAAAAAAGAAAAAGAAAAAAAATCATCATTATTGTTTCGGGTTCTGTGTTGATGTTTTTGACTCACTTGGAGTTGAGTTGAGAGATAAAGGTCTAGTTTCATCCCTCTATGTATTTGAGGTTTCCATCATCATTTGTTGACTGTGCTATCTTTTCTCCAGTGTGTGTATTTTTCACCTTTGAAAAACATCAGATGTCCATGGTTGTATGGATTTATGTACTCCTCCTCTAAAGTTAGTTTCTTAGACACTCCAAAATGTAGTTCTGTCTCTGGGGAGAATGATTACTCCTCTTAGGAGATCAGAGACCGTGTTCTCTGGAAGGGTTTCCTAGCATAAGGACTGATTGGTCTTCTGTAATCCTATGGACACCATTCTGAGAAGCAAACTCTTCACAGCACTAGGAAAGATCTTTCCAGAAACTTAATGAAATGAATTCATGAGGCAAAACATAGGGCTTGGGGGAGCAGCCAGGTGAGAGAAAGCACCTTCTTTGTTATCCTTAGGTAGAACCAGAGCAGATATGGGGTGAAGGTAGACAGGCCCCTGAGGATAGGGCTGAGTCTAGCAAGGAGATAAAAGGCATCTCATGAAGCTAGGGTAAAATGAAGCAAGAGAGAAAATGACAGGGATGTGACACAAACATACTGGGTGACCCTGACTGCAGAAGTTCCATGAGCTCAGTTTGGAAATCCAAAGAGGCAAAGAATCTCAGAAGACATTTGGGGTCCTTCTAAGACAAAGCAGATCAACACCTAAATAATTTTAAAACGAGGCACCATCCTGCTATATACACAGAGAGCAGACCTTTAAGGCCCAACTCATGCAAAAACACTGCTAACTTATCAGCTGCCTAGGAAAGGCTTTCCAAATGAGAGACTGAGAATTATAAAAAAAAAAAAAAAGAATGTCAACATGCAGTAGAAACTGGAGACAGCAGGAAAACAAACCTTTAAAAACAGAGAGATACACCTATTATTAGATAACACAATATATTTCTTGTTTGAACCATCAATAAAATGTGATAAAAGTGGTCCATTGATGAAAAAGTAAGTGCTTTAGAAAATTGAAAATGATTTTCCCAACTGAAAACTTCAGTAGAGGCTTTGGAAAATAGCATTCAGGGAATCATTAAGACAGAAAACCCAACTGACAAAACAATGCATGATTGGAGATAAAGATTGTGATAATTGTGTCCCAGAAAACCAATATCCAACAAACTATGACTTTCAGAAAGCTCAGACAATGTGCAGAAGAAAGCATTTTTACTTTGTTACCAGTAGCATGACTCAGAGCTGAAGGACTGGTTGAGATGGAAAGGGCCCATGAGAACCACGATCAGAGACTGCCACTCTAAGAAAAGCTTATGTGCACAACACTCCAGGATCCCGGGGAGTCAAAGAAGACACAGGTGTCAAGGAAAAGGCAGCACACATATGAAGTATGGGGTGACTTGAGAGACTGTGGTCATGAGATTCATGTTATCAGCCATGGCAATAATCACAGAAACCTACTTGTGACAAACAACAAACAACAACGACAACAAAACCATGGAAGGGTACTGTCATGTATCATAGTGTCAGGTCACAGCTGTTGCTATGGTTCTGTAGTTATAGAAAATACATTTAAGGAGATGTCTCATGTAACTTACTTTGAAATTAAAAGGAAAGAAGAAAGAAAGCCTCATCCAGTATTGTTGAGAGCCACACCTTGGTCACATAGATTTTCTGAATAAGGACAGAATCAATCTCTCTCTCTCTCTCTCTCTCTCTCTCTCTCTCTCTCTCTCTCTCTCTCTCTCTCTCTCTCTTTCTGTGTGTGTGTGTGTGTGTAGACCAGAGGACAATCTCAAGTGTCATCTTCAGGAACATAATCCACTTCTTTTGGGATCTCTCTTTGGGTAATTAGACTGGAGTCTCTGGCCATGGAAGCCCAAGGATCCTCCTGTCTGTGCCTCCCCAGCATTAGGAGTACAAGCAAACACTCTCACAGATAGCAATTTGTATGGGTGAATGGAATAAGTGAGGTCCTGGTGCTTTTGAGGCAAGCGCTTGACCTAACTTAGGTGGAGGTATCTTTCAGTACTCTGCCCTTTGCCTATTATCTCTCAGTAGCTTTCATCAACAGAGGCTGTGGGACTGTTATCTTGAAGCACTGGGCAGAAAATCAAGTATAATTAACTAACACTATGTAAAAGAATAAATGGCAAAAAATTTAATACCTGTTAATGTCTTTAGATGAGTTTTGTTACCCATTTCGATGTTGTTAATTTTTCTAGGAGTGCCCAAAGACTGTAACTTTTCTTTAGCCCTGGAAAGAAAAGGTATAATAGATGTCAATTTATCTTAAGATCTTGTAAATGCTTCAATTTAAGCAAGATTTAAAAATTTAATCTAATAGATTTTGAAATCAATACACTCCAAACTGGTTATAGCCTAATATTGCCAGTTCCTGGAATGTACTGAGACAGTTTCCCAAATGTCACTTGATGTCAGGAAAACCCTGACAAACACACTGTGTAATTTCATCTCCCCCAGTTTTAATGGAGTTATCAAGAAGTAATACCAACCTGGGTTTATAATGTGCTTTTTCTATTATGCCTCTGTTGTGGTATACATATACACACACATACACACATGCATACATAGAAACACACACACACGTACTTATAGCTTTCAAATCTCTTATTTGTTCCATATTTCACTTCAATTCTTTCCCTGAAAATTCTCACAAGATTTACTTTTCTGAAAGGTATTTACAAAGATTATTTTGGATTTCATGAAAGAACACAATCCTAAGAAAAGAATAACAATATAAAGTTAGAAAGCAATACTTCTGTAGTTGCTTTCAAATAAAATGCTCATGTAAGTTAGATTTATGAACCAAACCTTACACATTTTCTAGAGGCCATAATTTTACCTTTCAATACATCTCATCAAAAGAATGAGATGTGGGAAAGGATTTCAGGTTTCAGGGGGAAATAAATTGTCTAAAGGATGAAAGTGTATTGAACTGGATTAAACGGGCGAATAAAATTTGAAAACATTGCGGTTGTCACAATAGTTTCTTCCTTTCACTTTATAATGACGGGAATGTTTTGTAGGCCCGGGATTTGCTGCAGGGCTTTGAGAGCTCAATTCTAAGGCATGGGAACAGTTATGGTAAAGTGGAAGGGGGAAAAACAGCCTTCTACCATCCTAAACACAGAAACGCTGGGGAGACACTGAACAGGAAGCAGTAACTTAGAGTCATTGTCAAAGCTAAGAGATGGAAGCTTCATGTCCAGTCACCAGGAGCTCAGAACAACCAAAGGCATCAAAGACTCAGAAGGTAAAAATGTAACTTATCCACAGGATTGTTTTGTATGGTAGTGGAAAAAGAGATTCCCATGGAAACTGACTTTTCTGACACAAATTTCAAGTTCTTGAGGAAAAACCACTCTGAGAAAGCCCATCCAGGGTTTAAGTGGAGGCATAATAGCTTAAGAATATTTCCAATGGTAAGCTATCGAGAGAAGACTGAAATAGACATAGTCAGTCCTGGTACCCACAGGAGTGAGCATGAGTTATATGCAAATGAGCTGTCTCATTTAATGGTCTTGGGCACCCACAAGTTTCCCCCTCCATGGCAATCCTGGAGCCAAGGCTATTGAGAAAAGACTTGAATGTGTGAAATAAAATCAGAGATGACCAGGGGAGAGACATAAGCAGGATATGAGGGAAAAGGAAATTATTTACATTAAAAGGGCTAAACAGAAGTATAAATAATAACAATAACAACGGATCTGGGAGTTAAATATGGAGAGATGGAACTGAAATATAGCTGCTGTTAATAGGGATAAAGTAAGGGGGAGTCTGAAGTTGGTCACTATATCATAATCACAACTAGCACAGGTGACCAACTAGTAAGTTAAATAGTTATCAATTAGGCGAAAGGACAGACTGTCACACATAGACAAGGGAATACTGTCAAGTAGTCAAAAATGATTGATAAAAAGTTATTGAGATTACTATGGAACAATACAGGTAGCATTCAGAAACGTCATACTGAGAATGAAATCAAGTTGTAATATGATGCCTATACCATTCATGCTGGATAAACTCAACACAATACACTCATGAAAACATAAGAAGTTAAATATGAAAAACATGGAGACAATATACTCAGACATTGTATAAATAGTTGCTTCTGAGTCATTTTCAGTAGAAACTTGAGTTGCATCTGTGATCTTTTAGTTATTTAAAAAACTTTAAAAAAGAGATTAATACTCGCAGAAGGCAGGTGTCAGCATTTGTTATTACAACCAGAACTCTTTCATGTGTGCAAAGTCTTTTTTATTAAACATTAAAAGTAGATGAAAAATTATAAAGATAGATTAAAAATTACAAACTTAAGTAACTTGAAGGTGTGATTATTAAATCTGATATTTTGTCTGCTCCCCTACAGGGAAGTGCCTCTATCTTCCATGGGAGATTTTTGAAAGCAACTGTGGGTTTATAATTTGCAGAAAAAAAATTCCCACGCTCAGTGTCACTCACTTAGGGGAGAAAAGTGACTCTTAAATTGCAAGGCTTTTGTTTATCTTCCTTCAATCACCCCACCCACCCCACCTTTATTGGCCTTATCACCAAACCTTTGTGAGCAGAAACTGATGCAGAAGGGAAAGGAAGATGGAGATGACGACACCTGATGGGTGAGCCCTCATCTTTTACTTCTCACATAGAGACATCCTTTCCACTTGTCTTCTTTTATGGCTCAGAGTGGCATGTGACAACTGGTAAGTGCTGGGGCTCAGCTGCAAGAGCTTCAGGGATTCTGGCGATGACGGAATGAACCCATGTGAAGAATCTATTGTTCTTCAGTATCAACGAGGGAAAGCCTTCAGCATTCAGTGACCAAAGGAAAACAGTGTGACATACAGGAAGTATGTTTCTGTAGTAAGAGAAAATAGAGAATTCATAATTAAATCATTTTAGTCAATTAATAATTTAAGAGACAAGTTTAACATATCCTTTTCCTTTGATGTCACCTGGAGTTTAACATACTAATTGCCCCAATCAGATGTGAAATAATGCAAATTTAATCCTGGAACTGCACACTCCTATTTGCTTTAACTGACAAGTCCTTTATGCTTTGCCAGTTTGAGATTTTTCTCTTTAAAATATTTATGATTGTGCCAAACATGTGTAGATTTCTTAAAAAAAGAACCTCTCATTTTTCAAAGCAATTAAAAGTTAGAATATGTCCCATTAAAATTCAGGGCTAAAACTTGTCATTAAATGGAAATAATCTGTGTGTTGAATACCAAAGGAACAGAGATGATAATGCTGAGTTCAGCTATAGCTCGTGACAAGACATTAGTGGATGAAAGGGAGTGATGCTGGAATTCTAAAAAGCCAGGGTGAGCTTCATTTGCATATATGAAAAATGGAATGGGCTTTAAATTTTTTTAAAGAGTATTTTGAAATTCAGGTTGAGCCAATGCAACAGAAAAATGAAAAAGTGCTTGGGACTTAGAATAGAGGATAATAGAGAACACATAACAAAAAGAGATGATCTGGGTGTATGTACCCTGAAATAATGTCTCCATTCTATGCAGGGATGGATGCTGCCTTGTGGAAGGTATTCTGAGCAGAATGTAATGACGGAGATTGGCACTTTCTTTGCAATTAGGCCTGGGGAGCCAGAAAGAAATACTGGAGGGACCTTTAATGTTTTTGTCCAATGCCTGAAGAAAGGATTTACATGACTGTCCTGAACAGGATTTGGTTGTTCATTGGGTCTCAAGCAATTTACATAAAAAATCTTTTCTGTCTCTTTCATTTCTCTTAGATCATTTATCAGCTTCTAAAAACTAAGTATAATGAGCATCTTGGTTTACTGTCTGTGGGTTATTTATCTTGCTCTTGTTATAATGCCCATTTCGCTGGGTCTGCCACATTGTTAAGTCATGAAATTCCTGGAAAGATGATCTGCAGTCTTAACTTTGCATGTCTTATGTGAGCACTCACTCTGGGGAGCAAGGTTTGGATATAAAATTGCTAAGATATTAAACAGTTCATTTTGAAATACTAAATGTATCAAAACCAGTAGCTGACTGAAGAGGCATTGCCCAAGAGAACATATTTTAGGTATAAAGGTTATGTATTTAATTATTCTGTTGGGGTCAGAGTCAATGCTACTTGGCTGCTTCATGCTTCTCTCCTGGGACTAAGACATTCAGGAGAAGTGGGAGTTGGACCTTCTGGTCTTGATATTATTAGTGATGTAGATTAATTGTGCAAAATGATGAGTTGCATGACAGCTTTACACATGTGTATATTGTATTTGATCATGCTAGAAATGGGGACTTCTGAACAGAAACCGCCATGGACTGCTGTCTGAGTTTAAAAAGGAGCTCACATCTCTGCTAGTGAGGAATGCTCTACTCCTGTTATCTTCCCCCTAGTCACCTGGAGACAGGTGATTGTTAACAGCTAATGCACATGGATGCTTGTTCTTAAGTCCGGGTGTTGAGTGAGGGAAGACCAACAGTGTTCCTCATTTCACAGATACCAATAGAGACAATGATGTGCAAGGCAATGCGTGAAGGCACTGCTGTCAACACAGGCACAGGACTCTGCAAATGAGGAAGTTAACAATCAACTAAAGACTACAGAATACTAATGGAGTTATCATGAGGCCCATGTTCAACAAACTTCTCTCCAAATCAGGCTCTAGACCAACCAAGAGAGACAAAACTACAGAAATGTAAAATGAAAAGACAGTTCTGCATGAGTTTTTGATTAATATAGCTTAGATATGAAACAGCAATGGGATTCCTAACAATGAATAATCAGAATTAGATGGGTGTATCCCCATGTCACAGTCTCTTCAGCTGGCCTCCTTGGGATTGACCCCATGGGTGCTTACTGCAAACACTAGCCTTTGCCTCCTGAAGACTTGGTTTCTGAGTGGGAGCCCATAAACACCTACTTAAACATTTCAACTTTGCCAGTCAGGTAAAGTCCTCCCTTCCCATAGGAGATACCAAGATATATTTCTGGCTTTATATTTTAGGTTCTATTATATGAAGTATCCTAAGTAAGACTTATAGAAGCAATTTTTGCTTTTTAAAAACTATATATAGTTCAGCAGAGTTATTTCTGACTGATGTTCTCCTGGCAGGCCATGCTTTCTCATAGGATCAATTGCAATTTTTCTTGTTCCTTTAATTTGACAATTTCATAATATACAAAATGTCTTGTAATTATGTTCACCCCTATTATCCTCTCTTATCTTTCATCATCTCCCTTGAATCCCCATTTCTTCCTAACAATGTTTCCCCCTTCTTAACCCTTAACCCTGACTCTGTTTCTATCTCCTGACCCATAATTAATTAGGGATACTTGTATGAGCTCTGCCAGGGGCTTATTTGCTGGAACATGGGCAAGATCCCAGTGGCTACACCATTGAAGAAAATGACATTGCCTCTCCTGGCAACCATTAAGTGTCAATAGCTCCTCAGGAAGGGGTGGGAGCTCATGGGCACCTTTCTGGTCCATGATGGAATGAAAAAGGGCTCAGCTTTGTGCAGGCCTTGTGCTGCAACCACGGAGCAGTAGTCCATGAGTCTAACAGTTATGAGTCAGATCAGTTTCTAACTCTAACTAGATCCTTCACAGGTTCCATATAAAACACATCCCTTTAGTATTCTAATCCCTTAAACTTTGGGGACACAATGTATAATCTCATTTTCAGTAATGACCTTTCACTGAACTGACTGGGTCTTTTACATGGATGATCCTATAGGTTCTGCTTCTACGGCTTTCATGGCTGCCTGTCTGGATTCTGGTTACCTCTGGGGAATTTAATCAGTTCTATGCTTTGACCTCCTTTTACTTTCACTTTCAAGATTTCATCCATCAGTATTCTGATACAGTGACAAAACAATTAAAGCCCTTGTTAATAATCTCTGTGTTAGTACCACTTGGAAAGTTCTAGAAACATGGACAACAGCTCTGATCCCCAAGAATTCCTGTTTATTAGCTATGGTGCACAGTCCTCACTGGTTATTGTACCTGCAATATTGAAAAATGCCCGAAGTAAAACACCCACTTCTAATTATATATAATGTATTTATTTTCCTCTCATACATTACATGCCAACTGCAGCTTCCCCCCTCCACTTTTCCTAGTCCCCTCCACCTCCCCTCTTCCTTAGGTCCACTCTTCCTCCATTTCCCTTCAGAAAAGAGCAGGTTTCCCAGAAATATCAACTGAACACGGAATAACAGATCCAACAAGACTAGGCACAAACCCTCACATTAAGGCTGGTCAAGGCAACCCAGGAGGAGGGAAAGGGTCCCAAGAGCAGGAAAAAGAGTCAGAGACAGTCCCATTCTCACTGTTAGGAGTACCAAAAAAGCCATCAAGCTAACAACCACAACGTACATGTAGAAGACCCAGCACAGACCCTAACAGGTTCTGTGATTGTCACTTCAGTCTCTGTGAACCCCTATGAACCCTGATTAGTTAATTCTGTGGACTGTGTTCTCCTGGTGTCCTCACATCTTCTGGTGACTATGATCCTTCCTCCCCGTCTTCTGTGTGGTTCCCTGAGCTCTGTCTAATGTTTGGCTGTAGTTTCTGCATCTGCTCATATCAGTTTTTGTATGAAGCCTCTCTGATGGTGATTATGCCAAATTCTGATCTATGATTATAACATAATATCATCAGAAATTATTTCTTTTCATTGACTTTCTTTTCTTTTTTTTTTGCCAGGCATGTTTGGATATATTCTAGGTCTCTGGGCTCTCCATCTTCTGCTTCCTGGCCATCTAAGCAGCATTAAGGGTGGGCTCTCTCTTCTGGCATGGGCATCAAGTTGAATCAGTCATTGATTGGCCACTCTCACAAGTTTTGAGCCACCATTGCCCCAGTACATCTTGCAGGTAGGACAAATTGTAGGTTGAAGTTTTTGTAGTTGTATTGATACCTTAGTGCTACTGATGGAAGCCTTGCCTGGTTACAGAAGATAGCTGGTTTAAGCTCCAAATGCTCTTCTAGGAGTCTTCACTAGGGTCACTCTTGTAGATTCCAGTGAGTTTCCACTCTTGTAGATTCCACTGCATGAGATTTCCATATCTCTCCTGAAATTCCCCCCATTCCAGGTGTCTTCCCCAGTATGCCTTCACTCCCCCTCCCCTGCCTGATTTTTCCTGTTTCCATCCACTCTCACCCTTGTCCACATGCAAAATCTCTTCTATTTCCCATTCCCAGGGAGATGCATGTATCCTCTGCTTAGCCCTCCTTGTTACTTGGCCTTTATGGGTCTGTAGCATGGCTATCATTTATATAACAGCTAATGTCCACTTAAAAGTTCTTCACTCCATTTTCCATTCAGGAAGCACAAGAAAGTGGACAATTGATCTTAAAGAAATACAATTGGCCAACAGTACTAAGAAATTGCCCTACCATTTGTTATGAAGTTGACTTTTGATTTTTGACCCAAATTAGAGATGAGTAGAAGATTTTGTAAATTATTAAATTAAAAGACCCAGGCTCCTTATTATCAAGAAAATGTGCCACATTATCAGATTTCTTCAGCCTTCCTAATAGAAATGAGATTAACTGAAGAATGAAAATCAAACACAAACTTAGTAGGCAGAATCAAGAAAAAGATAAGCCTGAGAGAGTGATTAAGACATTAACACACAAATCACACAGAACTCAAAGCAATCAGAATGTGTGGTGATCAGGATAGGAATGACCACCTTAGACTCATGTGTTTGATCTTTTGGCACATAGGGAGTGGCACTTTTAGGAGGTGTGCCTTGTTGGAGTGGGTGTGGCTTCTTAGAGGAAGTGTGTCACTGTGGAAGTGGGCTTGGAGGTCTTATATGATCAATGTACACCTAGTATGACACACAGTTCCCTGCTGTGTGTGGATCAAGACATAGGAATCTCAACTCCTTTTCTAGCACCATGTCTGCCTGCATATCACCATGTTTCCAACCTTGGTGATAATGGACTAAACTTCTGAGATGTAATTCAGCCCCAGTTAAATATTTTCTTTTATAAGAGTTGCTGTGGTTGTGGCATAGCTTCACAGCAATAGAAACCCTAACTAAGGCAGAAAGTAAAGGCAAAATAGATGGATGCAAACTAGAAATGAGTCTAGAAGCCTGTGGGCTAGCCTGGAATACACTGCAGAGCAGTAACATGAAGAAAGACCTGCTGTGGGATAATGGTCCTGTACCCTGTAAAGCTTTGTCACTTGTATTAATTTAATAAAATGCTGATTGGCTAGTAGCCAGGCAGGAAGTATAGGCAGGGTGACCAGAACAGGAGAATTCTGGGAAAAGGAAAGGGTCAGTCTGTAGTCATCACCTAGACACAGAGGATACAAGATGAGAATGCCTCACTGATAAAAGGTACCAAGCCATGTGGCTAACACAGACAAGAATTATGGGTTAATGTAGGATGTAAGAGTTAATAAGGGGCCTGAGCTAATAGGCCAACCAGTTTATAATGAGTGTAGGCCTCTGTGTGTTTCTTTGGGACTGAACTGCTGTGGGACTGGGTAGGACAGAAACCTCTGTCAACAAATGGTGCCACTGTAGACAACTATATACACATAAAACCTGAGAGAGCTTGGGAAGTAATTCTAGACACAAAAGAACAGAGTTAAGCATGGCTTCTTGGTAGCAACATTTTCTCAGGTGGGCTCTGTTTGCTAGAGGCAAGTGTATCTTATTTAAGAGAGACTTCCTGACTCAGCTTTAGTTGCAAAAACCTTGCAGCTCTTCTAAGAGGCCCTACCACCAAAAAACTTGAATGGTATTTATGAATAGCCAACAGCATGCTTCTTGGTGGTAGCAGGAACCTTTAAACTCCATAGACTTGTGGCAATGAACATGGCTCCCATCAGTACCTCTGCTATGAAGCTAGACTCAGAAAGCTAAGGAATTGGGTGGATCCAGCCATCAAAGCCATGGCTTAAATCCTAGGCATATCGTTTAGCAAATTAAAAACTCATGTGGTTAGAAAAAGAGAGAAATACAGTAAAGATAGATTCAGACAAAAAAACACTCTAAATGGTTTACAGTATGTTTAAAAATATATGTAGGCTTGAGAGAGAAGAAAAAGGATAAAGTCCTTAAAGAAAGAAAGAAAGAAAGAAAGAAAGAAAGAAAGAGTAGTTGGGTGTGGTGGCACACACCTTTAATCCCTGTACTTGGGAGGCAGAGGCAGGTAGATCACTGTGAGGTCAAGGACAGCCTAGTCTACAGAGTGAGTTCCAGGACAGGCAAAGACACACAAAAAAACTCTGTCTCAAAAAAAACAAAAAATAAAATAAAAGAAATAGAGTTTAAAATAAAGCCACATAAAAATGGAAAATACACAGAGAATCTGGACACTGTATGTTATTTTGTTGTTTTTGAATTGTTTGATGGCTGAGGAAGGAGCGACAGTTGCTAAAAGACATTTGATTATAAGTGCTGCTGGGTTAATCCAACATATGTATTTCAAAAATGCACTGACTTTTAAGTCAAAAGATATGTTACTTTGGAGAAGAGGTTTTGCTCTTGTTTCCACATGAGATGAGAGGCTGTGGATCCATTCTGGGTTAAGAAAAATCAGGTTTGATCAAGGAAGACCCCCCTGAAGAATCTCTGATAGAAGTGGATGGCCCAGATGATCCAACATTTCAAAGGACCTCTGTTGGAGTTTCCTCTGAGTTCTACATCTAGAACAGTGTCAAGACTGCTGGCTGAGATGATCAAGCCTCACAGAATATTCGAGTCAGCACTTGACCATAATTCTAAATTTTCTTTAGTTGCTCATAAGATTATCAGCACCCCTAATCAGCAGGAAGTAACCTGGAAAACTTTGCCCACATTCCCCCCAAAATGGATTATGTATGTTTGCCTTTGTTTAGAGTGTTGGTTACAAGTTGTTATGGAAAATGGTTAGGAAAAAAGCTAAACAAAGGAGATTAGATTCAGCATCCTTGTTTTGAAAAAAGGGGGGTGACAATTGTCTTTTTAACCTTGTAAAGATTTGTCACTTGTATTAATTTAATAAAATGCTGACTGGTCAGTAGCCAGGCAGGAAGTATAGGCAGGGTGACCAGAACAGAAAAATTCTGGGAAGAGGAAAGGGTCAGTCTGCAGTCATCACCCAGACACAGAGAAAGCCTTACTGATAAAAGGTACCAAACCACATTGCTAACACAGTCAAGAATTATGGGTTAATGTAAGATGTTAATAAGAGTTAATAAGAAGCCTGATCTAATAGGCCAACCAGTTTATAATGAATGTAGTCCTCTGTGTGTTTTTGGGACTGAATGGCTGTGGGACTGGACACCAGGAAAACCTCTGTCAACAGAGACCCACCTCAGCCTCAGCAAGATGAAGGTGAGACTGGACTCAGGAAAGTTGTCCTCTGACCTCCACAGCATGGCATACCTGCAGTCACACACAACAAAGAAAGAGAAGGAGGAGGGAGGAGGGAGTAAGGTGAAAGGAGGAGGGGGAAAGATCAACGAAAGCAAACATACACTTTTTTTTAATTTTAATTTTTAAAAAATTTTCTAAAACAATTTAAAAGGCCTTTTCCCTCTTAACATTTTGAGACTACGGCCCGGTTTTGTGCCAACAGTGGCCTTTTGAATGTTATGCTTCAGAAAGATGCAAGGTTGGCCCATCACAGGTATCTGGAAAAGCACAGGCAGCACTTGATTGGGAAGCTGAAGGATTTGTAGAGCAGAAGGCTTGGAGGAACAGGCCATAGCATGTGCTTCCTGAAGTTGGGCTAGCCCAAATTGGGCTTCATCTCAAAGTTACCAGTTATCCAAGAGTGCTCTGCTAACAGAAGCCTCTCAATCTGAGGGACTGGACCTCTCCACGGGAGATGAGGTTTCCTCCGACAAGGAGATGCTTCCTGAGTAAGTGTTCCTTACAGCAGGGGGGCAGGAATAACTGAGAAGAAACCCAGTAAGTAGCCTTAGGGCTGAAGAAAGTAAAAAGGATGAGATGAATATGTGTGCTGTGTGTGTGTGCATGAATCCTATTAGATTACCGAAGCTGGGAAATACAGAACAAAGCAGGGACTTCCAGGGACATCTTTGGTGGAAAAGTTGCGGGCAGTGCTACCTCAATTCTCCCATCCCAATTTCAGCTTCACCAGTCTCCTCTTCCCTACAAACAAGTTAATTCCATCCAGTAGTTCATAATATATCTCTTATAAAACATAGTCTGCAAGTGAAGTACAACAGGATTTTAACATCAACCCAACATATTTTCTGTTTTGTCTTCCTAATAATTGTACTCTGGAGTTTTGTTACCCAAGGTCAGAAGGCTGGCAGAAACCTCGGCACACCCAGTTTTCCTGTAGAATCATGCGGTATAAGGTAATAGAATGAGGAGTAACCTGAGGAAGTTAGTTTCTCTAAGCAGGACAGAATGTCCTGAAATCATGTGTAGATCTATATTTTTGCTCAGAAATAGAGGGAAATAGTACAACAGTTCCTTTAATAAGAAAAGTCATCCATTCTTGTGTTTAGTATCTCCCCACAAAAATAAACAAATGATTTTTTAGTGCCAAAATGTGATACTATACAAATATACAAATATTCTAACAAATATCAAATTAGGAAAAGCATGTGACTTTTTACTAAGGTAAAATCTTTTAAAGAATGTGCAATCTAATCAAGTGGCATTTTAGTTTCTCTTACAATATTTAGTTAGATATTGTGAAAAGACAAAAATCTAGACTTAGGAAATATGCAAATTTCACATATTAAAAATTCATATTGAGTGAGAGTGGAGAGGTAAGCACACTAGAATGTTAATCTTCCTTAAAGGCAATATCTTCATTTTTAGATAACGGCTCTCATTCTCAGGTCTTGCCTGAATCTTTGTCTCCATGCCTCATTACTTCCCACACCTGAAAACTTCTATCCAGATCTTTGTGACTTATGGAGGTGCTCACAAAGCAGTCCTACCTGGCTGCGGACTTTATTTTAACTTGGAACGAGGCTCTAATTATCCCCTTGCTGATAGCTGAGCAGCTGGATCTCTCAGTCTCAGGGATTGGTCTCATCGGACTTAGTCTCTGAAGCGAGGGCCCACTTTGTACTCTTTCTTCTTCCTCTCTGGTGCAGGTTATAGACCTCTTTATGCCTTCCTAATCCTTGGTTCCACCTTAAACATAAGGAGAGCTTACCTTACAGGCTGTGCCACAGGATTCAATGACCTGTCACGCATGCAGTACCATGCTGAAGGCAGGCATTCAACATGACTCCGACAGCGTCCCTTCTCTGTCTAGGTATTTACTCAGGAAGGTCAATATGGTACTGTAATCATAGAAATCTGAGAGTGACGAATCTGGTTAACCAGCATTTAGACACTCCAGTCTTCCACCAATGCAGAAAAGAAAGTCTCAGGCAGATGTGCTGGATCCTTTGCTCAGGCTAGCATGATGATGGATTGATAATTGGATTCCCAAGTTGAATTTAAGAGTTTGTAAAAATTGAAAAGAACTGACTGCACAAAAAGGTGTCTTGGAGACTTCAGCTCCTTGCTCATTAATCTTTCAATCAACATCTCTTCTTTTTTCCTGTTTTGTTTACCGAAGTACAGGTATTATTTTAGCTTCCTACACCATCTGTAAGGCAAGGATCCTCTTTGAAGACCTGGAAGTTCATTAGTATATGTTTCAAGAGTGGGTAAAGATGAAATATGTTGGGAAATCTAAAATATCAGATAAACCATTTTTTGTTTGTTTGTTTCAGAAACTTTTTTTACTAAAAGTTATTTAGGACCTAAGATAAATTAAATTATCTATCTATCTATCTATCTATCTATCTATCTATCTATCTATCTATCTATCTATCTATCTATCTATCTATCTGGTGCTGGGGATTTAAGCTATGGCCAAGGTCAATGCTATAAGTTTCTGAACTACTAAGGTAAATTTTCACCTCCACATATATATATGTTTGGTGATTTGAATGAGAATGGCCCCCATGGGCTGATACATTTGAATGCTTGATGCCCAGTTGATGGAAATGTTTGGGAAGGATTTAGAAGGTGTGGTCTTGTTGGAGGAAATGTATCACTGGGGTGGGCTTTGAAGTTTCAGCATCTCATAACAAGCCCAGAGTTTCTTTCGTTCTTTCTGCCAGTGGACCATGACATACCTACCAACCAGCACCATGCATGCTACCATACTTCCCCCCATAAAGATAATGGACTATGAGTCTGAAACTGTGAGCAAGTCTCCAAGTAAATGCTTTCTTTTATGAGTTGCTTGATCGTGGTGTCTCTTCACAGCAATAGAACAGCGACTAAGACACACACACACACACACACGTTATACACATACACTTTGATTATATCTATAGGTATTTTCTGTATTAGAAACTAAAACAGAGGAATTTTCATATTTATGAATTAAAATAATATGTATATTATGTTAACATAAAGCTTATTTCTAGAATAAAATGATTGTTCTTTTTGCAAAGGAGCTTTTAAGAGTGGCAACATTTCAACTTTTTTAAAATCTGAAGACATCTGGGTTATTTTTTTTATGTCAACACTTGAACTAATGTCGTGAGCTGGTTTGGTTGACATGCACAAGGGTGCAGTCTCATTTCCATAGATTGCTGGAAAAGTGGAAATCCTGTGAGTTGATATCAACACCGTTTATAAAAGATTAGCTATAATCTAGGATCATTTTAGAATATGTTCTTAAAAAATTTGTTTTAAATCATGTGTATACACGCATGTCTGCATATTCATGTGTGAATGCAGGTGCCTGCAGAGTCTAGGAGAAGGCATTAGATCTCGAGGAGTTGGAGTCACAGACAGTGTCAACTGCCTGATGTGGATGCTAGGAACCAAATTCAGATCCTTTATAAGAACAGCACATGCTCAACCACTGAGCCATCTCCCCAGGCCCATAAACTAGAATCTTAAGCCCTATTGGTGAACATATTACACTTTGTAACATTAAAATCTATTTCACTCTGTATGAGTTTTTCACTCATACATAATCTAGTGAGTTATCAGCCTTTCTAAGAATTGACATTTTATTACAGGACAGTTAAAAATCGTCCCCCCCAAATCACGACCCTTCAGGTCTACGAAGTCTTTATATATTGGAAAGCTATCAAACCCATGGTGATAGATGGAAGTTTTCGAAATTCTAATTCTTTTTCTTGAACGTTCAAATGTTTTCAGCAGTTACAGATTTTGCTGGTTGTTTTCTGGAAGTGACAGCTTTACTGTGCTCATTCTCAAGACAATTATCTGTCAAATATCCCTGTCTGAAAACACTTTGTCAGTTACCTTCTTCCAAGTCAAACTGGTGGACCGCAGAAAAGTAGGCTGTTCGTCCTCCAGCTCAGACACACCGGTCCTTGCCAACGTGCCTGTTGTCAGCAGGCACTAGCTGTGCACTTTCATTCCTGCATCAAATCTTACAATGCATTCGCTCAAGACTTGATAAAAAGTCTATGCACTTTAAATAAAATTTCTCAAAATTAACTTTGCTCCATCATTAAGCACATCTTTAGGGGAATCCATTTCTTCTTTTCCTTTCACCACTGCAAGTCGATGTCTACAGAGAATGAAGGAATGGGATGGTAACTCAGGGATCTGTGTTTGATCCCATCACTGGTTCCCCACTCCTCCCAAAGGACAATCGCAGTTGGTAAATGTTTAACTTGGTGCCTCTTCTTGGTGCCATTGTCTTGACTGGTGCATGCTTGCCCTCAGCCTTGATGGATTTACATCATGAATACATATGTCAATATATGAACTTCTTAGCAAATTAGTTTTGAAACAGTAGAGCTTCTAAAAGGGTCTTGAGGGTTTTTGGCTTTCTTGAACCATATATTTAATTGCTAATGTATGCTTTAGAAATTACATGGCTGAATTCAGAGTAGAGCCTTAGTAAGGAACCCTGATTCCATTGTGATGACCCACAAACTTTACAGCAGAATGAGGTTATATGCATGCCTGTGACTCTAAGGGTACCCAGATCTAGGAGAAAAGTCCCTTGTACAGGCTTTTAATGTTAACCAATGCTCTTCAATCCATCATTATTTCTTGCAGTCACAACTTGTAAGGTAAAAATCAGTGTCCCTTTATTGTCATTTAGATAATGTAGAAATAACAAAGACCGCCCACTGGGGAACTTAGATGCCACTTACTGAAATGCTGATATCCCCAGGCAATTCTCTATGATCATTTGAATTGTGGGTAGGAAGTTTCACAGTGGAATTAGAGGGAGTTTCTGGTCAGTGCTGAGCATAGGCTGATCAGAACTGAGTTTTGGTGATTGTTTTGGAGCACAAATTAACCTTTTCCTACTTGGTCCTGAGTTGGAAACAGGAATGAACATGGGGCAGATGATCATCACTGATTGTCATAGTTAGTTCTAACCATCAACTTGACACAGTCTAGAGTCATCAGAGAAAAGAATCTTAACTGAGCAATTGCCTACGTCAGATTTGTCTGTCAGCTTATTTGTAGGATACCGTTTTGTTAGGGTTTCTACTGCTGTGAAGAGACCATGGCAATTTTATAAAGAAAAAACATAATTGGTGGCTTACATTTTCAGAGGTTTAGTTCATTACGGTGCAACATGGTGGCATGCAGGCAGATGTGGTGCTTGAGAAGGAGCTCAGAGCCCTACATCTTGACTCCTAAGCAGCAGGAAGTGGTCTGGGACACTGGGCTCAACTTGAACATATATGAGACCTCAAAGCTCGCTTCCACAGTGACATGCTTCCTCTAACAAGGTCACGCCTACTCTAATACGGCCACATCTCCTAATAGTGCTACTCCATTTGGGGGCCATTTTCTTTTAAAAAACCACCGATATTGATCCTTAACTGAAATAGAAAAGCACAGCCTGTGGTGGGTAGCATCATCCCCTGGGCATGTAGTCCTGGGCTGTATTAGAAAAGTAGCTAAGAATGAGCCTTCAAGTGAGCCAGCAAGCAGTCTTCCTTCATGGTTTGTGCTCCAGATTCTTGCTTTGAATTCCTAACATGACTTCCCTCAAAGATAGGCTATGCCTCAAATATCTAGAAGTGGAAACTAAGCACATGCTTTCCGTCCTTGAGTTGCCTTTGGTCAGAGTGTTTATATCACTGTAATAGAATTGAAACTTGACTGCTGACCTCGGTCATTCTTGATCATCATTGTCCTCAATGGCCTGGTGCTGTCTCTGCGTGGAATCTTTTCCCTGGCTCTCTCTATTAATATGACTGATAGATGTGGTTTCCTCAGGGAGGTTCTGAGAAAAGTCACTCAGGTGTACATTCACAGTTAACTAACCCAGCTCGAGTTAACCTAATAAAACTATGATGTAGTGAAAAATTAGATAAATATTTAAATGTCTTGATTCACTGTAAAGGCAAAAAGTGACAAAGGACAAAGGAAGAAGGTGAATGCTGGGCAACCTGGTTTCAGTCTAACAGCATGGTGGCCCAGACAAATGGCTCTAGCTGGATGTGTGAAGTTATGCTTCACAAGTTCTCCTTTTTTTCTCTGCCCAAACAGTACAAAGTGTCAAATCAATAAGTGCAGCACTATTTCTCAAGTTTCCTTTGGTTGTGGAAACCAAGCAGCCATCCTGTGAGATGGGGGAGCATGAGGAAGGAGTGTGGCAGCTGCTGGGGTACCTTTGTCCGGGTAAATAAAATCTGAGTTTGGAGAAGGCAAATTATTCCCTCAATGCAATGCTGCCATAGTTGTTATTTAAATAGAACTTCCAGCACAGCTGAATAAGTCAATTAAGAAAAAAAAAAAAACCTTCAGAAGCAGTACTGGCTTTGTAAATAGGGGACACTCTGATCTCAACTCCAGACCTACCACACCCTGAGGATAATGCTAAATAAACACTCACAGGTGATATTTAAATTTGTCAAAAACATGTATTCATTTCCAAACAATAGAACAAGGAAGAAAATGGAGATAAACACAGAGCGTTTCATCATTGGAAGACATTTCCTCTGGCTCTCTAACAGAGGGCAATTTAATTCCGAAAGATTGCAAGTATTGATTCAAGAGCAGGCCCCTAGATACTTAACAGATGAATGAAACCAATGAAAAGGGCACTCGCTGTTCTCATTTCCCAGTACGAGAGAACAAGTATTAATAAAGGGAGAGAGTTAATTTTAGAAAATGATACTTCCCCCCAAAGATTGCATCTACTGGAAATGTTTTATGAATGTAGGTTGTAGGTTATTAGCACACAACAATACATGACTTAGAAGAGAAAGAGGGCAGACACTGGCTTAGGGAAAAGGCCTCCAGATGAGACTCTGGATAGAGATGATAGCCTGGGTACCTGAAGTGGAACTGGGCCTTCGGGGAGTTTTAATATTGGGAAGGCCTGCGAAAATGCACGGTCTGCATTTCACTGAGCTCTTGTGATCAGCCAGCACACTTGTAGTCTGTGGATCTCTTCGGCTGCACTGTGCTCTGGGCTGCTTTCTGACTACCAGATGGTGTACACAGGAAGCAGATCTCTTTGGGGTGTTTTTGCCATACATCTATTGACAAGGAGAGAGAGAGAGGAGAGAGGAGAATTAAGTGTGAGAAACTGAACCCAGCGCCTTCTGCATGCTAACCAAGCATCCTGCACTGATCCTTGCCCCCTGCTCTGTAGCTAGTCAGCTATTAGAAGGTGAAGGTCACTTGGGATGGACTTTTTCCTCATAATCAGCAGCTTGTAAAATCAGGAATGAAGACTGCAGGACTCCAATATCTGGTCCAAACAATGGGATCTTCATGGTGTCTCTGGTCCTGGCTATAAAGAGGGTAGTCTAACTATCTCGAAGGTCTTACTATTAGAGGTCTGGTAGAGAGCGGTGGCACACCGTCATACCTTCCTTAAAAGTTAATCCAAAGAGACTGTGTTTCCTTTTTAAACAATGTCTATGTATAGTCACCCTACTTTTGATCAATGATAATCAAGGTAAGATTATTCATATCACAAAGTAATCCAGTAAAAGCTTTGTTTACCCAGAAAAAGCGAGCCTAAAAAATACCGTTCAAATTGTTTATTTTTCTTTTTTTTCCCTTCAAAAAAGGTCTCCCTATGAAGCCCAGGATGACCTTGAACTTATGCTCAGTGCTGAGGTTATTGGCATGTGTCATCGTGGGAACTTTCAGAAGAGTTCACAAGTCGTCTTTTAAAAGCCCTCGAAATTGGGAATAGAGCTGAGACCTTACCATCAGATTTCACCCCCTGAGCTAGCATGTTTGCCTGAATTCTTCTCATCTCCCAGCTCTGGAGCTATCTTAAAGTTCTTAGGGATGCCAAAAAGTGATGTTGTTGTTTTGTACAAGAGAGCCTTGTAAGCATTGGTCCCAGAAAGTTGACTCAAGTTCCTAAAAACTGTCTGCTCATGTCTGATTTGTGCTTGTCATCCTCAACTGTGATGTTCTGGGAAAAGTCAATATTTCCAATTATTCTGTCACAGGAAGGACAGATACTTATTGAACCTATGCAAATAATTACATTTCCATGAAAATAAGAGTATTTTAGAGTTTCTGTCACTGAGGGATTAGCAAAAAGTAAAAGATAAATGTTTCATTTATGATTAAGAATTATAATCTACCTAATTTTAATAAACATAGATAGCTTAAGAGAAAATACAAATTACTTGTATCAAGAAAACAGTACTTATCAACATCAAGAGTATCCCAGATAAAACCATAGCCATAAGCCCAGTATTGTGGTGAAGGCCTGTCATTTCAGTTTCTTAGGGAGACTAAGCCTGAGCGACTGTAAATTCAAGGCCTCCTTGGGCCTCAGAGTGAGTTGAAGTCTAACCAGTTCATGGGTCATCTGTCTCAGATTAAACAGTATGTAGAGGGCTAGAGTAGAATGCTCATTGGTAGGGAGCTTGTGTAACAAGCACTGGACCTATGCTCAATCTCCAACAATACAAACAGCAAACCAAGGCAACAATAAGCATGACAAAACCTGTACTAATTTTTCTTATTTCAGTCAGTCTTAAGAAATCAGTTGTTGTCTTGTCCGATACTGGTTATCTCATGAATTTATCTTCTTCTTCAAGGTTCTAGAAGCCTGGACACATTGACTGAGCCAGTACTATGGTCTCAGAGTTTCCCAGAACATAGCAGAATCTTCCATGGGTATCTGTCTGCAGTACTTTGGAGGATGTTGGCTACAAGCACTGTGAAAGAATTATGGCAAGACAAAACTATGTCAGTGCATACCAAAATCAACATAAAGTTAAATATATAATGAAATATCAAAACAAAAAGAATGGATTGAACAGGGTATTTAGTTATATCTTTGGTATACAACATCATAAAAATGAACAAATAAACAAAAAGCCAGATAAGGGTGAGGACTCAAAGCACCTCTCTAGCCTAGTGTTAGGCTTAGCCTCAGACCATATGATGGCCAGAGAGGGGGCTGACATTTTCTGTACATATGATGCAGTTTCTGATTATTTATAGTGACTTTTTACCCCACAAATATAATAAAGGAAAGTTTAAGAATCTTTTCTTGTTTAACAGCACTTCTCATAAAGTTCAGCTTCTCAGTAAAATCCAATTATCTTTTGAATCCTGTGTTTACATGGTAAAAATTCTTTTGTGAGTTTCCAGGGCCCTTTGGGAAATCTGAGTCAATTTTAAGTGTAAATGATACCATTTAGGAGATCTGAGGCAAGAGGGTCACATATTCAAAGTCTGTCTGGCTAAAAACTGAGCTCTGTCTCAGTGTCTGCCTAGGTAACTTAGCCATTGTCTCAAATCAAATAATAAAATAATAATAATAATAATAATAATAATAATATCAATGTAAAAAGATGACCAGGACTTCAGTGGTGGCATGTTTGTCTAGCATGTGTGTGGACCTGGATTAAATTCCTAGTACCACTATCATGAACACCACCAACATCCCCACCAAAAACAAATAAACAAACAAAATCTATTTGCAATTGGGATTTTAGAAGGAAAAATATCAGATGTTGCCTGAAGATTTCAGTACTTCATGAAATCAGAACATGGAATAAAATAACAAAAGACTTCAATTCACTGTCTAACACAGCTAAAACATAATTAAATAAAGCAAGAACAGACTTCAAAAATAAATGTAGGAGGTCACATAATTGTAGAAAAAACCCCATTTTCTTTTGAAAATGAGAATATTCAATATTTAACCAAATAATCAAAGACTGGAAGAGCTCAGTGGTAAAAGCACCCCTTCTGCAAGTGTCAGGATTGGAGTTCAGATCCCTATTACTCACGGAAAAGGGTGTGTTTGTACTGTGGGATAAAGTTCTTGTACACTGTACAGATTTGTCACTCATATTGGTTTAATAAAATACTGATTGACTAGTAGCCAGGCAGGAAGTATAGGCAGGGCAACCAGAATAGGAGAGTTCTGGGACAAGGAAGGGCAGAGAGTCAGTCACCAGCCAGACACAGAGGAAGCAAGATGAGAATGGCTCACTGATAAAAGATACCAAACTATGTGGCTAAACATAGACAAGGATTAAAGAATTATTGGTTAATTTAAGTTGTAAGAGCTAGTTAGTAATAAGCTTGAGCTAATAGGCCAAATAGTTTATAATTAATATAAGTCTCTGTGTGTTTATTTGGGACTCAATGGCTTTGGGACCAGACATGACAGAAACTTCTTTCTATAAATGGTGCACAAATGTTTGGCAAGAATTTCCACATAAAGCCTGAGAAAGTTTAAAATAAAAAAAGGATTCTCGACATACAAGAACAGAGTTATACACAGCTTGTTGGTAACCGTCTTTTCTCCTGTAGGCTCTGTTTTCTGGTGGTGAGCAGAGGCATGGCTCCTTTAAGAGAGGCATCCTGACTCAGTGTTAGCAACAAAAGCCTCACAGCTCTTTTAAGAGGCTCTTTCACCAAACACTTAAATGGTGTTTATGAGCAGCTGGCACATCAGGCTTCTTGGTGGTATCATGGACCTAGATGATAGACCACAGAGTTCTGGCAATAAACCTGGCTCCTGCCAGTAACTCCATCTTGAAGCTATACTCTCAAAAAGCTAAGGAATTGATCAGAGTCAGCCACCAAAGCTGCAGCTTTAATCCTAACCATATTGTGTAGCAGATTAATTTGTGTGGTCAGAAAAAGATAGAGATATACAAGAAAGAGAGATTCAGATAAAAAAATCTATAAACAATTTACAGTGTGTTTATAAATATACATAGACTTGGAAGAGAAAAGAAAAAGGATAGAGAAAGTTCTTTAAGAAAAGAAATAGAGTAGTTTGCTGTGGTGGCATGTGACTTTAATCCAAGCTCTTAGGAGGCAAATGCAGGCAGATCTCTGAATTCAAGGCCAGCCTGGTTTACAAGTGAGTTCCAGGACAGCCAAAGATACACAGAGAAACCCTGTCTCAAATAAACAAAAATTAAAAAATAAAAATAAAAGAATAGAATAAAAAACTATGTAAAGATGGAAAATACACAGAGAATCTGGATATTGTATATTATTGTGTTGTCTTTGAATTTTTTGACTGCTGAGGAAGGAGCAACAGCTGCTAAAAGACATCTGAGTATATGCTGCTGGATTAGCTCAATGTATATATTTTGAAAATGTCTTGATTTCAAAATTTAAGTCAAAAGATAATGCTACTTTGGAGAAGAGGTTTTGCTTTTGTTTCAGCAGGAAATGAGAAAAGCCTGTGGATTCATTCTGGGTTAAGAAAAATAAAGTTTGATCAAGGAATACTCCCTGAAAAATCTTGAATAGGAGCAGATGGCCCAGATGACCCAACTTTTTAGAGCACCTCTTTTGTGGTTTCCTCTGAGTTCTATATCCAGAACAGCTTCAAGACTGCTGGCTGAGATGATCTAGCCTCACAGAATGCTCCAGTTAGGACTTGACCATAATCCTATACCTTCTTTGGGTCCCCATAAGATTATCAGCACCCCAAATCAGCAGGAAGTAGCCTAGAAAACTATGCCCACATTCTCTAAAAATAGATTATGTATGTTTGTCTTTGTTTAGAGTGTTGGTTACAAGTTGTTATAGATAATGGTCAGGAAAAAGTTGAACAAAGGAGATAAGATTCAGGGTCTTATTTTGAAAAGAAAAAAAGTGGAACTGTAATGGGATAATGCTTTTGTATACTGTAAAGATTTGTTACTCGTATTGGTTTAATAAAATGCTGATTGGCCAGTAGCTAGGCAGGAAGTATAAGCAGGGCAACCAGGCTAAGAGAATTCTGGGAAGAGAAAAGGCTCAGTCTGCAGTTGGCACCCAGACACAGAGGAAGCAAGATGAGAATGCTTCACGTGGCTAAGCATAGATAAGAATTATGGATTAATTTAGGTTGTAAGAGCTAGTTATTAATAAATCTGAGCTAATAGGCCAAGCAGTTTATAATTAATACAAGCCTGTGTGTTTCTTCGGGATTGAATGGCTGTGGGACTGGGTTGGACTTCCATCCACAGGTTTGGCAGTTGTTTGTAACCCCAGATCTCAGGTAGACAGGATCCTGGAAGCAAGCTGACTAGTTAGACTAGCAGAATTGGCAAGCTTTGGGTTAGTTAAATGCCCTGTCTCAGTAAATAAAGTTCAAAGTGATTGAAGACGGCCACTGACTTTGGCTTTGTGCCTGCACATGCATGTGTACCTACACTTGTGTGGACCCACAACATGTGAACACATACAAATGTGTATGCAAAATTATTGATGGCATGATAACATAATGTACAATAATTTATTTTGATTAAAACAATTCCTTTACCTTTTAGGGAGATTTAAAAGTAAACTTTTTTCATGCTTTTATTAATATTGGCTTAATATCCAGTAAAATCTGTCATTTTAACATAAAAACAATGGTAATTCTGTAGCAGTATACTACTGATACTAAATCTTATTTTAAATAAAAAACTTATTTGAATTTACCCAGACCTACTGATATATCTACTATACAAATCCTGCACCTAAGGTTTAGAGATCATTGTAGAAGAGAAGATGGAGACATTGTAAGAGCCGCAGGATTAGACAGTTTGTTGTGAGGTTGTGTCTCTTAGAAATATCAGAGAAGCTACACTCATCAGGGCTCATCAACATGGCTACCAAAACAATACTTAAATAATAGTTATACCAACAGTCATACTAACATGGAAGGGGGAAAATCTCATGGGGCCACAGGCAACTAACAAATGAGGCAGGGAAAAATAATTTTCTCCAGGGAAAAGACCCAACTTGGTTATCCAATACTAAGTAGTCAGCCGTGATCATGAGAACTACATGAGTCTCTATAAATCTTTGCAACCTTCCCCATCATATGAGCTGTGTACTATGTTTCCATACCTAAACAGGCCATTGTACTATGTTTCCCCATCATAAAGGCTATGTATTACATTTCTCTGTCCACACTGGCTGTGTACTATGTTTCTTCATTATACAGACTGTGTACTGCATTTCTCTATTCACACAGACTGTGTACTATGTTTCCCCATCATAACTGATGTGTACTATATTCCTCCATCATACAGGCTGTGTACTATGTTTCTCTATCTAACCCTAACCCCTAACCCTAATCCACACTCTATCCGTGTACTGTTTCCCCATCCACACATACAGGCTATGTAGCTTGTTTTCTTTTTTTTTCTATTACAGTTACCTAATTTTAGAGTAAATGTATTTTCCCCAACAAATCCACATTCTATGTTTCTTATATACTGTGCAACAAAGTTGTTTCCCTTTGTCCTTATTGATTTTTAATAGAGTCTTTATTGTATTTGTTCTAGTGTTACATAGTTTCTCATTGTGGTAAAGAACACATTAATATGAACAGATTCAAATGTATGTACACTTCTGTACCATATAAAAACAAAAATCTGAGGCTGACTATAGCTTAGTGATGCAGAACTTGCCCAGCATATGAACAAGGCCCTGGGTTCTGTTCCCATTTCCTCACAAAAGTATAAAGTTAAATTTAGTCTCAGTAATTAATATTTCAGTACTTAATTATCCCGCTTAGACTTAATCTTTATATTCAATGAATGCTTATTACTTAATTTAACATATGTCTAATAGTGTTAATCAACAGTAGTTTTTGAGAAACTATTTTAAAGTAGACATGAAATAAACTATTGTTGGTAGAAATCAATTCTATTAAATGCCTTACTTTTAGTTAACCCACCTGTAGCTTGAATCATCCTAATAATATTATTTCCGTTATCTTCCCATTAGATCCATCATTAAAACCTTTGGATTTACATCTAAAACATAGTTTTGTCTCCTCTAGCTATTTCTGTCCTCTTCGTCCTCTTTTGCTTGGACCACCAAGCTCTTCCACATGGTAGGAATCACTTCTGTTGATCATAGACATCCACATAGTCTCGATGGACAAGCCAAACGGATCTATGAAGACACATATCAGTTGACAGGTCTCTCCATCAAATGGCTTCCCTTTCTACATAGCATCTTACTTTGGTCTTTTACCCCCAATTTGAAGCCTCTAGCCTTCATTACTGGCTCTAATCTTTCCTTAGTTTACTTTCTCTGTAGATGGAAGTTTCTGTTTTGCCAAGACCCATAGCCATTCATTTCTAAATAAACACACAGAGGCTTATATAAATTATAAACTACTTGGCCTATTGCTCAGACTTATTACCAACTAGCTCTTACAACTTAAATCAACTCATAATTCTTATCTATGTTTAGCCACATGACTTGGTACCTTTTCTCAGTAAGGTATTCTGTTTTTATCCTGGAATATCTTGTTTTCTCTGTCAATGGTGAAAGAAAGCTTTGCTGGGTATAGTAGTCTGGGCTTGCATCCATGGTCTCTTAGTGTCTGCAGTACATCTATCTTCTGGCTGTCATGGTTTCCATAGAGAAGTCAGGTGTAATTCTGATAGGTTTACCTTTATATGTTACTTGTCCTTTTTCCTTTGTAGCTCTTAATATACTTTCTTTATTTTGTATGTTTTGTGTTTTGATTATCATATTGTGAGGGGATTTTTTTTTATCCAGTCTCTTTGGTGTTCTCTATGCTTCTTGTACCTTCATAGGAATATCCTTCTTTATGTTGGGAAAGTTTTCTTCAATAATTTTGTTGAATATATTTTCTGGGCCTTTGAGCTGTAGTTCTTCTCCTTCTTCTACCCCTATTATTCTTAGGTTTGGTCTTTTCATGGTGTCTCAGATTTCCTGGATGTTTTGTGTTAGGAATTTGTTGGATTTGTTGTTTTCTTTGATCAATGAGTTTGTATTTCCATCCTGAAAAAAAGGTTTCTTCAGTTCGGTATACTTGATATTTTGAGTCCCATAATCCTTTCTTGTGGAGCCACTCATGCATTTCCTGCATTTCCCACCATTCCTCTTCTTTCCTCACTACGTGCCAGCATCACACTTCCAGTATGACAATGAACAGTATCCCCAGGCATTGCCATGTATCCTCTGGGGATATAACTTTCCCTTGTTAAGACTCAATTCAAGTATTATTTCCACCAAGGTTTAATGGATGTTCATTTACTTTGAGCTAGTGCCTATGTTTCTGTTTTTAGTGATCTGGGTTCATCCCGATCTTAGGGTATGTAGATGAATAACTTTTTCATACACCTAGATAACAATTGCCTTCCCTTTTGTCCAGACTTACTAGGTTTTGACACCCTCAAATTCAGATGCTATGATTTTTTTCTCCTTCTCCTTTGTCTTTATCATTTATGCATGCTTGTGAATAATTGAATGAACAAATGCCTCTAACTCCTTTTGTCTAGGTAAACACACTTAAATAGAGAAGCTGTAAGCCTTCCCATTCTGGTAGTCAAGAAATCAACTAGGGCTTTGACAATTGTATGATACCACAAGCAACTGTATAGTAGAAAATTCTGAGAAATGGAATTCTGAAAATTAGAGCCAAGTTCCCCACTGTACAGAAGCCTCTCATATCAAAGAGAATCATTCAAAAGTCAGTGCAAGCATCGGTGCTTTGGTTTGTTTGAATAATTTAGTCATTCTACATCCAATGCACTAGGGCTAGGTAATTTTCTGCTCTATTTTCCAAGAACATGAGATGAAGCTATCATGGACATTATTTTTCCTTTCCAAAATGTTCCTGAAAAGGCAGATCTGAGATAATTGACACGAAAACAAGGTTGTGACTCATCTGCTCTGGGTGTTGCCGAGCCATTTCTAAGAGAGTAACAGTGATTTGATTCTCTCATTTGGACTATTTCACTGAAAGGAGGTTGTGCAATTTGATGTTTTGTTTTTAAAGGCTTTTAGGTTTCTTTTGAAATCCTATCTTGCTTTTCTAAAGAACAAAAGTGCTTGTCTTATTCTGCATTGTTTTTCTCAAATGTTCAAATTTATTTAATATTGTGATAACTTCAGCTAAAATTAAATTGAAATTTTTAATTTTTATCTTTTCCATTTTTTCTTTTGATTGAGTCTGGGACCACAGCCCATGATATGATATTGCCCACGTTCAGATTGAGTTGACAATGATGTCACATTAACAATGAAGATTAACTGTTACTCATCCTGTCCTTGTCTACTTGACTCAAACACACCACTTTTGAATCATGGGACTTTACTCCTGGATCCCAAAGTCTCATACTCACCCCATAACACAAATCCACTTTGTTAATATATAAAAGCATTCCAAGTTTTAACAGTTCCAAAAGTGTCCTGAAGCCCCCAACATTCAAAGTCTCCTCTGAGATTCAGTGTGTATGTTTGATAAAAATAAGTCACATATTTCCAGTATACAGTGAAATAGAGCAAACACTCATTTCTAGACAGCAAGGAATATTGACCTGAAGTAAGAACATAACTCAAGAGGGCAAGTAACGGAACCTGCTGTCAGTATGCTCTTCAAGAGGCAGATGCAAGATAAGTGATTCAAAACTCTTCACCTCCCTTGTCTTTTCTCTTAAGCCTCGGATCCTCTAAGAACCAGTGTCTTGTATTCTTCTTTCAAGCAATCTTTTCAGATTCTGTTTATGAGTAATGTCATGGTAGGCTAGTCTTTCTGTTAATGCCCCAAACGGCATAAGAGAACATGCCTCATGGGGTTGAGTCTGGAGGACTGCTAAGGGTTTGAGGCCAGTTGGAGCTAGATAGCAAGAACCTACTTTAAAATAATTAAATGTAAAAGAGGTCACACAGTTTGGAAAGCTAGTACAAGGATTTAACATTTATTTTAAAATTATTTGAAAACTACTAAAATGTTGTCATGGGGAGAGATATGAGATAATTAGAATTATGTTTTATTATATTGACCTTCTCAGTATAAAGAAACAAGTAATAGCCTGGCATGGTGGTGCATGTCTTTATTCCCAGCACTCGGAGGCAGAGACAGTTGTATCTCTGTGAGTTCAAGGCCAACCTGGTCTACAGAGTTAGTTCCAGGATGAGCTCCAAAGCTACAGAGAAACCTTTCCTCAAAAAACCAAAAAAAAAAAAAAAAAAGAAATAAAGAAACAAGTAGAGAATTTGTTTTACATTTGGTTAGAGTAGCATTAATCAGACTGAGTAGGTTATAATTAGGAATATATATGTGTTGTAAGAGGCCGTTTGTTTGCTCCTGGCAGCTCAGACCCAAAATAACCACACAGAAACTATATTATTTGCAGTACTATTTGGCCAGTAGCTTAAGTGTATTGCTAGCTACCTCTTACATCTAGAATTAACCCATTCCCATTCCATTATTTTATATTTTACCACAAGGGTCATGGCCTACCGGCAAGGTTCCGGCTTACAGCTTGCATCTTTCCCCTCTGGCGGCTCTATGGCTTCTCCTTGACTTTGCCTACTCTCTCTATATATATATATCTTTCAGCCTGGCTTTACTCTGTTAAGCCATTGGCAGAAAGAAACTTCTTTATTAACCAATAAAGGCAACACATATACAGAAGGACTTCATACACCACTTCCCCTTTTCTGTTTAAATAAAAAGGAAGGTTTTAAATTTAACATAGTAAAATTACATATAACAAAACAGGTATCAAGAAAGAATTACAGTTACATTATTTATATCTACTTTGTGTTTTATCATAACTAAGAAAAACTATAATTATAGCTATCTATTCTTCAACTCTATCAAAGACCCCAGAAGGATATAATATTATCCAAGTAAAGAGGAAGTGCATTGTAAGCAACTTCTAAAACTCTAGAATTGGCAGAGAGATCTCACTGCCTAAACAGTCACCCAAAGTTCTGTAACACTGGGGCATCCATCATCAGCCTATAGGCCCATAGTATGTGGCAGACTTTGCCATGAAGCAGGAAATTACAAAGACAGTTCCACTTATATTGGCAGTTTATCAGTCACTTTCTTCTGTGTCCTGCAGAAGGTCCAGCAGACACTTTCATGAAGCAGGAACCCCAAAGGATTGTCTTAGCTTCTTTAGGCAGCTTCATCAGTCATTTCTCTGTGGGTCTTGAATGTCCAGTTCATACAGCATAACATGAGTTCTTAAACATTTTACATTTTATTCTGAAGGTCTCTGAAAGATTTGAAGAATACCTACCTAATTGAAATATGCATCTAGAAAACCTAACTAACATGACTACAAGCTTGACTTTTATAGATGAATATCTGTTAACCTTTTTTCTTAATTATATATTACAGTTTTAAATGAGCTGCACAAACACAATACCTTAATCAAGAACAGAAATATACATATATAACAAAATTGATCTTAAATTTGTATCAATAAACCGATATCTGTACCAATGCAAAATATTGATCTCTATAGCATGTATGTATAAAGATATATACATATACATGCAACTAACAAAAAAAGAGGTCATGAATTTAAAAAGAGCAAGGAGAGAGATATATTGGAGAATTTGGAGGTAGGAAAGAGAAGGAAGAAATGATGTAATTATATTATAATCTCAAAAATATAAAAGACACTAACTCAAAACTGTTTCCTGATATTTAGTCATTATGTATAGAAAAAAATTAAGCAATCCAAAATAGAAACAAGTAAAGCATTAAAAATATATATTTGAATTGTTGACATTGGGCATTCTTGCTTTGTTTAAGATTTTTGCTAAGGTGTATAACCCAGGGCTTTGCTTACAGTTTATGTTTTCTGTTTGCCATTCTCTGTTTTGGGTCCTGTTTCTGTTATTTTATACAGAATGTTTAAACACGCCATGAATGTTGTCAGAGCTTTTCTTGATAAGAGACTTTGAAAGCAGATTCATGGATGTAGGGAAAAGGAAGTTGTAAAAAGGAGGAAGAGACAGCAAGGAAGAAAATGGGGTTGGTGGTGCCAAAGGAACAATTGGACAGACTTGTGGTGACTAGCCACATGTGTGGCTGAGACACACAGATGTGGTGGGGAACTCTCATCTTTGTTATCCTCTGCTTTCTCCATGTATCAGAGTTGGAAGGACTGTTGCATGCAGTTCATGGGTCCCCAACTCTTGCTTTCTCGATTCTTTATTTTATCTTGCCATGAGTGGGAAGGAGTGGCCGAAAACAGTAAACGCACCAACGCTGCTTTTTGTGCTCCCAGCACAGAGCTGATTTGTTCATTGCTCGCTTGTTTCCCCTAGGCTGGAAAGAATCCAACTCTGAATTCGAATGCTCAGAGGCCATGCTGGCTTCCTGTGTGTGACAACTGCCAGAGTGTGCCTGCAGGAGCATTCGTGTTCACAGGCAAAGGCAGAGGAGGGTGAGACCTGGCTCCAATCTTGCTGTCATGTATGAGGCTCATTTACTCTGACAATAACTGTATGTGGCTTATGAGTCTGCCAGTCATATTTGTCAGGTAATGGAATGGTTCTTGACTCATTGGGGGCATCTACAGGGTTGGGCTGGAAATGCTTCAAGCCATCTTTCAAGTCCTCCATCATAGCCAGACTAGCCAGCAAAATCCTTCTACTTCACAAAGTATCCACAGCTAAATTAAGATGCTAATGACTAAGCTGATGACTCCAGCATGAAGACGCCAGAGTGCTACTGGGAAGGAAAAGCTTTCTTCTGCCAAATCTATTCAGAATATTTCAAGCAACTGGGCATTTTATTTCAGTGATGTCTCCTGGCCCAAGGGTTGTGATGATAGATAAATTTTATTCTCTTTCACCATAGAGGGCTGTAATGACTGTGGTGCAGCAGATGTAGAAATGGAATATTCGAAATGTCATCTCAATACCTTTTCTCCTGCAGGAAAAAAGCTCCTTTGTACTTATGGTTGCCTTGGGACACTTTTGGGAGAGGACATTCAGTGTCTTGTCTTGGTTCTTGGCTGTGTTAGCACCCCTTCATCTCTGCTCTTTCTGGCTACCCTCCAGTTGTGGCTCACCTGTCTCAACCGGGATGGACCCTGCTATCAAGTAACTTCCTTTACCAAGACTATTGTTTAGAAAGAAGAGTTTCAGTGAAAGTTTATCATGGAACTGAACTTTTATTCATTCTATTATGCCTCCACATCAGTGTATTTATCAATTATTTCTCTTTTTAATCAATGACACCTCCATCCATCAAGATAAATACACAAGTACCATCCTGAGTACCTTTCTCATCAGCACCCAGCATCTGCTCATCAAGTTCTCTCAGTCATAACTTAAAGACATCTCGAAAACTGAGATTTATATGGTTACTGTCTATTTCCATACGCCTCTTCTTCCAACAGATTATTATGATAACCTCCTAATGGATACAATTTAAATGCAATAAAGGTACATTTACTAAGATCTGTTTTATATATTACCCATGTGCACAGAGAAATATGGTATTAAAAATTCTCAAGAATAAAGCTAATAACAGATGTTCTTAGATTTTCAGCCTACAAATGAAATCTCAAAGGCTTTTGGTATATTGAGAATGAAGAAGTAATGAGTAAGTACAGCCTTATGACATCCCCTTGGCTGTGATAGATATCTGTTCTCTCTGTTTTTTATATTTGTGGTTCAATCTCAATTAAAATGTGATGAAGATTAAGTTTTAAATTTCACAAGATATAAATCAAACAGAGTGCACACTGTTTTACAAACAAGTGAATGATGGAGCAAATAAGCGCAAGAATATTTGGAAACATAGTCAAACTTAAAACTAATAGATAAATCACTGAGAGGCAAAAATAAACAGAATGTGCAATACCCCAGCTGTGAGCAGGGACTGCTGCCAAGGGGCTACTGAAAATATATTGAGATATTAGTATCTTGGCTTGATGCTTTAGACATTCACAGAAGGAGACATGCCTGTCCTTAAATCCCAAAAGCAAGAAACCAGCACTGGACTTTGTGACTAAAAACCAGAATCGTTTAGGATTATCCCATATCCCAAAATGAACAATACTGAGTCACCTCCAGAAGCTCTGGAAACTAGCATAAATATTTGCCTTCAAATTCAGTTTTCTAGCGAAGGGGAATGCCATTGGAAAATTTAAACTTTAGAATGACAGCAGATGTGTGTGTGAGGTCAGGAAATGAAAGGTCAGCGAAACACTCTAGGACATGTAATGACAAATAGGTAGCTGCAATAAAAGATGTTTACATAGTTCAGGTCATGCGTGACTTTCCTACAAGTTAATACAGAGAATTATTGTATAGAGATGAACTCACACTGATTTTGATGGCATCCTATAGAATGAACCACTGTAGAAAAGTCATAGAGCCACACGTGGGGCTTATGTGTCTTATGATCATGGTAAAATGACACAATTTCAAAAGCAAGATTATCATCAATTATATTAGAAAACTTAAATATTTCTTATGGTAACAAATTTGGTAGTATTAAAAGATGTCAAATAAGACAGTAGAGTTGGAAGTGTGTTGGAGCTCAGATGATTTCATTGCAAGCCCCAGATGTTAGATATGGAGTCATGGGGTTTGGTGTTTGTCCTACTACATTTTGGTCTTGTTTTGATTCTGTCTTTCCTCAATATGCTTTCATTCCTCATATTTGAAATGGGAATATAATAATAGGCATAAAATATAATGGGTTTACAACTTTGTATTACTTTTCTCACTACTATGAAAAAAAAAACACCTGACAAAAATGAACAGAAGAATGCACATGGAGTGTTTGAACCTGTTTTGTCAAGCTCTAAAATGACTTGCTCACTTCCTGTAGAGCACTGAGTAGAGCTGTTCAATGCCTTTCTTAAATTTAAGTGGCTTAGAAATACTATGTTTTATCTACCGAGGAAGAGGTAAGCCAGATACTGTGAGCATTTATAATGACTATTACACTTCAATTATCTTGTCACCATGTCACAGTTCATTCTTTCCAGAACACAGCAACTGAAAAAAAAATCAATGTTCCTTTTACCCATAGATCCATGACCTCAAAATCTATGAGTTTTGGAAGCTGCAAAGAAGTTTGTTTGTTATATCCACAGATAGTTTATCTTGATCTAGAGGTAATAAGCCATACTTAAAATACTATGATGGTGCCAAGAGTGTTGGTATAATAAATAATACATTCTAATAAGGACTAGCTTTTGGAAGTGAGCATAGCATATAAAAGCTTCTGCTAGACAAGAAGTCTGAAAATATATTGAGGCTGAGGCTGAGGCTTCTCTGGAGTGGATAATAGTTCTTTTTTAGGTCCTGGTGCACCCTCCAGAAGCGCTTACATGCCGCTTGTTCATTGCTTGGCCCTGGTTTTGCCCCCATTGAAGTTGCCTAATCCCTATTATTCACTGTGATCCTATCTCAGCCGCTGTTATGAAATATTCCTTTCCTGGAAGCTGCATTGGTTTTTCTGACTTACAGACAGTTAGATGCTCAAGATTGCTTTAAATCTTAAAGATTCAAACATGGGTCTTGGGAGATGGCTCCTGCAAGCCTAGGAGCAAAAGTTTGGATTCCCAGCAAATGAAGAGCTGAACACGGTGGCTCACTTCTGTACCCCAGTGCCTGGAGGGGGATTGAAGGTAGATCCCTGGAATTTATTGGCAAGTCAGTTTAGCCAAAATGGTGACCTTCAGGTTCAATGAGAGATGCTGTCTCAAAACTAAGGTGGAAAGTGACTGAGGAAGAAGTGTGAGATCAATCCTTGCTCCAACACATGCACCTCTGCATGTATATGTACACACAGAGATGAGCACATACACTGTATACCAGTGCATGCACACACACACACACACACACACACACACACACACACACACACACACACACACACACACACCCTAAACCCTTGTGTCAGGACTCTGAGAAATTTTGATTTTATTTTTTAATTCTCATCTTTGCCATGAATAATTTGAAAATATTTATGGAAAGATTTTGTACAAAGCCTAATTTTTCCCAGTCTGACATTTCATGGCATGCATGGAAGGTTTCACTTTTTATTGTCACAAAGCCTTGGATTTATGGACTTTCTTTTCATCCAGTGACACGTGCAAACCTTTCCCTTCTTTTTTCTTATGCGATTCCTTGAGAAGTGTAGCAATAGACACATACTACTAAGGTCTAATGTCCCTTCTCCCTCTCATAAAGCCTCAAGTTCATTAAGCAAATGTCTGCCCTTCAAGGAAAAAAGTTTTTTGTCCTCATAAAGTCTGTTGTCTTCCAGCCAGCTTTTCAGGGTAATCATTTTCTATTAGGTGACTTGATTTTCTGAGCTGCTCTGTCATCTAATATGAGTCTTGCATTTTCTTCTTAAAAAGCATCTCATTGGTTACCTGTATTTCCATGGGAAGGGGAAATAGAAGAGATCTCCTGGGTAAACTGGGTGTGGGTATGGGGGAAAGAGTGTCCTGGGACCTTGAAGAGCAGGTTGAGGGTAGGACTGAGGGGGAGAGTCATGAAAGAGACATCTTGATGGGGATGGGGTATTTTGGGGTTAGGGAGAAACCTGGTGCTAGGGAATCTCCCAGGATTCCACAAGGATGACCTCAGCTAAGACTCCTAGCAATTTAATCTCCCAGGATGTTGGAGGCAGAGACAGGTGGATCTCTGCGAGTCTGAGGCCAGCATGGTCTACAAAGCAAATTCAAGGACAGGTTCCAAAGCTACAGAGAAACCCTGTCTCAAAAAACCAAAAAACCTCCTAGCAAAAGTGGAGCGGGTGCCTAAACTGGCCATCTACTGTAATCGTATTAGTGACTACCCTAGTTGTCATCACTCAACCTTTACCTAGTAAATGATGGAAGCAAATGTGGAGATACCCAGCAGAGCACTGGGAGTCCTCCTGAAGAAAGGGAGGAAGGACTGTACAAGCCAGGGGTGTCAAGGTTATGATGGAGGAACCCATCGAGACAGTTGACGTAAGCTTGTGGGAGCACATGAACTCTGGATCAACAATTAGGCAGCTTGCATGGGATCTACCTAGGCCCTCTGCATGTGTGACAGTTGTGTAGCTTGGTCTGTTTGTAAGGCTGCTAGTAGTGAGATCAGGACCTTTCCCTGGCACTTAGCTGGAGTTTAGAAACCTGTTTCCCATGCTGGATTACTTTGCCCAGCCTTTATGCAGGGGGAGGAGCTCGGTCTTATCTCAACTTGTTGTGCCATGCTTTGTTCAAGTCCATGTGAGGCCTGCCTCATTTTGAATGGAGATGCAGGAGGTGTGGATGGGGAGGGAGGTAGTTGTGAGTGTGGGCGGGAACCTGAGGTGAGGAGGGAGGGGAAACTGTGGTTGAAATGTAAAATAAATGAAAAAAATTAATAAAATAAAATTTAAAAAAAGAATCTCATTTCCATCCATTTGCATGCAAAATTCAAGATGTCACTGGTTCCCCCCCCCCCCCCCCGCTGAGTAGTACTCTAATGTGTATATATTCCACACTTTCTTTATCCATTCTTCCATTGAGGGGCACCTAGGTTATTTCCAGGTTCTGGCTATTACAAATAATGCTGCTATGAACATAGTTGAACAAATGCTTTTGTAGTATGATTGGGTATCTCTTGGGTATATTCCCAAGAGTGGTATTGCTGGATCCTGAGGTAGGTTGATTCCCAATTTCCTGAGAAACCACCACACTGATTTCCAAAGTGGTTGCACAAGTTTGCATTCCCACCAGCAATGGATGAGTGTTCCCCTTACTCCACATCCTCTCCAGTATAGGCTATGATTGGTGTTTTTGATTTTAGCCATTCTGAGAGGTGTAAGATGGTATTTCAAAGTTGTTTTGATTTGCATTTCCCTGATCGCTAAGGAAGTTGAAAATGACCTTAAATATCTTTTGGCCATTTGAACTTCTGTTGTTGAGAATTCTCTGTTTTAGATCATTATCCCATTTTTTAATTGGGTTATTTAGAATTTTAATGTCTAGTTTCTTGAGTTCTTTATATATTTTGGAGATCAGACCTTTGTCTGATGCAGGGTTAGTGAAGATCTTCTCCCATTCAGTAGGATGGCCTTTTTGTCTTAATGACTGTGTCCTTTGCTTTACAGAAGCTTTTCAGTTTCAGGAGGTCCCATTTATTCATTGTTGCTCTTATTGTCTGTGTCACTGGGGTTATACATAGGAAGTGGTCTCCTGTGCCCATGTATTGCAGGCTACTTCCCACTTTCTCTTCTATCAGGTTCAGTGTGGTTGGATTTATATTGAGGTCTTTAATCCATTTGGACTTGATTTTTGTGCATGGTGATAGATAAGGATCTATTTTCATTTTCCTACAGGTTGACATCCAGTTATGCCAGCACCTTTTGTTAGTGAGATAACCCAGTCCCAAAAAGATGAATATGGTATATACTCACCCATTAGTGGACTCTAGCCATAATCAAAGGACATTAAGCCTATAGTTCACAAGCCTAGAGAAGCCAAATAGCAAGGTGAACCCAAAGAAAAACATATATAGATCCTCCTGGAAATTGGAAGCAAACAAGATCTCCAGGCAAAAGTTGGGAGTGGGGGTGGGAGTAGGGGTGGGGTGGGGTTGAGGGAAGGGGAGAGGGGGAAGGAGAAGGGAGAAGGGAAGGACTGGGGAGAGCTTGGGGGAGTGGGAGGGTGGAGATGGAGGAAGGGCAGATAATGGTGCAGGGAAGAAGACATCTACATTAAGGGAACCATTTTAGGGTTTGCAAGAGACTTGGCTCTAGAAGAGATCCCAGGTGTCCACGGGGATGTCCCCAGCTAGGTCCTTGGGCAACAGAGGAGAGGGTGCCTGAGCTGGTCTTGTCGCATAGTCACACTGATGAATATCTTGAATATCACCATAGAAATTTTGTCCAATGGATGGAGATAGAGACAGAGACCCACATCTACATCAGAGCAATGGACTGAGCTCCCAAGGTCCAGTTGAAGAGCAGAAGGAGGGAGAAGATGAGCAAGGAAGTCAGGACCGTGAGGGGTTGGTCTACCCACTGAGACAGTGTGCCTGATCTAATGGGAGCTCACCAAATCCAGCTGGTCCAGGACTGAATGAGCATGTGATTAAACCAGACTCTCTGAATGTGGCTGCCAATGGGGGCAGACTGAGAAGCCATCGATAGTGGCACTGGGACCTGTCTCTTCTGCATTTATTGGCTTTTTTGGACCCTAGTCTATTTGGCTACACACTTTCCTAGGATGGGGGGGAGGGCCTTGGACTTCCCACAGGGCAGGGTACCCTGCCCTCTCTTAAGGATGGAGGGGGAGGAAGGAGAGTTAGTAGGGGAGCAGGAGGGGAATGGGAGAAGGGGAGGAAGTATAAATTTTTGAATGGAAAAATGAAAAAAAAAGAATCTCATTGTGCATGTGCATGTGTGTGTGTGTGTGTGTGTGTGTGTGTGTGTGTGTGTGTGTGTGTGTGTGTGTGTGTGTAGGCCCAAGGGCAGTCAGTGTTAGGTATCTTCCACTATTACTCTCCATCTTATCTTTTGAGACAGACTTTCTCATTGAACCCAGGGCTCACTGATTGCCTAGACTAGCTGACGAAGAGAGTGGGGGAAATCCAAGTGTCTTCCCCACTTCCCAGCACAATAGTTAAAGATGTGTGAGGCCATGTTGATTCTTACATGGGTGCTGGTGACCTTAAATAAGTCTTCGTGCCTGCAATGTGACAGTTTTACTGAACCATCTCCCTAGCCTTGACAAAGCTGCCCTTAGCAAGTCATCTACTCTTCTCTATCTTAATTTTTCTTTACTTTTATTTTGTGTGTATGGATGTTTAGTTTTGCCTGCATGTATGTCTATGCGCCACGCATCTACAATACCTACAGAAACTGAAATAAAGTGTTAGAGTCCCTGGAGAATTATAGGTGATTGTAAGCAACCATGTGGGTTCTGAGAATTGATCCTCAGTCCTTTGAAAGAGCAGCTAGTGCTCTTAACTGCCAAGCCATCTCTCCAGTCTCCTCTTGCCTGTCTTGACTTGGAAGGGATATAAATGCCATAATCTCTTTCCAAACACTTAGTCAGAATTAATATATGGTTTTGCGTCACTGCAAGCGGGTTGGCAAACATCGTCATGTTCAATGGTGAAAGATAGTTATTGAGCACTAACAAGATCTAATTCAAGATGTGCACATTCTAAAGATTAAGAAATGAGGGAAGAGTGGCAAAGATAACTCCAATAGAAACCAGACAGGGGAAGAAGAAGCAGAGAGCTGTAAGTTTTGAGCAATCTGATATGTACTGGGGAGAACTTTAAATCAGGTGGCAGAAAATATTACTTTCTTTCTTCCAAGAAGTTTAAAAACATTTGGATTTTTATAAGTAATATAAAGTGAAACAACCTAAAAATAAAATAAAATTGGATTCTTGCTCAGACATTGCCCATTTGTTATATGGGTTGACAGCGAGAGCTGGGCAAAGCCAGTTCCTCTAGATCTATGCTAGCCACAGTAGGGAATTTTGGGTTTTATTCTGAGAAGCATCAGAAGCTATTTGAAGGTTTTAAAGCAAACAAAGTAAACAGATTTATGATTTTGAAAGGCTACTCTTTGAAAAGAGAGAATTGACTATTGATTAAAATCAGGAAGATCGTTAGGAGAGAGGAGCTGTAAATTGAGAGCAGCAACAGTCAGCAGTGGAGGGAGAAATAGAATAAGCCTTAGCCTGAGAGAGCAGAGCACGTTTTGTTTTTTATTTAAGAAGCAAGACTAAGGGAGACCAAGTGCAATAGAATGACAGAAGGTGGAAATATGGAGCTGTCTTTCTGCTAAGAGTAAGTGATTCTTAAGTCTGTGGAGTGTCACTGATAGTAATTTGTGTACTTTTCATCTTAGAATCATCATATAAAGGACACAGACAGACAAGATGCACTGGCTTAGGTTTCCTTTTGGTGTGCTGAGTTTCCTGAACACCTGGGCTGTACAAGCTTAGGCATGGATGTTAAGTGGAGTCTTAGGCATTAGAATCAAGAGAGTCCTGGGCTAGGGGCCCAGAGACACACAGAAAAGGAAGAGTGAGGCGTTGCTGTTTGTGCCTTTATAGAGATGGCCAGAATTCATGACAATCTGAAACAGGAGACTAGTGAAGCCAAAATCTCAGGAGGTCACAAGGCCTCCATGAATAATAATTTGTTATAAACTTGGGAATTATGAAGACTGGCTATCTTGTGACATGGATGGTGGTGTGATGCAGAGACAAGGGGAAGGAAAAATTAGGATCAAGAAAGAGTTAAAATTCAGGCAGTATTTGTCATCTCTGAGCATATGCAATGCAGTGCTTTTAGTTACTTGCAGGGCTTCTCAGAGGAGAGGGAAGGTCACGAAGATTTCAACCATCAAACAAGTCAATGAGGAGATGAGAGACCAACAAATAGTGTCTGAATGCAACTTCTCAAGAGGGAGAAGTTCTTTGTGAAGACTTGACAACAAAAATTGGGTTCAAGTGTTATTTGGGTACTTAGAACACAGAATCTGGCTTTCGATTGGGCAATAGGAAAATAACATACAACTGGGAACATAGAAGGAGGAGTTGTAGAGAGCCATGTAAACTGTAGGGAGAAGTTAGATTTGTTAATAATTGAAAGCCCACCCATGCAATCTTTGCAATATTTTTCAAAAGATTAATCTATATACAGGGCACAAAATACATAGGAGGAACACGATATTTGAGCAAAACTGGTATGTGACGGCCTTTAATAGATAGTTAGGTTGGTCTACCTTGCACACGACCAACATGATGGAAGCAGAGAGCAGACCCCCTAGTTGTCCTATGACTTTCACTTGCATGCCCCCAAGGAATACACAAACTAACAAATAAATAAATACATAAATAAATAATGCAATAAAAAACTAAACATCATGAGTTTAAGCCTGAACTAATCTTCAATTGCAATCATCTCTAGGCTTGCTTAGAAGCTTCCCTATAACTTGGAAGAAAAGCCAACAGTGGTATGAGCCACACTGTGGGCTCTCAGCTAGTGGCAACAGAATAATTTTCTTCCTTAGAAAAAGACTTCAAAATGAAGAGAGTGACATTGGGCAAAGGAATATAAGTTGAGTTAAGACAAACCGATAAAGGGTCCATGGTAGAAGCAAAGCATTGCAAGCCGAGCAATCCCCAGAGGGAGGAGAGGAACATTTCTTGTTCTGGGTTTGCCTCCACTGTGGCTGACTCAGTGCAGGCTTAGTGAGCAGAGCTGTCCTTTGAGAAGGCCCATGGAGTGGCTTCATCTACAAGCACATAGTATTGTACGGCTATACTGCCCCTTCACCCAAACAGGGGTCTTGGCATCTTCATGAGAGTGCGTGCTGTTCTTTGTTGGGTTTTGCTGTGGCGTATTGGTTACTGTTACCATCAGATTAGTGGAAACTTAAATATTTGCAGTTGCCTGAATCTTGAAAGACAGACAAGGCGAATGATAGTGAAAACATGAGAAATATGTGTTATTATCAAAAAGGCTATCTGAAATGTTTAGAGAAAGCATCATTACATGGCTATCCTCACCATTATGTTATGTGTTATGGTAAAATATCATGTGTTATGTTATCTATCAGTGATGCTCAACCTTCCCAATGCTGTGACCTTCTAATACAGCTCCTTGTGCTGTGGTAACTCCCAACTGTAAAATTATTTCATTGATGCTTCATAACTAATTCTGCTACTGTTATGAGTCAGAGTGTAAATATTTGATATGCAGGATATCTCAATGCACAGGTTGAGAACTGCTGTTGTGTATGAAGACCGAATCTCAAATACTGAATATAAGTAATGGAAAATAATATCCTGCCACCATAGCCTGATTAAGGGCTACATGGCAATTCTTTTCTCCAAAGCTTTGGAGAGGAACTTTTATCTATGTGTCACGTCGTAGGAGCAAAACACGTTTAAAAATATTTTCTAGCTTAGAGCCTCCTAAGATTCACTCATGGGACTTTAATCTCCCATTACAATCCCTGTATTACTTTGATACAAAATGCTTCAGGGCTGCCCTTCTGCCACAGTGCATAACACTTACCAGCTGGAATGCTCAAAACTCGCATCATGGAACTTGGCTAGAGGCAGAGAGGAAGGAGGGATCTCATCTGTGTGTGGACATATACAGTGAAGAGGGTCCACACAATGCCAATATTTATGATTTGTTCTTAAGAATCAATGTACTAAGGGAAAAATCAAATAGTAGTACTTTATTCAAATGGGGACACTAATGACAACGGATGGAAAAGAAAACGTGACCAGGTTGCTTTCAGTTCTGTAAGATCATTGCATTTCCCTCTAACTGATCTTTGTTGAGCCAATTTAAAGCTGGTTTTAGTGTGCAAAGAGCAGTCACAGTTTTTACTGCAAACAAGAAAACATCGATGTGATTGTGAGTATGACTTAATCTGTAGAAACAAGGATCAGAAATACAGGCAGCCTTCTGGGGTCCAGGTAGATTTCATGCAACAGGTTACATACTCAATTCTACCTTTTATGACAGGCCTGACTCAGAATTCTTTTTCGTTTATTCAGTAAGCTCCTTCAAGATTATGTGGCTTCCATTTCTCTCACAAACCCTGGAGAACAACCATGCTTCCATGAAGCTGTGGTCAGTAAAATTCATACAATGATTCCCTATTTCACCACCATGTAAAAAAGATCATTTCCCCCTAGTTCTTGCTACAGATCTCTGAGAGGAGACCATTAATGAGAATATTAGCTTCCCAGAATCCTTGAGTCAGGAGGTCTGCAGATGCCAGCATTGTGATGATGGCTTCATCACTCGATAATCACAGAGATGGCTTTTAAGGGTTCCCACATGAGCGCATTTCACATCAAAATTCTCCCCTACAATCTTGAATCTGGCTAGAAATTTGTTAATTACTTCAAGTACTCAAAGCCTGTTTGGATAGAAAATCACCCCGAAACCCATTAGCTCACTGTGGTCCCAGCATGACTGGGAGTTGTATAGGCCAGAGCATTAGTTCCAGAAACGTTATTTTTTCAAGATGTCACTCAATATTTCATTAATTCCCAGCACACTTGGTGCCTTGAAAATACTCTCCATAATCTTTCTTCCCCCTGAAGCGTACATAAACAAATCTAATTCCTTGTTAGATGCTAATTACAACTGCTACATAACTGTGCCTCTGAATCCTCCTAATAACACTATCCATATGTCAAGGTCTCCCCCTAATTGCCTGGTTACTCTAATGAGAAAATTACTCCTTTTTCTTGCTGCTGCATCCTATCTATCCTGTAAGTGGGATGTCTATGGTGAAGCTATCTGGAGTAGCTCAAGGTCACCAGCAATGGCATACCCCTCTCAGGCCCAATGACAGTGCTTGCTGTAGACTATCCTAGAATACCAAACCTCCCTCACCTTTGACATATCGCTGAACTAGGCAATTCCACCTAGCTGTTCCAAGAACTGTTGGGCATCAGGTTCCATCTGATACTGGTATATGGTGACCCAGAGGTCACAGATGAGGGATAAACAAGTCTGGCAAATAAATGGGTATGTGCCACTGTTGAAGAGCATAGACTGGTGGCAATTTCTGAGTCTGTAATGTTGGGATGGGATACTTGGAATGTGGCACAAAATTTCCTGTGATTCTGTCATAGGTAGGGTAACAGTTGTTATGGAAACGATCAAGTCCAAGCAGCTCTCCTTCTTCCTCTAGCCCATTCCGCCTTTGCTTCCTCTCTTTCAAGTAGTGCTGGCAAACGTCTCACAATTGAATTCCTGGGGACAAAAACACTCATTTGTTTTGTCAGTTTTCAAAATGTAGACTTTCGTTATGTCCATTGTAAACTAGCAGCTTGATGTCACAGAATGTACAGCTGGAAAAAGATACACATAACTGCTTCTTGCCAGCCAGTCAAAGTTGGCTCCAGCACACAGTGGCGGCTATTGTTTCTCAGTGTTCTTCTCCAGTGTCTATGAAATAGCTGCGTTAGAACTTGTTGGGGAAAACCTGATTCAAAATATATAGCCACTTTCCACGAGATGGGAAGTAGAGTGTGTGTACTATATGGAGAAAGTCAAAGCCTCTTAGCTCAAGGACCAGACTGCAGCACTGAGTCTGTGAGGCATGAATCTCACCCATACCTTCTGTTAGTGGTATGACAAACAGTCATTGAATGGAACCTCTATTGCTCTGGTGCGATGGGTTACATCAGTCACAGCACTTGCCTCAGCTTAAACGCTGCATGATGAACCCCATGTACAAAAGACTGTGGCTTGATCTGGAAGTATCGGAGTTGACCAAGTACAGGTATTCATAGATGGTGTAAACTTAAATACAGATTCCTTGGTTGAGCAAATCCACTGCTGAGGTTTGGAGAGTCCGTGTGCCACTTACTTCCCCAGGTATATCAATGAGGGTATTTCCAGAGAGGACTGACTGAAAAGGAAAGGCTCACCCTGAATAATGGGTAGCACTATCTATGGGCTGATCTGGGAAAGAGAAAGAGAGAGAGAGAAAGAGAGAGAGAGAGAGAGAGAGAGAGAGAGAGAGAATCAACGTTTGTCTCTCTGGACCTCCTCTGTGGCTGTAATGTCACAGGAGCCTCCTAATGGTCCCTGCTGCCATGGTGGGGGTTGTTCGCACTGGCATAACTTCTGGCCATGATGGAGTGACTGTTCCTTCAAACTGTGAGCCAAAACCATCGCTTCCTTAAATTGTTTTGTTGGGTATTTTGCCCCAACAAAGAGAAAAATAACACACCGTGTATATACATTATTTTTAATACTTGAAAAATGTTAAGATAGATGACATTTACTAATCTTCATATATTTTAAAAACTTTAAAAAACCAAGGGAAATTTAAATGATATGATTAAGAATATGTACTAAGTACATGCCAATTAAGAGCCCAGGATAAAAATTTATTGGCAATACATTTCGTGGTATGTGGTATCTATTTGAGCTTTCTCTTTAGCCTCCCCCCCCGCAGTGTTTATGACTACAACACGGACTAGAAGTATTACAGACCAAGCAAACCCTGGGAAGAGCCAGAGAGTTTCAGCTAACAGAATGAACAACTTCTGCTTTGCTTTTTGGAAGTTAGATCATCTCCCTTAAGAGAATAGACAAGGGAAATTAAAATTCATGTCAGATGAAAGATGAAGGAATATGTGATCAAAGTCCATAAATCATGAAAGGTACATAAAGAGATTTGCCCCAAACTGAAATACTAGAAGATGTGGATTGGTTCGATGCTTCTTAAAGCAAGGCACAGCTTGCTTAGTCCATTGCGGGAAGGATAGGTGCTAAGTGCAAGCTGGCTGTGCTCACAGTGTTAGTCTCGGACCCTCATGGCTCATATTCTCCGTGTGACAAGGATTCCAAAGCACTAGAGCCGTATCAGCAAGCAACTTGAAACACCGGGATGATATGAGGGGGAACACAGATAGAACTGTGGGAAATCAAAGAGACTATAGCACAAAAGCAAAAATAAGATGGGTAAGGCCAGGGAGGTAGCTCAGCATGAGGACCTGTGTCCATCCATCAGAACCAATGTAAAAGGCAGCATGATCACACACACTTGTAACCACGGTGCTGCGGAGGCAGAGACAGGCAGATCCCCGCAGTTCATCAACTAGTCAACCTAGTCTGTATGGAGAGCTCCAGGCCAGTGAGATGAGAGATGCTGTCTTTGAAAAAATGGAGCAAGTCAGATCATGAGTAACAGCAGCTGAGGCAGTCTTCTGTTGTCTACATACACATGCATACATTTACACACACACACACACACACACACACACACACACACACACACACACGGGAGGGAGGGGGCTGAAGACATGGATCAGTGGTTAAGTGTAATGAGCCTTTCTTTGTCCCACCAGTCAGCTCCCAAATAATGCTATAAAGAGTACTTATTAATTATGAAAACTTGGCCCTTAGCTTAAGCTTGTTCCTAACTAGCTCTTGTAACTTAAATTAATCCATTTATAATAATCTATGTTCTATCATGTTGCATTACCTCTCTTTCATCTCCCACCTCCTATTTCTTCTCTGAGTTTCCTGGTGTCTCCTGTGTGCCCAGATTTTCCTCCTCCTTTTCTTTCTCTCCCTGGAAATCCCACCTACACATCCTGCCTAGCTTTTGGCCATTCAGCTTTTTATTACACCAATCACAGAAATACACCTTCACACAGTGTACAAATATCCCACAACAGTTAAGAGCCCTGGTTGCTCTTCCAGAAGACCCAGTTTCAAGTCCCAGCGCCCACACAGTAATTCCCAACAGCTTGTAGCCCCTGTTCCAGAGCATTCTATGCCTTCTTCTGGCCTCTGAAGGGAACAGGCTTGGTGGTATTTGCACAGACACACAGGCAGGCAAAATAGCCATAAAATAAAAATGAAGAGGAAGCAAGGCAATATTATGGTGAAAAGATCAGAAGGTAAAACTTAGAGGAATGCTTTGACTCTGATTGTGCCTGGCACCTCCTAAGGTGACTGAAGCACCTCTTCAGAGGGAGAGAAGGGATGAACCTACTGTGGGAGAAGAAAATCCTGTTCAGATGGTCCCAGGGCTGAGTCTGAAGGAACTGATAAAAAGCATGTAAATGCTTTAGAATTTATCTTGCAAATTCTTAAAAATTTGAATTCATAACTTGTAATATGTATTTAGTAACAAAATATTTTCTGATAAATACTAAAAATTAGGCCACCTGAGAAATGTGGCATGTATGTTTTCTGTAGGTTAACTTCTACCACTTCAAGAGATTTGCCGCTTCTCTTTCTGAGGACCAGAGGGACTGTGCTGAGTTTGGGTCCTGTGTGAACCATGTATGACTCTGCATGCTTCTATTAGCATATTTAGCTTTCTTCCAATACCACTGTGCCTCTCATGGGAAAACGGGTCTTCCTCTTCAGACACTACCTGTGAGATTTGATAAGGTGACCAATTCTATTAGTCAAGGGTCAGGCACTGAACAGGAAGGCCTAAATCATTTACATCTGTAGTTTTTATGCACAGTGGTTGAATTGGTGTTGATCCCACTGGCAGGGCCAATGACTACATAGTGTCTGCTAAGATTCTTGTCTCAGAGGAGTTGGGGGAGGGGTAAGCATAATCAGAATATATTGTATGAAAAAAGTCTATTTTCAATAAAAGAGGGAAAATACTATTCTTGCAATTTTGGCTTTTTAGCGCCAGGCCAAATCCTGTTGTTTTTTTTTTCTCCAAATTCCATTTGTGTGCAAATGACTGTCATCTTCCTTAAGTTTATTCTGCTAAAGAATCACAATTTGTAGGCATTTGCTCAACTTAGTTGAAGTTTGGCAGGAGGGAGAGGAGGGAACAGTGTTGCTTACTCTGCAAATTTAGTTTTAAAAAGTAAGCAGAATACAAAACCAGTGAACAAGTATGCAAACCACGCATAGTGGATCCGGTGCATCTGGCTAGCTAATTCCCTTCTTGGCTGATAAAAACACCAAGGCAGAGAGAGGTTTTAGGAACATGATGAGCACTGGGTTAACACACCAGAATTGAGGAGCAAGAAGAAACAGAAAAAAAGGAGCTCTCCTAGGTCTTCTGAAAATATCTGGTGGGATTCTTTGGGTCAAGGGCTGGTGGAAAAGGATCAAGAGGGCAGCAATGTAAGCAATGTCTTTCCTGCCCTAGAAAGAGAGGACCAGGCAGTGGTTGCGTTCAACAAGCCCTGTGGGTGAAGGTTGCTGATTTAAGATTGGAGTGAACCTTTCTTTACTGACTAGGAGGCAAGATGGTTATGGACAGCAATACTGGAGGCACTTGAGAAAATCTGGGCAGAGTTCATGCTGCTGCTGGGTCTACTCAGATCCCTCGGGTCAGATGAAGGAACAGGAGCTGAATGTGGGATGGTGGTATTGCTGAGGACTCTTGGACACAGGCCTCAGTAGGTTAGGCTAAGTGACCTTTTAAATGGATTGTTCAATACCATAACACTAGCCTTTTGTATATAAAACCAAAAACACTTGAGATCTTAAAATAAACAAGCAAAAAGACTAGAGGGAACTGATCTTGGTTCTTACTTTTAGGTACTTTTAAAAATTATGTTATCATTTTAGGTGTATGAGTATATTGTCATAATATATATGTATGCTGTGTGTCTGGTATCTGAGGGGGTGAGAAAACAGTGTTAGATCCCCTGGGCCTGGAGTTCCAGATGACTGTGAACTCCATGTGGTCACTGGGACTTGAACTGGGTCCTGTGGGAAGCAGCCAGGGCTCTAACTGCTGAGCCATCTCTCCAGCCCCCTGACTTGGGTTCTTGACTAAAATCTGGGCAAGTCACTTTCAGCTTCCTTAGTTCCAATGTTATTTTTTGTTAAATACATAAAGGCTATTTTTATGACTGTAACATGAGGGCCTGCTTTGTTGGGGTTTCTGTGATGCCCCATTCCCACAGCCGTTTAGCCCCAAAGAAAATCACACAGAGGTCCCCATCTTGTTAACTCTTGTAACTTATATTAGCCCATTATTCTAGTATATACTTGCTACATGGCTTGGTACATTTTTAAGTGGGGCAGTCACATCTTCCTTCTTCTGTGTCTGGGCAGGAATGGGCTTCCTTCTTCCCAGAATTATCCTGTTCTCATTGCCCAGCCTCTACTTCCTATCTGGTTGTCCCGCCTATACTTCCTGCCTGGCTACTGGCCAATCAGCATTTATTTAAAACATAATTGACAGAATACAGAATTGTCCCACGTATGACTAATAAGAGAAGTTAAAGTATTCAGAATACAGTGGCTGTCAACAAAATATCAGCTGTAGTGCATCAGTATGTCAAATTACAGAACTTAGCACATTGCCCATGTAGGTTATTTCCACAAAACCTCAGTATATCCTATGGGGTAAGTGTTATTAGTACTGCCATTTTATAGGAAAAAACATGCACAACTCTGAGACAGAGGTGGGCAAGTTATGGCCTGCAGGTGATATCTAGCCCACCGCTTGCTTTAATACATGCAATTTTATTGGAATACAGCTAGGCTCCTTCATTTCCATATCACCCGTGGCTTCTTTCTAACCTCAAAGGCAGGGAAGAGAAGAAACAAAGGACAGTGAATGACTTGCAAGTCCTCAATATTTGCTACCTGTGCCAACTTTGGCTCTGGAAAACAATTATTAACTGTTTGAAGTTGCATAATTGTTTTTTCTATATTTTAATCTATTTCACGAAGAGGGACTCTTTAGAAATGGAAATAAATAAAGAAAGAACATTGCAGAGACAAACTAAAATGCGTGTCAAGTGGGCAAAGAAATCTTTGTAAAACAACAACTAAAAAGGGAAAACCAGCACACAAATTTAAAAGGAGTGTCTGCAGGAATCACAAGCAACTTAAATATTCTTGCTTCTTGTATGGAAATGAAAGCTTTTGCCTAGATGGGTTAAGGAGTTTTTAATCTGTAATTATTTATTACATTGAAAATGAGCTTGTTTTATATCTTAATGTGTAACTTCAAAAGAGTAAATGGGATTCTAAAATGAGACCAGTATCTTTGAGAGCAGGGATGCAGGGGTGTCACAGAGAGAAATGATGGCATGTTAATATCCCACCTTTCAGAGAGGGAATCATTAAATATGATATCTAATGAAATTTACAGAGTGCATTGGAACTGAAAAGGTATCTCCTGGTATGAATGAAAAGATGTCCATTTTTTGAAATAAATATATGTAACAAATGAGAGAAAGTATTGCTATCTATAAGATAGCCTGAGAATAATATTACATTTGAAGTTTTCATTTTATTTAAATTATGTACTAACAATCCCTCAACTTGCTTTAAAATTCAAAATATAATACTTAAACAGTTTTTAAAATTTATTTTTATTTAATATGTATGAATGCTTTGGCTGCATGTGTGACTGCACAACATGCATGGTTGGTACCCATGCAAGTCAGAAGAGGGTGTTGGATTCCCTGGGACTGGAGTTACAGATTATTGTGAGCTGCTGCATGGGTGCTGGAATTGAAATTGGGTCCTCTGAAAGAACAGCCAGTGCTCTTAACTGAGCCATTCCTCCAGCCCCCCCCATTAAAATATAGTTTTTATGGTAAGCAAACAAACAAACAAAAAAAACCCCAGTGGACAAGATTGCTTAATAGTGAAAGGTAGTCAAACATATTGACATCCAAAATTGATTAAATGAGAAAATAGATCTTTTCATTAAAAAAAAGGTACACTGAAAATATAAAATCTAATATATAGCATGGGCAATTGTGAAAAAGCCACTCAAGATTTATATATTTCTCATATATGAGAATCATGACAGAAGAAAAAGAGTAGCAGCAGACTTATGTATGCTTAGATATAGAAATATCAAATAGAATACAAATAAACATTTAGAGAATTCATGATTAATATCTGAATATATAGTAGTATATATTTAGTAAAATTCTATATATAATGCACTGAAATGTACCTTACCAGTCTCAAAGACACTTTGGGTTATTTTAGCCATGTTTACTAGTGTGCCTAAGTTGTATTGAGAGGATGGTTTCATTTACATATTCTTGATCCTGAATATGAGAGAAAACAAGTGATGGTTATATTGTTTGATCTGGCTGATTTTTGCTGGACAGGATATGTTCCACACAGTTTTGCACAAATATGACTTTATCTTTTTCTAAAGCTGAATAAAATCCTACTGCTACTGTGTGACTCTTTGCTCCAAACTATAGGGAGGAGGGGGACTCCCAGGAAGCTCTGAAAGAGACAAAAACCCAGCAGTGTGGCCCCTGATTCCTACCAACCCTGCCCTAGGGTTACAGAAACAGTGAACAGCTACTGAGGGAGAGGGGTCTCTCGCAGACTTGCACAGCTACCTGCAGCTTTCTGGAGTCCCACTCAGGCTGGCTTGGGCTTTTCAGCCATACAGGTGCATTGTGTCACTCATCTTTCTATAGCTTTTCACTTATGGTTAGAAATTGAAGCTCTCCTATGCTCCAATGACTCCCTGGTTCATTAAACTAGCTTCTAGTGATGTCATTTCTTTGGTTTGCTGTCAGCACCTTACCTGAGATAAATAAATGATCATTTAAGTCTCTCAAGAAGAAATCACATAGCTGTGGATATGTACCATATATCATTTACACACTTAGCCACTGATGGGCATCTAGGTGCTCCTGTAACTTGGGTTTTGTGAATAGCACTGAGGTGAGCACATGTGTACTGTCTCTGATTCCTCCAAGTCTACACTGGGAGTGGTATAGATGTAGCATGTGATTGGCCCACTTTTAGTGGTTTGAGGAACCAATTTTAGAGAAGTTTAAATGAATAATACAACCACAATCAAAATGAAAACAGATTTGTAAAAAATAAGTGCACTCTATATTTTCTAATAACAACATAGTAAAAGTCTAAGACAACCCCAAGGTTGGAACACTGCCACCATTTCACCAAAACTAAAACCTCACGAAAACCTTCTTTTAAAAATGATTATTAGAGTGACCTGGGCCAGAGCAGGCCTGAGGCAGTGAACTCCATAGGAGCAAGGCTGTGCTAGTGACCTAGGCCAGAGCAGGTCTGAGGCAGCAAACTTCAAAAGAGCAGGACTGAGCCAGTGACCTGGGCCAGAGTGGGCCTGGGATAGTGAACTCCATGGGAGCAGGAGCAGATCTAGACCAGGGTCATTTACAGAAACATGTCTGAGCCGACAACCTACGCAAGATCAGGCCTGAGACAACAAACTCCATGGGAGTAGAGCAAAGCCTGGAAGCACGGAGTGACCTCCAGGAAGAATGACAATAGACCCATATCTATCACCATGCACAAAACTCAAGTCCAAATGGATCAAAGGCCTCAACATAAAGCCATCCACACTGAACCTCACAGAAGAGAAAGTGGAAAGTACACTTGAACACATTGGCACAGGGAACCACTTTATAAATATAACTACAGCAGCACAGACACAGAGAAAAAATTAATAAAGGGGACCTCTTGAAACTGAAAAGCTTCTGTAAAGCAAAGGACATGGTCAATAAGACAAAACGACAGCCTACAGAATGGGAAAAGATCTTCACCAACCCCACATCAGACAGAGGGCTGATATTCAAAATATACAAGGAACTCAAGAAATTGGTCACCAAAAGAACAAATAATCCAATAAAAAAATGGAGTACAGACCTAAACAGAGAACTCTCAACAGTGGAATCTATAATGGCTGTAAGACACTTCAGGGAATGCTCAATATCCTTAGTTATCAGAGAAATGCAAATCAAAAAACTCTGAGATTCCATCTTACACCTGTAAGAATGCCAAGATTAAAAACACTAATGACAACTTATGCTGAAGAAGTTATGGGAAAAAGGGAACACTCCTGCATTGCTGGTGGGAGTGCAAGCTGGTACAACCTCTTTGGATGTCAGTGTGGTGATTTCTCAGAAAATTAGGAAACAACCTTCCTCAAGACCCAGTGATACCACTTTTGGGTATATATCCAAAGGATGCTCAATTGTGCCACAAGGACATAGGCTCAACTGTGTTCATAGCAGCATTGTTTGTCATAGCCAGAAACTGGAAACAACCTAAATGCCCCTTGACTGAAGAATGGATAAGGAAAATGTGGTACATTCACACAATGGAGTACTACACAGCAGAAAAAAATAACAACATCTTGATTTTTGCAGGCAAATGGATGGAGCTAGAAAACATCATTTTGAGTGAGGTACCCAGAAAGACAATTATCACATGTACTCACTCATAGGTGGTTTTTAAACATAAAGCAAAGAAAACCAGTCTACAAATCACAATCCCAGAGAACTTAGATGACAGTGTGGACACTAAGAGAGACTTACATAGATCTAATCTACATGGGAAGCAGAAAAAGACAAGATCTCCTGAGTAAATTGGGAGCATGAGGACCTTGGGAAAGAGTTGAAGTGGAGAGGTAGGGAGGGGAGCAGAGAATAATGTAGAGCTCAATAAAAATTAATAAAATTAAAAAAATGATTATTAACTGAAAATAGAATACAGAAGTCTTCAAGTTGATGCACATAGAATTTCTAATCTCAAAATGTAGCTCTTTATCAAGGAAAATTAACGTTTTAATCATTAAGGAATAGAAAAAATATTTCCTTGTTACCTCTCATCTAGTATAGTGGGTGATGAGACATGAGTGGCTTCTTTGATATCTTCTTGTCATAATTCTGAGATATTCTACTGCCGTGAAGAAGCATTTCCATTGTTTGTCTTTCTGTGTCCATGCCTCTGATTAATCTGTGATAACTGATACCCATAACATACCCTTCCTTTCCACTGGTAAGAAATGGTTCAGTGGTGGATGACTTCTGCCTGGACTATTAGTGCCTTTCTGCTGATTGTTTTAAGGTGGGGCATAGAAGCAGAAAGATACTGAAGTATTGATAATGAGTCTCCTATGGCTGTACTGGGTACTGTTTCAGTTTGAATGGTAATAAATGGTTTTGAAAGAAATAATCAGCTGGGAGGAAGGGAAGGAAGAAGGAAACAGAGAGAAAAGAGCATAAGAGAGTGTCTTAGTTAGAGTTTCTATTGCTGTGAAGAGATACCATGACCACAGCAACTCTTATAAAGAAATACATTTAATTGGAGCTGGCTTAAATTTCAGAGTTTTAGTCCATTTTCGTCATAGTGGGAAGCATGATGGCACATAGACATATGTGGTGCTGGAGAGTTAGCTGAGCGTTCTACACTTGGGTCCAAAGGCAGCCGGAAGAGACAGATGTGGGATTCCTTCTGTATGCTATGATTACAATTGATTAATAAAGGAACTGCTTTGGACCTATAGCAAGGCCAAACTTAGCTAGGCTGGGAAAACTAAACTGAATGCTGGGACAAAGGAGGCAGAGTCAGAGAGAAGCCATTCAGCCCTGCCGGAGACAGATGCTGGGAATGTTACCTGGTAAACCACAGCCATGTGGTGATACACAGATTAATGGATATGGGTTAAATTAAGATATGTGTTATCCAATAAGAAGCAGTGATTTATTAATACAATTTCTGTGTGGTTAGTTTGGGTCTGAGCTGCTGGGTAGCCGGGAAATAAACAAGCAGCCTCCTCACAACAAGAGACTGAAACACTGGGTATGACTTGAACATTTGAGACATCAAAGCCTGTCCACAGTGATACACTTTCTCCAACAAGGCCACTCTTCTTCACCGTGCCATTCCTTATGGGTGTATGTAAGCCATTTTTATGCAAACCACTACAGAGAGAGAGAGACAGAAAGAGAGAAAGAGAGAGAGACAGAGAGAGAAAGACAGAAACACAGAGAGAAACAGAGATAAAGAGAAAGAGACAGAGACACGCACACAGAGAGAGACAAAGATAGAGAAATAGATAGAGACAGAGACCGAGAGTGTTGTAATTATTCTCATGTCTCTCCTGGTTGTTTTGTGTATTAGGTGTTCCTCAGAGCATAATTCTTGCTCCATTTTTGCTCTGTCAGTCAATGTCTTTATTCTTTCCCACATGAACTCAATTTGAATTTCTTTTACTAAAAGAGGTCTGAGCAGTATTGTAAGGTGTACAAATCTGCTCATGGAAAAATAAGCAAAAATTGATCATATAAATATTTTGTGATTTTCACCCAAGGAGAGCAGAAAGTATCTATTTTAATCAGATTTTAAATGAGACTATTATTTCATGCTCTTACAGTGCGTTGAAGTTGTACAGATTGCCAAATTTTGTACATTAATTCAAATTGAATTTATATTTTACTTGAATAAAGAGTCAAAAGTAACAAAGAGGGTTTTAAGTAATCTTTAATTATAGTAATAGCTTAGAAAATGCAGTCTATGTTAGACTATGTGTGCTATTTGTGGAAGCAAAATAAATGGAAAAGTAAATTTAAATGTCTGAACTTTCCTTGATTATTATTTATAAATATGAAATTTATATGTAAGAAAATATATCTTAAAATATGAGTGCGTCTCACAGTGCTGTTTTGCACAGCCATGGGATGCAGTGATGAAGAAGCCCCACAGGGCCGCACAGGGTTCATCTTCTGTGATTCATTCTATTATCTCACTATGGTTATGTTCATCTGTAGGTGGAGGGTGGGTTAGGGTTTGGTTAAAATTGACAATAGTCCCGTTGGTAGAAAAAGAAAAGAATGTAAGTAAGTTAATTAATGATTATCAACACGTTAGACCATTTTTAATAGATGGTCATTACAGAATTGGCTGCTTTCTGGTTCAGTGGCTACCTCCAGAGGGCATCCAGCTTTTTGGGTTCTGGAGTAAGGACTCAGAGACACATGGACAGTAGTAGGCAAAGCAAGAGGATTTATTAAGAAAAGAAACATAATCAAGGGTGCTGCCTGGAGCAAAGAGAGAGCTCATTATCAAATTATTCCCTGTCATCCAGGATTAGGGTTTTTGGTCACAAAGAATGGTTCTTTTGCACAGTAGGAGTTCCCCCATTTACATACTATGAGCATTTTGGACATGCTCTGTTGCACGGAGTTCTGCATACAGCTTCATGCATCTGTATATTTTATTTAGTATCATGTGTTTTAGTATTTACACCGAGACCCAGATCATGTCCAGACACTCTGAAGAAGTGCCTCTCTGTGTTTGCTCTGGTGGTGAGGTTTAATGAGCTTTGACTAGTGGGTTTTCCAGCCTTCATTTTGCCAACTGTTTTTTTCTCATATGCTAATTATGTAAGGCTTTTAACAAAGCCATCTGGACTACACTGTGGTCCATATTGACATTCTTGTATTGATAATAATATTTAAGAAATCAAATAGATATCAGATAGTAGGATTGAGTAAGTAGAAGTCAAAAATAAATAAATGGAATTGTTTTTATACAATTTTATATAGCACAGATAATAGCAACGAAGTAGAATAGTATATCAAGAAAAAATTTTCCACTGATCAATATTTTTCAAAGACATTTCTAAGTATCCGCATCCAATTACCAAAATCACTATCATTACCATATTCAGTATTGTATTTTATATTTTATCAGCTACATTTTAATTTGGAAATTTCTCAACTGAATTAGAAGAAAGCATTATCTCATTGCCTTGTGTTCACAAGACATGTTTTAATGAAGTTCCTTTATTGGTAACACTTTCATTTGGAAAACTCCATTTATGGGACTTTTGCATTATTTCAGTCAAACATCAAATAAAAAGATGATTAAAACTGAGTGGCATTTTACATTTTTAAAATGCCACTTATTTTTCTTTTCTATAATCAAAGAATATTATCTGGATTTTGTTACTTAGAAAGTCATTTCCCCTTTATTTGGGACTATCTATTTTAATTATATGAGTTATGTACTATGTCATACATGTTATGAAGATATTATATTTATGTTAATGCCATAAATGTGATAATAAATATAATGAATGATAAAGAAAACAAGATATGTAGTAGCTAAAGCAGAATCTCCTTTGACAGTTTTGATAACTGTCTTTCTGTGGGTCTCTTACAAAAGCAGCTTCAAAAATGGGACCCTACTTGCCTTTTACAAATCCAGAGATGACACAGAGACATTCATACCTACAAATAACATTTAAGTTTGAAATACTAGCAGTTACTGCAATCATTTAGACCACTCACTTTTTTGATTAAAATACCAAGCTGCTTCTCCCTCTGACTCCTGACACCAGCAAAGTGGTTTTTCACGTGTTTGTCTGAGTCCCGAGCACTGTTTGGCCTCTCCTGCCCATCCCACCTCTGTGCCATGGCACATCCTCTTTAGGAAAACCAGCACAGCTGTGCTCAGCTTGCACACAGGTGGATTAAAAATAAATTCACGAAGCAAATTTTGAGGTAATCTAGAGCACTTACAACCAAAATTGATTCATAAAATTCAATTTACAGTAATCTTTTCAGACACTCAGGCATGCCACTAGATGACATGGGACTGTAAGTGATAAAAGATAAGTTTCCAGCAAAATGAACTGAACTGTATCAAATTCAGATGAACAGCCTCAACTCATATTGAAGCCAGGAAAAATGTGAATTAGAGAATAATTTCTTCATATGAGACAGTCTTTCAGGTAGTTTCTTGTTTTAAAAGATGATGCAGTTATGAAATGTTTTCACTTATATACACTGAAAAAATCTTTTGCCTTATTAGTCAATATTATTAATAAGAAAGGATCTTTTTGGCATAAACATGAGTTTTTGTGGAATGATTATGGATCCAAAGATAATTCTACATTAGAGAGTAATTGGGCAGCTACTGAGAATATTGTTCACAAAATAAAGCAAATTTGGGGATGTAGTTCATAGAGTGATTTTTGGTCATAGGTGGATTCCTTCTAGGACCTACTAAATTAAGTAAGTAGGATTCCTTCTAGGAGCTACTAAATTAAGTAAGTAGGATCCTTTTTTCCTTTCTTCCCCTTCCCTTCTCATCCCTTCCCTTTCTTTTCTTTTTCTTTTGTAAATCTTCTGCATTTTAACAGTGACCAAACTGAAACTCACAGGTGTGAAAGGCCTGGCTTAGACTTGCTGTTTATAACGTCAGAGTCCCCTCTACACTGCTGCTTCCAGCTGTGCAGAATACCAAAAGATGAAATGTCAGACATGTAAGCTAAGTAACAAGGAGAACCCTAAGAGAGACATACATGGAAGGGGAAACAGACAGGATCTCCTGAGAAAATTGGGAGTGTGGTGAGGGAGAGAAGGGAGGGTGGAAGGGGAGGGGAAAAGGGGAGGCAGGAGGAGAACATGAGAGAGCAGGAAGCTCCTGAAGGGGGAGAGACCGAGCGGGAGAGAAAGGAAAGAGGTATCTTGATTGAGTCATTAAAGGGCTAACAAGAAACATGCCACTAGGGAAATTCCCAGGAATCCACAAGGATGACCCCTGCTAAGACTCTAAGCCACAGTGGAGAGGACACCTAAACTGGCCTTCCATCAACTGTAATCAGGTTGATGAGTGCCTTAATTGTCATCATAGAACCTTCAGCCGGCAACTAAGGGAAGCAGGTGCAGAGATCTACAGCGAGGTACTGGGCTGAGCTGCTGGAGACAAGTCCAAGAGCAGGAGGAGCGGTAATATGAGCAAAGGGGGTCAAAACCATGATGTTGATACCCATGGAAACAGCTGACCTGAGAACTCACTGACTTACCCTTTTTGATGAGTGAATGGGGGAGCGGTGTTGGGGGATGGGTGGGGTAGGAGGAGGGGAGGGAATGGGAATAGGGATAGCTATGTAAAATGAGGAAAGATTGTATTAAAAAATTCTTAATAAAAAAATCTAAAGAAAAAAAGAGCTGAATTGCCCTGACAATCTTCTAGTGAAATGGTTTACAGTGTAAACTAAAGCATAAAAACTTTAAATTTTACAAAGCCATAAACTTCAACTCTTTGTTCCTTATTTTCGTAACGTGTGTGAGCATGTGTGCACACTCATATGAGAATATGAGAATGGGATGTTCATGCCACCACGTTCATGTGGAGGTCAGGGGACCTTCTTGGTTGTAGGTCCTTTTCATCCAGTTTGAGACAGGGTCTCCTTGTGGTTCAGCTTCAAACACAGCGCTGGTCACTAGTGGATCTAAGACCTTCCTGGAATTCTTTTGTCTCCATCTCCCGTCTTGCGGAAGGAGGACTGGGATTCCAGACTCATACTATCACGTCTGACTTTACATGAGTTTTGGGGATTAGAACTCAGATCCTTGTGCTTGCCTGACTAGTGAGCCACATCCCTATCTAACACTGATGATTAAAAACGTTTTCTTACAAATGACTTGTTTAGGATAGACCCTAAATGCGCAATCATGGCAGAATGCCTCAATGCTCATGCTGTATGCTTGATTTGTTCTTCTAAAGCTAGTGAGATGTGGTCCTCTGCTCCTTAAGCTCATACTCAAGTAAGCTTTTAATAGCTTTCCTATGGCTTTCCAAGCATCGCTGGTGTTGTTTATCCCTTCTCCTTCCCTCTCCCTTTGTAATGCCCTCCCTTGCTCCTCCTCAGTGAAGCCTACCTCCCATTTTTCTCCTATCCCTTTCAAACATAGCACCCATGTCCTACTATCTCCTCTCTAGGGTTCCTTCTTTCCAGACCTGCTCATCACTTCGTATTCTTCTGACTTCTGTGTTTACTTCAAGCTACATATAATTGAAATCTAGGTAGGACCCACAAATAAGAGAGAACAATCAGCATTTGTTTTTACAGCTATCAGTTATCTCACTAGAATAATATTTTCTTTGTCATTCACTTCTCTTTTTTCTTTCCATCATTTTTTTCTTTACAGATGTCTAGAATTCTATTTTGTGTATATTCCACATTTTTATACTTTTTAAAATTGAAAATGGACTTTCTAATGCAATATATTTTGATTATGGTTCCCCTCCCTGAACTCCTCTCAGATTCTATTCATCCACTCAAATCCATACCCTTTGTCTCTCTTTCATTAGAAAACAGGCACCGAACAGAATAACAAAAATTTAATAAGATAAAATAAAAACAAAAAAACCAAAATAGGACAAAGCAACGTGAAAAAAAAACAGCCAAAGAAACATTATATATAAAGATACACTTATAGACACAGAGACACATATTCGCACACACAAAAAGCCTACAAAAATAAAATTGGAAACCACAAAATATATGCAAAACATGTAAGGTAAAGTGAATATCCAGACAAAGCATTATGAGACAAAGAACCTCCAAAGATGTAATTGAGTTCATTTTGGGTTGGCCATCTCTGACTGGGCATGGGCCTGCCATTAGGTATTGTTTGTATACCCAGTGAGAGACTCCATTGGAGATAACTAATTTTTATTTTGTGAGAGCTTATTGACTGGAGATAACTTCAGGGTTAGGGATGGGGGCTTGTGTCCATTTTCCCTTTCAATACTGGGACTCCATCTGGTTTAGACCTGTGTAGGACCTGTGCATGCTGCCACGGTCTCAGTACTGTTGTGTCTTGAAGACCTTGTTTCCTCAGTGTTCTCCATCTTCACTGGCTCTTCCATCTTTCTGCCTCCTCTTCTACAGAGTTCCCTGAGTCCTTAGGGGAGGGCTCTGATGAAGACATTCCATTTAGGACTGGGTGTTCTAAGGTCTCTCAGCATGTTGTCCAGCTGCGCATCTTTGTATTTGTTCCCAGAAACATACAGGAAGGAAGCCTCTCTAATGATGGCTAAGAAAGACAATGATCTATGAGTATAGCAGAATATCATTAAGAGTTTTATAACTATATTTCTTTACCAGAATGGTAATATTTAGTTTTTCACTAGTTCCTTGGATTATCTAGTGTTAGGTTCTTGGCCACATGAGCAGTGCCTGGCATGGGGTCTATCTCATGGGATAGGCTTTAATTCCAGATAGTGGTTGGTTACTCCTACAACCTTTGTGCCACTATTGCACCAGTGTGTCTTGCAGGAAGATTGTGGATTTTATGGTTTGTAGCTAGGTTGGTGTTTAACTTTCTTCTCTTGTAGTGTACAGAGTACTTTCTTAGTACGATGGACACTGGTCAGTAGGAGTGAAGGCTTCAGGTAGGTACCTGTTTGACTTCTCCATGTTCAGTGAGTTATGTAGGTGTTGTCTTCAGAAACAGGACTTTACCATCAGTTTGTAGAGAGCAACCAAAGCCTTGGTAAAAGCCTGTCTTGTCTGGAGGTTTCAATGGGCTTCTTTGGCTAATATTTGATTTCCGGCACTAGTGGGCATATCTTGAGGTTTGGTGCTATTTTAGCTCATAGCCTGTGTGGCTTGGTAGGATTGCTGATTACTTTTCTTTTCCAATAGCATTATGGATGCTAGTCAATACAGGGAAAGCTTCTAGTTGAGTACCAGCTGATTTCTCTATGTTTGGTGACATGTGTGTATTGTTCCTAACTCTAAAGTCTTACCATCAGATTGTGAAGTGTAACTGATAGCATACAGTCAATAGTCTGTAATCTTTGGGGAAGAGGATTTATGAGACTCCTTTGTCAATGACACAAAATATGTAACTCATTTCTGCTACTTGGAGCTTTACATGGTAGAATATGATGTCTGGTTGGGAAATTATCATGTTTATTGTATAGTAGCTCCATTGTAATTCCTTTTTTATTTGTTTTAGGTAGCTTTTTCATATTTTACCTTATTTCATGCGTACGGGCATTTTGCCTACATGTATATATGGTTACCATGTGCATGAAGTGTCCTTGAAGGCCAGAAGAGGACATCAGATCTGGAGTTATAGACATTACGAGCAGCCAGGTTGGTACTAGGGATTGAACCCTGGTTCTCTGGGAGAGCAGATGGCATTCTTAACTTCTAATCTATCTCTCCAGCCCCTTCCTTTCTAATATTCATTAAAATAGAAATTTAATGCTGCACAAATGTCAATGATTAGCAGAATTTTCTGTTTCCACGAACTTCCAAATTTTGCATTATTTTTGCTTGGCCACTTTCTGGGATTTGTATTCTCATCTTGGACACTGAATAGGTGGAAGCTGTCACAGGCGGGTTTACCATCACTTTGACAACTGAAGGATAGAGAAGAATGTTTTATAGCTTTTTGATTGACAAAATTCCTAGTTTTCTGGGTCAGGAAGTAGACAGTTTGGAAGATCAAGTATTTTCCTGCCTCTATTTTTAGAAAGTCTTTTTATTTTCCCATAAATTGAAGCTAGTATATGCCATTTGCTGCATTCTGAATTGGTTTTCTAAATCCAGCCCTATCAATCTTATGATTGTTGTCAATTCCTCTAAAATTATAGTGTTAGGCTGCCTGATAGTGGTATTTTTCTTTGTGATGTGGGACTTTTTTGTCATTTGATATTTTAGTGAGAAGTTGAAACGAGCTATAGTGGAGGTCACTGAGCTTGTTGCAGAATGAACTAGAAATAGTCACCATCATTTCTTGAAAAACAAAAATCCTAAGCCTAATTAATTCACTCATACACTCTAGTTCATTTGTGTTCCGTAGTGAGACAATATTCAGTTTCGTATGAAAATGTTTCACTCATTCAGGTTCTCCGTTCTCTTGTATGACCAAACACTTCTTTCTTACCAGTTGTTCCAACTGTGAATTTTTAAGAAAGCACTTTCATGGCACAATTGAGCTGAGAGTGGAATTGTTCTGAAATCACCAAGGAGTCTTCTGTAAGATCCTAGACAGAGGAAAGGTGGGGAGCATCGGCGGCAAGATTACATGGGCTTTTTATAAACCTAGCTCAGGCAAAGAATGAAGGCAACCCATCTTATAGAGAGCTGTAGATATCTAGCATAAACTATGAACACATCAGATTCAAATAACCCATGTAATACTCTTACTTTTTGACAATTACATAAAACCAGAGATTTTTTTCACTCACTATGTGTTTTTGCTAACTGAATCAGTTTCCTGGTCCTCTGCTTTGTTGTCAGAGGACGCAGGTGAAAGGTAAGGGAGGCAGAAAGAAGGAGACAACTGAGTTTGTCCTCACAAAATCTTGGGGAATCATTACTAACCACAGACTCTGGCCTTTACCACTAATCACCTGAAATCTCTTTGTTCCAACTCTTATACAAATCACATTATACAAAGGGGCTGGAGTGGTGGCTTAGCAGCTAAGAACATTTACTGCTCCTGCAGAGGACTTGAGGTCCTAATGGATAGCATACAGACATCCATAACTCCTGTTCTACTGGATCCAATGTCCTATTCTGACATCCTTATCATCAGGTTTACATGTGTGCAGATACATACATGTAGACAAAACACTCATAAACATAAAATAAAAAGACATCTTTTCAAATTTTAAAAAAGAAATTACATTGTATGTACATTTTTTCTTTTATATTCATGTCATCATTTCCCAAAACATGGATGACCTATTTCCATAGTAAGGAGAGGAATGCACATCTTAATTACAACGAAAGTCTGGGAACATCCTGAGAAAGGATGACTCTGGTGCCTATATTTGAGAGACACATTTTAATCCCAGCTGTCAATAGGCAGAAGAAGGAGGACCACTGTGAATTTTTAACCGTTATGAGCTACATAATGAGATTTAGGTCAGCCTGGGCTACAGAGTTAGGCCATGTCTCAAAACAAAACAACGCAACCCAACCAAATCAAATCAAATCAAGCCAAAATAGATTCAATATTGACTGTAAAGTTTAATAATGATGATAATACGTTAATCAGTTTGCAGGTCCCGCAGTTCCTCATTCCACTGGTGCGGTGCTCAAATCGTCCCCCAAGCCAGCATTGTGTGGAGCTTACTTCCTTCAGGCAGACACAAAAATTCCCACTGACACAAAACTTAGAGCAGGCATTGGAACTCGCTGTTGGGTTTACAGATCATTACTACTTCAGCTATAAGCATCTGTAGGCATCTTTTAAAAAATCCTTTTTGAGATGCTGAAAGAAATGTGTTATGTATGCAATCAAGTTTAATATAACAGGAAAATACATATTGATTAAAATTTCATAAATGCATTAAAATATTAAAATAATGAATTCTGTTTAGTACAACAAATACCTTCCATTAAAAAGGATACTTTTGGTGAAAAGAATCTTAGTTTCCATTAACATGCAGCATAATATAAATTGCATAAAGGAGTTACATTGGGATGTTATAAAAGCCCATTTTTCTTTAAGGATTTTATGTATTTAAAATAACAATAACAACAAGAATAAGCAATAATCCTAAAGAAAATTGAAACAAACAAAACAGAAAATAGAATCTTTCTAAAAGTGGTAATCTGAACCTGGCCAGGAGAAAATGACAAATGGCATTTAAACTACTGGGACATTTATGATGGCCTCATAATAAGATGAAGGAGGCTTTGGCTAAGGTGGAAGCAATTTCACATCTAATTTTGAGACTCAAGGTAAAAAAATCAAGGCGGTAATAAGAAAAAGGTCATTTTCACAACAAATTGCATCAAAGATGAGAAGTGAACAACAATATAACGGCACTATGATTTTGCTAAAGTCTTCTGTAAATTAAAAGGAGCACAATTTATGACTAGATGTGTGGTTTTCCATGTTAATAGACTATTGATATTTGAAGCTAGGAATCTAAAATGAAAGTAAGTGTGCTTTAGACTTGAGTTCAAGTATGCTCTTATTGAATTCTAATATATCATAGAATTCATTTTTATTGTTTTAAGGCTTACTACTGTATCATTCTTCCGCCTTACTTAAGGTCATTCTTATTATTTTATGAGTAAAAAAAATCAGTCTAGGATAGCTTATGGTGGGCTTTGGGTGGCATGCTCAATCATTTGTAAGTTTATTTAGTAGGAAATAAGAAATACTGAACCATAGATGAGGATTGATACTTAATAGGGGAGTAAATAATGAAAGTTGGCGTTCAAAATTTACTCCCTGGCAATTAATAAGATTGAAATAATCATCCATGATGTGGAAAGCACAATGAGGGGACCCGGCAGTTGAAGCTGCATGTGTTTTTTGCTGTGCATGTTGACGTATTTGCTGGACTGTGTGCTGAAGTGCGTTCCTAGTTCTTCACTCTTTTTAATCTTTTTTCTTCCATATATCAATGAGTTTTCTGAGAGAGATTACTTTTACTTAAGAAATTTCAAGGAATTGGGCTAATCATGTTGTGTCTAAAGTCCTTGTTTTTCCATAGCAACAATAAAGAATATTTTGGACTAAACTCCTCCTGCTAGGGTTGTTCTTGTAGAGGGCGGGCATGGTTCAGGGGGAGTCTCAGGGTTTTTTTTCCTACAGACCCTTCGGTTTTCTGGCCGTGATCTCACACGCCAGAAGTCCAGGAAGGGTTAGAACTCTAGCGTTTTCTTAGCAGGCTGCTCAGCTCTGTAAATAGGCTGCTGGCAGCTCTGGCTCATCAGTTTTCAGGACATGCCCAAACCTGCCTGCATCCCAGCAGGGCATGGGAGTATCTCAAACTGTGCTCCTTGTTATCGTTAGTGGATGTCATTGAAATAAAATAAAATAGCACGTAATTTGGTATCTGTATCAACTTTAATCTTCACAAGATCACTGTCAGCGCATAGGAAAGACATTGTTTTATTTTTTTTTATCATCCTATTTTTTGAGATCAGGCTGTGCCCTGTTCTTAGCTACTCCATATTGGGTAAAATGTGATTTTTCAGGCTCTGCTTTGTCCTGAGAGACTCCAATTTACAAGTAGCTTTTGACTCCATTTTGAGAGCAAACACAGGCAGCCAGGATGATTCTGAACCTTGGTTGGGCATGTAAATACATGATCTGTTTTGCCCCACACAGAGACAGAGACAAACAGAGAAAGATGGGTCTTGTTACTATGGCAGCCAAACTGAGATTCCAGAGAGAAAGGAAGCCAAGAGAAGCTGTCTCAATGTTACTTCTTACCTTGGAGCTTTGGTGATTTGTATCTGGCCCACATACAGGGTACAAGCTAAGTCAAAAGCAGGTAGATTGTGAGATACCACAGAGAGCCTTCAAGGTCATATTGTGCTGGAGAGCTGAAAAGTAGAATTCAGTAATAACAAGAAGTTGAGAACTCTTTGAAGCCCAGGAACAGGCATGTGGGTAGATAAAAATGAGAATTAACTGCACGGAATAATGAAAGAATCTACATTGTATTTAATATATATGTTTAATATGTATTGAGTATAACACTTATAAAGCAATTATTTAATTAAAATATATGACACTAGTAATCTGAGATGCATTGGTCTAAGGTGGTAGCATTGTTAGCATTGTTAGACAAACAACATGCATACTAATATATATAATGTAATAATGTCATGGAAATCCATCTTAATCTCAAAGACATTATTAAAAGAATAATAAATAGGAACTATAATAAAGAAGGACATTAGAATATAGAAATAGTTATTATTTTCAAAATGAGACAACAAGAAAGAGTTGTTGGATGTAGTGTGGTAAGTTTAAATACAAACACTGATAATTATATTAAATATAAATAAACAAAATATCCTAACTGAAAGACAGAGACTGTTACTATATGAAAAGAAAACACCCACCATTCAGTTTGCTTGTTAAACTGTATAAAAGATGTGCTAAAAGAAAAGTTAAAGTTGTAAGTTTATGAATCTTTCCACATGTAAGGTGAATTGCATTTGCTTTGTTTACCCAAACCAGCAGAAGATGAGCAAAAAGCTGGTGAGGATAGCTTTAGTACCAGTCAATAAAATCCAGAGCAAGGAACATTACACAAGATACACAGACTTATTGAGACTATATGGGTCATTTCTTCTGGAAGCTATAAACAGTCTAAATTTATATTCACCTAATTATGCAACATCAACATGTATAAAGAAAACCTTGGCAGAAATTAGAAGAGAAGTGAAAAATGTTCAGATCATGGAGGCAGCTACAATGTGTGTTTGTCAGTTATGGATAAGACAAATGCGCAAGATGAACAAAACTTCAGAATAAGTGAACAAAATTATCAACAAATCTGAGTAATTATAATCTGTGAATTCTATAGATCACTAAAATTATTTTTGGAAAATAATTATTACCATAAATCAAGTCACCACAAATGTTTAATTGCTACAAATAATATTAAAGATAGGCTCTGATCATAGCATGGCATGTTGGTCACAAAAAGATAAACATAAAATTCCCAAGTGTTTTGATAATAAGCAATATCATTCATTATGACATACATACTAAGAAATAAATTATTATAAAAATTTTAAATATTTTATCTGGAGCTTTAGAAAAGAATTTCTAGGTACGAAATTAAGGCATCTGAAAACCATGGCATTCTTATTTTTCCTTACCAATCCTTACACCTGTAGTAATGAGGAGTTCGGGCTGCGTTCCCGGCGCAGGGCCCCTTGTTGTGTCCCGCCCGGCTCCCGGTGCATACCCGAAATAATTACACGGAAACTGTATTCATTTAAATACTGCCTGGCCCATTATCTCCAGCCCCTTATTGGCTAACTCTCACATATTATTTTAGCCCATCTCCATTAATGTGTATCACCACTTGAGTTGTGGCTTACCGGCATGAATCTAACCAGTGTCCATCTTGTGCTGGAGAAGCATGGCGTCTGCTCCACTGCCTTCTCTCTCACAGCATTCCCTTCTCTCTACTCCGCCCACCTAAGGGCTGTCCTACCAAAAGGCCAAGGCAGTTTTCTTTATTTAACCAATGAGGGCAATATACAAACAGAAGACCCTCCTACACCATACACCCATATTTATTTTTCTGGTCACTCATTCAATCACCCATATTTATTTTTCTGGTCACTCATCCAATGTTAAATATAGTGTTAGCAGGCTATTTGCTTCTTGTTTTCAGAGGAATGTTTTAAATATTTCGAAGCAAGAATGGTTGTTCCTCTGAGGATTATATTTCTGAACTGAAAATGCTAATTGCAGACAAGGAGAAGGCATCTGACAAAGGTCTTTTATGTAGAATATATAAAGAACTCTACAACTCAGTTATAGGAAAAGCTAGACCATTTACGAAATACACTGCCTCACACATATGAAAGAAATGCACAGAACCAATAAGTAGTAGTGTGCTCCACAATAAAGCTCCTCAGGGAAATGAAAGCTAAAATGCCTGTTGTGGTAAAACACCATGACTAAAACAGCTTTGGAAGGAGAGGGTTTATTTGACTCACATATCTTGGGTCACAGTCTATTGAGGCAAGCCAAGGCAGGAACTCAAGCAGAAATCTAGAGGCAGGAATGGAAGCAGAGGCCAAGGAGGAAGGCTGCTTACTGGCTTGGTCTCTACAGTTTGCTTAGAGCCTTTCTAATACAACCAAAGACAAACAAGCTAAGGGTGGCACCACCTACAGTGGGCTAGGCCTTCCTACATGAGTCATTAATTAAGACAGCGTCTTGCCTGTAGACCAATCTAATGGAGGCCTTTTCTCAGTTAAAGTTCCTTCTTTCTAGATGACCCTCGTGTGTGTCAAGCTGACAAAAACTAGTGAGCACAGTTGACTCTTTGTTGCTTGTTACATAAATACATCACTATCAAACCAATAACCTTTGTTTTCTGATTGGCACTGGAGTGTTGGTTATTGCTTTGACAGACTTGACCATGTTGTTTGGGGATGACTATAGAAGTCAGGGTTAGAAAAGCCATTGCGTACTCAGAGCTTAAAGGACTGTTCCATGAGAGATTGGAAGATAAGAGTGTTGAAAGAAATGTAGATGATGAAGGCCTGCCTTGTTTAGTTTCAGAGGGAAGCAAAGACTCTATCAGGGTTGTTTACATATTTTGAATTGACTATCTGTGGTTTCTGTTCAACTGGGGATGAAGAATCAGCTGTGATTAGCAAGAGCCCAGCATAACTGAAGTGAAACCTTTGATTTACTGGGACAATTGATGCTGGTTATCTGGGGGTGAGGACTCAGTTGTTATTAATAAGAGATCAGCTTCCCTGAGGTGAAATTTTCTCAGAAGTATTTCCTCAGGGTCAGCATACAACACTGTAGCCCAGGCTGGCCAAATTTACATCTCATGCTGGCAGCTAAACTTGGTAATGTGTAAGGGTCTCCCAGGTGGTACTGGTTTTGGTGATGTGTGAACTGCAGGACTGAAGACGCCATGGAAAGAAGCTAATGCTTTGCAGCATGTGGTAGGGTTGCAGTTCCTGAAGAGAGGCCAGGAGGGGACATTGAGGTTCAGGCTCAATTGCAGTGGAAACCCCTGATTGTTGCAGATGCCATGGCCATGAGATGACCACCAGGGTTAACCACAGTGTGACGTGAAATTTACCTAAGCCTGTTAACAAAAGCTACACGTGCTGTTTATGGCCAAATCAAAGAACTGAGATGGTCCAAGACCTTTTGATTCCAGAAGATTGTGAATGAATCCCAGACATTGGACACTGAGTTATTTACACTGTTGAAGTTGGAATTTGCTTTGATTGTGACTATGCCCTGTAACTTAATTTTTATTTCACAGGAGTCACATTGGCTATTTTAAGGAGCCTGAAGTGTTAACTGTTTGAATTTTTAAAGACTGTAGGACTTTTTAAGTCATACTATGTTTTATATTGTGATGCTAACTTTATCCTGGGGAGTTTTAAAGTTGGACTGAGTACATTTTGTGTTGTGATATGGCTATGAGACTGTAGGGGACAGGGAGTGAAATGTCGTGATTTGAATGAGAAATATTCCACATTGTCTTGGGCACTTGAGCATTTATTGCTTGCACTGTTTGGGTGGGGTTAGGATATGTGGTCTTGCTGGTGGAAATATGCCCTTGGAGTTGGGCTTTGATAACTTAAGACCTTGCCCTCCTTGAGGTTTGCTCTTCTTGCTTTGTGTTTGTGGCTCAAGATGCTGTGACAGAAGCCTATCATGTTGCATCTGCTGTCAGACTGTTCCTGCCATTATGGACTCCAACCTGTAGACAGATGTTTCTGTCCTGCCCGGTCCTGCAACCCAGCTGTTCAGTCCCAAAGAAGCTCACGGAGGTTTATATTAATTACACACTGTTTGGCCTATTAGCTCAGACTTATTATTAACTAGCTCTTACAACTTACATTAACCCTTAATTCCTATTTATGTTTAGCCACATGGCTTAGTATCTTACTCAGTGAGGCATTCTCATCTTGGTTCCTCTGTGTCTGGGTGGTGACTGCAGACTGAGCCTTTCCTCTTCCCGGAATTCTCCTGTTCTCATCACCCCACCTATACTTCCTGCCTTGCTACTGGTCAGTTGGTGTTTTATTAAAACCAATACAAGTGACAAAATTTTGCAGGGTACTAGAGCATTATCCTACAGCACTAACCCTCTGGAACCATAGGCCAAAATAAAGTCTTTCTAATATAAGTTGCCTTGCTCATGGTGTTATACACAGCAACAGAGAAGCTCCTCAAAAACATGTCAGAATGCCAAGCTATAATGTAGACACCAGAATGACTAACATGAGAAATTAGGGTTGTTAGGAGTTGTTTAGGATGGGGAGCCATTCAACTTCTTAGGTGGTTTATTGAAAATGGTAAATCTATATTGGAAAACTGTCTATGTCATCAAATACACTGTCACATTCTTACCATTTGGTCAACTCGATAGGCTCTGGAACTGAGAGACCTGTTTTCCTTACATGTGGAGTGATGACTTTTCTGGCTGGTAAGGCCAAATTTAGTCAGCTCCACCTCTTCCAGAAAAACAAATGAACTAACAATATTGCACTCCTCAAGGGCCTGAAAGATGCAGGGATGATGATTTTCACATCTCTCTTTAATTTTTTTATTTGGCATGTATAGAAGATGGATAGATCATGAAGAATGATAGTTGATCATTATAAACCCACTAAGATAGTGATTCTAATTCCAACTGCTGTACCACCTGTGGTTTCCTAGCATGAGTATATTAACGTACCTTCTGCCACCTGGCATGCAACTGTTGTTGATCTCTCCAATTTTCTCATTCTCTATTCCTGTTCATAAAGACTACTAAAAGCAGTTTGCTTTCAGCTGACAAGGTCTCACGGGTATACTAATTCTCTGACCAAGTTTTAAGTATTTTGGTCATCTTATCTCTTTTACAAGGTGCCATATTGGTGCACCATATTGGAGTTGAGCTGCTCCTTGGGTCACATGATCTAGCAGATCCAATAATACATGAGGTGTCAGGGGCAGGCAGGGATTTTGTTCAAAGCCTTTGGCAGGTCCTCTTAGATGACTCATTGGAGGCTTATTAGATAACTGCTTTCCCTTTGAGAAAAAACAGTTTTTGCACTGCTACTGGGCATTTGATTATGAACTACCAAGTTGCAATGCACCTTGCACTGTCCACCATGAGCTGACTGTTATCTGGCTCATCAAGCTATAAAATTGGATGTGTATAGCAGCAATCCATCATCCAATGGGGATGGCCATAACATGATCAGGCCTAATCAGGTCCTGATAGTACAACTAAGCTGCATAAAGGAGTTGCTAGAATGTCTATGGTTCTTTTTTCCTTTAATGCCTCTCTTCCCAAGCTTGTACCTGTGTTCTCACCCTCTATGATTGGTTGGCTGTGGAAGAAAAGATGAGGCTCTGGTTTACAGATGTTTCTATACTTTATGTATACAACAAAATGTAGCAAACAGCTCAATCACTACATCTCCTTTTTAGGAAAACCTTAAAGAACCCCAGTGACTCAAAATTTTTGTAGTGGGCAGAAATTTAGATATTATACACCATTGTACTTTTACCTGGAAGAAAAATTGGCCAGATGTGTGATTCTGTACTGATTCATAAATGATAGCCAATGAATTGGTTTGATGGTTGGGAGTTGGAAGGCATATGATTGGAAAAGCATATGGATTGGAAGGCATATGATGAGAAAGACATTTGGGGAAAGGGTATTTGGGTGTCTTTCCAAATGGGTACATGATGGTTAGGGTTTTTTTTTTTTTGTAAATTTGATATAAGTTGGAGTATTTTGGAAGAGAGAATCTCAACTGAGAAACTGCCCCTGTTAGATTGCCCTGTGAACAAGCCTGTGCAACATTTCTTGACTGATGATTGATATAGGAGAGTCCAGGTCACTGTGGGTAGTGTCATGCTGGGTTGGTAGTTCTGAGTGTTTTAAGGAAGTAGACTAAGCGAGTCATGGGTAACAAATCAGTAAACAGCACTCCTCCATGGCTCTGGATCAGCTTCGGTCTCCAGGTTCTTGTCCCATATAAGCTCCTCTCCTGACTCTCCTCAGTGATGGGGCATGATGTGGAAGTGTAAACTGAAATCAACCCTTTCCTTCCATTTTGGTGCTTTTGGTCACAAAGTTTTATCACAGTAATAGAAACCTTAACAAAGACAAGGCAAAAGATATGAAGATATTTGTGTCCCATGTAACTAAGTAGACAGGATGAAACTGTATGTGGATAGTACTCAACCTCCTTATTTAGATATCTCTGTCATGGTTCAGAGGTCCCATGAACAAAGTGGCTATGGTGGCAGATATAGAGGTTATGCATGGGCTGCCAACTACCATGGCTGACCTGTCTGGGCCTGCTTCTGAGTGTAGAATCTGCCAGCAGCAGAGATCAACAATATTCTCAGATATGATATCATTCCCTGGAGTGGCCAACTAGAAATCTGCTTGGCAGGCTCACTATATTGGACCAGAAAGGGCATCTCTTTGTTATTCCTGGAATAGATAATAATTATGCAGACTTGCTTATTTTACATATAATCTTCTTCTAAAACTATCACCCATGGACTTACAGAATGCTTTATTCACCATCATGGTATTACACACAGCATAGCTTGTAATCAGTTACAGAAATGATCACTGTAATTGTCATGAGTGTTTCTGTTAGTTGGAATTCTGGGTTTGTTATTATATTCATTTGGAAATTCTCAACTAAATGTATGGAGCTAGAAAACAATCATTCTGAGTGAAACTCAAATGACCAAAAAGACAAATATAGTACATGTTTGCTTAAATGTGAATATTAGTTGTTAAACATTTAATAAGCAGACTACAGCACACATGACCACAGAGGTTAGGTGAATGTTAAGGGACTGGGCACAGGGTTTTATCTCACTGGGAAGAGGAAATAGAATAGTTATGGATGGATGGAGGAGAAAGACTGGAATTAAGAGGGGGATGAAGAAAGAAAAATGAGGAGTGAGGCAAAACATTTGGGAGTTTGTATGGAACCCTAATATGGTAGAAGCTTCCGAAAATATATGTATATGCGAAGGGGATCTAAAGGGAATTAATAAATCATAGAGGAGACAGAGTCCTGACTGAACATCTCTTCTCACCAGATGAAGTTTCTGGTTCTGGTAATGAATTGCATCTAATCAAGTTCTTGGCCAAAGTATTCCATGGGAGCTCCCAAACAGCACAGGGTATTATTACCAAGGTCCTTGATTGCTCTCCCCAATCTGATGGTAAGGCCCTTTTGCTGAATACAGAATCTACAACTCATTGGACACAGAAAAATTGAGCTGGTGACTACCTAGGACCTTCACTCCTACTGACTAGGATTTGTGGTACTAGAAGGTACTCTGCATGCTACCAGAGGAGAAAGTTAAACACAAACCCAGCTACAAGTCCTTCATTCTACAGTGATGACCAGCCTGCAGGATATGTGGGTGCAATAATGCCATAAAGGTTGTGGGAGTAATCAACCAATAATAAATTGGATCTAAGGCACATTCCATGAGATGGAATTCATACCTGATACTGCTTGGGTGGCCAAGAACCTGAGACCAGCCAGGCCAGTAATCTAGGGAGACAACCAAGATAGCACTATTCTGCCAAAGGAAGGTAGCAATAAAATGATTTCTAAAGACATTTCGTTATAATTATAGATCAGGGTCTTGCTCAGCTATTGTCAGAGACGCTTCCTTCTACAGTAGATGGGAACAAATATAGAGCTTGGACAATGTGCAGAGAGTCAGACCTCAGCACAGCCGGTCTTAAATGGGATGTCTCCATCCTGTTTCTCCCCCCAGGGCTCCGGGAACCCTGTAGAAAAGGAGGCAGAAGATTGTATTAGTCAGAAGGGATGGAGGATGCAAAGGGAACAAGGCCTCATGAGCGAAGCAGGACATATGCACACAAGGACTCAGAAACCGTGGCAGCATGCACAGGGCCTGCACCAGTCTGGGTAAGATGGGGTCACAGCGCTGAGAGAGGAAGTGAGGACAAGCCCATATTGCTAACCCAGAAGCTATAGCCAACTAATAAACACTAGCAAATAAAAATTAATTTTCTTCAACGATACCGCATTGGGCATACAAACCACTATTGAGGCCACGTCCCATGCCCAACATTTGGTAGCCAGTACAAGACAAATTCAGTGGCATATTTGGAGGTTCTTTGTCTCATAATGCTTTGTCAAAGCTTTTCCTTTCTATTTTTTTAATCTTACATGTCCTTTGCATAAATGTCATGTTTCCTGATTTTGTGATTTTTTTTTATGGGATTCCTGTGTGTGCGAGCATAGTATCTCTGTGTCTATATGTGTTTCCTGAATTTTTTCCTTTGGTTTTCTTTCTTCTGTTTTCTTCTTTTGTTCTATTCTGGTTTGTTTTTATAAATTGTTATTATTATTATTGCCTATGTGCCTGTTTGTATTCTAATAAGAGAGAGGAATAAAAGATTGTGGATTTGTGTGAGTGGGAAAGTGGGGAGGATTTGGGAGGAATTGTGGGAGAGAAAATCATAATCAGAATTTATTGTATGAAAAAACATCTATTTTCAATGAAGAAGAAAAAACTTCATCAGGTCCTACATTACCATATAACATAATTTACCTTTAATAATTTCCTAGAAAATGTCAAGTTTAAACTGAAGCTTCATAACAGAAATATTATATGCCTTCACTTTTACCTTTAATAAGATATATGAAATCATTTTGAAAGTGTGCAATAAATTAGATTAAAATATTTATACCAATTACTATTAAAACCTGAAGATTAAGCACTCTGCATGGTGTCAATCAGGAGAGAGTGCTTGATTACCTTTAGGAAATAATCTTCACATCGTGACCTTTGAGACAGTAAAAGGTCAGACATGATTACGTATGTATTATAGATTCAGGTATCTGCAAAATATGTTCAATGAGATGAGCTTGTTCTGCAATGCAGGCAAAACTACTTGTGTTTCTTTTCCAGTTATAAATATAAAGGCACATTAATTTTGTTAAGTCATATTTGAAAGATGGAATACATATATTCGTGTTTAAAATAGTTTTTGAACAGGAATCTACCAAAATATTCCCCCTCACATATTGTAGAAAATGTACGGTATGTCAAAAGCATTTCCTGGAGTGTAAGGTGCTGGTCTGGCTGCATCTCCTCAGGTCTGCGGTGGAACACCTGATTTCAGGGTGAGGGTTCCTGGGTCCCCTACACCTGAGGATGTTTCCATGGCAGCAGCGATGCGTCTTCAGGGATAGTAAATTAAAGCTGCACGAGGCTAGCTATTTTACCAAAGTAGTCACAAAGTGTTTGCGTTTAAATTACTGTAAGAAAAAACAAGAATAATTTTTATTTCTTTTAAGGTACATATGCCAATAATTTCAGATACTTTTCTCTGAGAACATTTTGTAGTTGATCTTGTGGTGGCCTGGAAAGATAGCCCAGTTAGCAAAGGCCCTGATCCTTGGGGCCTTTAGGGTGAAAGGAGAAAAACTATTTCCTCTAGCTGTCCTCTGGCTTATACTACACACACACACACACACGCACGCACGCACGCACACACACGCACACACATGCATGCACGCACACAATCTAATTGTATTTTGATATCTGTAATTATGATGTGCCCTAATGCATTTTTATTTCATTTTCTTACAGGATGAAAACTAAAGGTCATTTGCTCTTGAATGCTTGTCTTATGTCCCTTCATTAGCCCTCAGTCCTCACCACCTGCGTGGATACTCTGCTGGCACGCCACCTCGTGAAGCATGTTGGCCAAGTCTCCTAAATTCAGTTCATTTATACACTGGCCGTTTCCTCATCACAGGCAACCTTTGCCGGCTACTCCTGAAGGAAGTCTCACTGCCTGGAACGGTTCTTCAGCCCTCTCAGCTATGTTGCCTTGTCTCACAGGCGCTCGCTAACTGTGCTGCTCCAGCCATGTGACTTGTGCTGCTCAGTTCCTCACTCCCTCTTCTTCCTTGCAGAGGCAGCGTCTTTAAACTCAGTGCCTCTCAGCCTCCTCTCAATTCCTCCAAGCTCCTCGGTTTCCCATGATAGCTTATGGCATTTGCATTCCTGTGTCTAAGATTTTCAGATCAATCTATTCTTCACTATGAGCTCCATGAGGCAAAGGAGTAGAATTATTTTGAGACTGTATTTATAATCTCTAAGACAAGGCTTCGCATGCCACAAGCGTTCAATAGAAGTTTGTGAAATAAGCTAATGAATTTGATACAAAATGTAAGTCAGAAAGAAAAGTTACTAGCTTTATCTTATCAATTCAGAGAGGATTATGAAACGGGAGGAGACAGCTCTCAGACTCAGTCTCTTTCTGAGGATTCCTGGAGGCAGGATTGCCATTTTTGGACTGAGGTCCAAGGGCTGTTTTGCTTTTGTGACCTTCAGGTTGAACCCCAATATCTGTCTCTGAGTTTTTATTAATCATGCTTCAGCTTTCAATTTTAACAAATTCACAGAAAATTTCCTTCTGTCTTTTTTGACCATTTTACCTCAGAAGGAAAAGAAAGGTAAATATTTAAATCTCCCCATTAGAGAGAAGAAAACCATGGTTCCCAAGAGGGCAACTGATCCTGGTCTATTTGGTCTATTGGTCTATAGGTCTATTTGGGCCTATTCTTTGCCAAGTGTTTTTGTGACACTTAATCATTGCTTTTTATCCCTGAAAATTCCACATGAATGCTTGCACAAGGCTAAGGTAATTATAGTGTGATCTATAGTGAAGCATGATATTTATAAATAAGATGTTTATAGGAAGCAAATTAAAATTCCCGAATTAACACACAGGGAAACACTGTGTTCTAAAAACTGATGTTTTTACGGAAGACACACTTTTTAGAATGTAAACACTTTCCCAGATCATATGTAACAAGGCCTTTTAGGGCCAATCACTGCTTTCATTAGCGCATGCTGAACATTGCCAATTAAGTCAGTTCCGTTCCAGATGCCTTCTAATTTGCTTTTGATTGATATCTTAATTATACCTATCTCCAATTTATTTAATGCTTAGATGGCGTTTGTGTATTTCCTTTAAAATGCATCATCTTCATCCTAAAGTTACAGGGATATTATAGACAGAACATGATTGTCTTGCTGAACTTTAGGTGACTTACACTGAGGTATCTGGACAAAGATGCTGGGTAGGGATGAGGGACTTTCTTTTCCATACATGGGCACCTCCTTATCTGAGCATCCTTCAGAATCTGTGGCTTTCTCCCCACCAAGAACCCATGGCATCCATAACCTTCTAGAGGGCGGACACACTTTACAGGCCGTTTTCACTGACTGCATTTCCTGCAGCTAAACCTGACTTATGAATGCTATGAGGTTGGGCTGCACGTTCCACAAATTCATCCCCAGAGTTCTTACTCTGTATCTATCATGGTTCCCATCAAAGAGTATTACACTCTCAGTCATTATTCTGAATACCTAAAATAGCTGTATTCTGACTGTTACCCATTTAACATTTCTTACATGAAGCAATTATCACTTAACCCCATACATATTGATATAGAAACCAAAATTAATTCTCCATGCTATAGAAAGGAATGTGCCATAGACAAGTCTATCTTGAGCATTCTTTAAATAAGTACTCTAATGAAGGCAAAAATGGTAACGACACTAGGATTTTTTGCTAGGAAGAACTGATGAAACAAAAGATAAAATTTGACACTAATGCCAACTAAAAATTATATTATTTTAGATAAAGGCTTATTTTGTTCCTTAAGTTTTATTTTGATGGTTATCAAAGATACCTACCATGGAATATGGAGAACGAGAATCCATTAGCACCTCTCCAATTCCCCACCCATCCACGCCAGAGGCACTGGTTCTTAACTTTCCTAATGCTGCATCCCCTTCATAGACTTCCTCAAGCTGTGACCCCCCAACCAGAAAATTATTTTGTTGTTACTTCATAACTGACTTTTGCTACTGTTATGAATCATAATGTAAATATCTGATGTGCAATCCTAGAGAGTCGTAGCCCACAAGTTGAGAACCACTGCTCGAAGGGATCTGAGGGCTAGTTGTTTGCTCAATGCTGTCCCTGTGTCTGACTAGAGTTGAGGTCAAGAGATCATGGTCTCACACAAAACACTCCTGGTATCTTGAGCATTCCAGAGGAAGGGTGAAGGAGAGTAAGGAAAGGAAGCATTTTAAAGTCATTCTTGTTGAATTCACCATGGGGTTGGTCCTTGGCATCACTGGCTCAGTCAATTTTCTGTCAACTGTCTGGTCATGGATTTTTTTTTGTTGGCTTTTATCTTATCTTAGAGTGACAAATTTTTGGTGAGTAATAACAACACATATAAATAAAATGGTATTTGAGGACTTAATTTGTTGCTATGAGGTCTGCATGTGGGGATAAGATGAAGATGCTCTCCATGTTCATGTGTAAGTGGCGACATAAAGAGTAGCTGCCTCCAAACACAAGGTACAAAATGATGCTAGGCACTAAGCTTCAGTTTCATTTGTATTTTTGAACAGAGTATCTTTCCTTCAGAGGTGCAACATGGCTTCTACAGAGGCACCGTAATGGAATCATTCCATGCATGTACTTGATATCTGTACTCCAAGCTTGTGCCAAATACAACTGTTCCACAAACTGTTGCTTCTACCAGAAAGTCTTCACTGCCACACTGGTTCGTTATTGAATCACTGCATCCTTTGTGAGGTCTTCTATTGGCTTCTCGGACAAGAGTGGTCCCTATCCCATGGCCATGTCTTACTGTAGCATCTTTCTTTAAGCTGTATTCTGCCTCTAAATTAAATTAAGATTTTTAACAGGAAAACTAGCACAGTTCCACTGGATTGCAGTTTCTGGTATAGATCCATGCACAGTATTTACTTTCATATGTTAGTTCACATTAAATATTGAATATTCAACCTTCATTAATATTTCACCTGTTTGAACATGGTCTCCAATGATTTTGTCTGGCTATATCCTCCTGTGTGAAGAGTAACCAAGCACACTTTGTAAAGATGTTCAGCATTTAGCCATATGCTCATAAAAGCAAACGTATACAAAAATCGTTGGCTATATTTGTTGGAGAGACTTTTTACTTAATTGGAGTCTATTGAGATAAAGCAAAAAGAAATGCATGTGCCTCTATGTCACTGTGGAGCTACTTTGTTTTATTTTCAATAAGGTTCACCCAAAACCTAATTAACACTCTTTGGAGGAAAATGGTAATTCTTGACATGATTCACCTTCTATCTGGAGCAAAATTAAAAAAGAGAAATGTAAGGTGTGAAGACATGGAGGCACTCAGAATGCATCAATTATTTATATTAACATTCATTATCTGACTAAAAGGCAGGATAAAGGCTTTGGGGAATTGTAGGATTCATATAATTTCTCTCTAATTATTCTAATTTACTGTAATTAAGACACTAAAATAATCCTGAGGGAAAGCAGCAATGTCTTTTAATATCAACTAAGAGGAGACAAAAGCTATTCTGCCTTTTGGTCTTTATTTACCATAGCTTTTCACTGTGACAGGAAGATTGAGCTTAACTTATAAAAGTTTTCCAAATTACGGCTTTCAGAACTCCTGATGTGTCTCTAGATCAATCAGAACTTGAAAAATCTAACATTCAAATCTATAAAGTATTTATAAGTTCATAACCCGGTCACATCAATACTGTATGTGAACTCAGCCAAGGTCATGACTTATGGAAAAGCGTGCGTGTTCTCGGGATTTCAGGAGAAGAGAAAGCAAAGGAAAGCAGCAGCTCTGTCTCTGGGTGTCATTTTCAAATGGCAAAAGAGCTTTGCTAGGCACAGCCACGAGCAAATAAAACAAGGAATTTATTACTTACTAAATCCAGAGATATCAATGTAATACCATGCTTCGCTTCCTCACGTAAATAGGAGCCAATTTCTACTAGAGTTGTTTTATTTATTATTGTTGCTTTTATTATTAATTTTGCATTTTGGGGACAGAGTTTAGCTATTGATCCCAGGTTGGCCTTGAAGTTGGTTTGGTAGTGTAGGCTAGCCTCCACCTTTTAATGCTCCTGCCATAGATTCCTGAACACCGTGATCGCAAGTATACCCATCGCACTTAGCTGACATATTATTTTAGGTAAAAATAAACATGGTGCAAAATGAAAGCACACACTATTACTACTAAATGTAGGCAACAACTCAAGCAGTTGCTCTAGGACTCAGCACTCTGAAGGCCGGGGACTCACCAAGGGATGGAGACACAGCAAAGAAATACAACCTTACAGAAAAAGGTATGTTGAGACTATGTCAGATTCACAGGGGATTTAAAAAAAAATAATTTCTTTCTTCCTATATAAACTTGCAATTTTAGCAATTGTCCTAAACATAAACTCTTAATCTTTCCTTTCCTAAAATACTCAAAGGAACACTGGATAGATCAATGTCTACCTTTTGAATTTTTCACTGAGAGTATAATGAATATAAAAATAATAAAGCATAAAGAACAATACTGCAACAGTTAACTCTAATACACTTGCTACTTTTGAAATATCCAGTTGTCTTCTCCAATCCTCTGTTTCTCAGAGTAGTCGTTCCCTGGGATTTTGTGTACCCATTCACTTGCTTTCCTTTTTGTCAGCTCACCAGAAGAGTAGGCAGCCCTCAGTAATCTACTCTTTATGTTCCATGTTTTGAAGTTTCAAAAATAGAGATGCAATGTGTATTCAGTGTTCGCTTTTCTTCACTCACCATTGTGAGTGATTTATTCCTATTGATGTGTGCAGCTCAACTTGATGCATTTCCCAGCAACCCACAGCATGAACATAAAAGGTCTATCATGTGAACTGTTCAGATCACATTATGTACCTTTCATTGTGTGGATTTCTTATAGTTTGCTTATTTTATTATTGCTGAGCATTTGAGCTGTTTACGGCTTCGAATAATTTTTTACAATAATATGATATCTATGAACACTTTTCGATGCATCTCTGACAAATACAGTGAGAATTTTCTGGAGTCTAGAGTTTCCTTAGCCAGGAGTGAAATTTCTGGATGACAAGACACATGTGTGTTTCACTTTGCCACACTGGTTTCTAAGTGCTTTTAAACCTGTTTTCACTTTAGTAAGCACTACCTTTAAGCTCCCATTGTTTTATGTGCTTGCCAATTAATTTGTGGTAAATGATATCAGAGTGAGAATTATCTGATGAGAAGTAATCATTTAACAAATCATTTAATATTAGCCTTTATTATTTCATTCAAATAGTTCAGCTGTGAGATAGAAGGTACAGTAAATAATTTTCTGTCTTCTAATTAATTTGTTAAATATATGGAAGTATCCTATTGTTGCATAAGAATGATTAGTAGTATTTAAATTTATCCCCTAAATAAAGCTGCATTGTTTTACAATGAAACATTAGTTACAGAGGAGCAAGATTCTAAAATTTGGTTAGTATTAATGGCTTTAATTTTTGAAAATCATGAGTTTAGTCAAAACCAAAATCATTTTGAGTATCCTAATTCTTGTGCTGCAGAATGGTTCGTAGACATATACATGCACTGGAATTTGCACCTTTTCAAAATCTGGGCTTGTGAAAAAAATGTAGCTTTGATTAGCTTTCCTTGAGCTTCATGTAAGAAGAGGGTTTCTTTTTGTGTAGAGTTTAATGTAACCTGAAACAGAACTGAGTAGATTCCACTCAGGTACGTGGAAGCAACAACCAAAGTAAAACATTATCATTGTATATAAGGACACGGTCTGGGGCAGGTGACAGAGCCCCAAACACAATCGCTATTTTGCAATGGAATTATCTGATAGTGTTTCGTAAAACCATTACTACAAACCACCGCAATCTGCCTGGCTTTTAGCAAGAGGACTGTGTTCTTGCACAGGGCTGGAGTCTGGATGTCCGAAGTTGTGGTGTCATGAGGTTGTGCTGTCTGAGGACACGGGTGATCTATCCTCTATGTCTCTTGGCTTTTGCTGGTGGGGCCTCCAGACTCCTGACTTCTGGATGCATCTTTCTAGTCCCATGTCCATGCTCACTGGCTCTCTCTTGTCGGTCTGTCCTTACAGTCTGCTTGATTGGTGTGGAGGAGCTGAATTGACCACCTCACACATAGACAAGGCCCTCTGACTGTTTTCCCACCTCCACCGCCCACACTCACCCCCTCCTGCACCTGCTTCTCCCTTCAGTTTCTACTTATTTCTTTTTCCTTTCACATATAAGAGAAAATACACAGTGTCTGGCTTACAATGTTCCACCATTTTCTGAAAATTACATGAATTTTCTTTTATATTTAAAAATTCAAATTAGCATACACGGTATTACGTTTCCTTATGGACTTTCAACCAAAGTGTTGCTTTTCCTTATTTTCCTCTCCCACCTCTTCACTTCACCCTTAGCCCATGGTCCCCTCCACTTGCAGATTCTTGTTTCAGTGCTATGTGTCCCATCACCCTTCTCTCTTTCTTGGTGTGCCTTCCCCTACCCTTGTAGTTTCCTTTCTCATTTCAAAGTCCATCCCCACACTCATAAGCTAGAATCTACATATAAAAAAAGCACATACTTTTTTGTTGTCTTTCTGATTTTAAGTCACCTCATTTATAATCATTTTCATATCCACTCATTTTTCTGAATATTTCCATGATTTCATTTTATAGCTGATCTCCATTATGAATATATGCCACATTTTCTTTACCCATTTGTCTTTTAATGGCCATCAAGGCTGGTTCTATTCTCCTGATATTGTGAGTAATGCAGCAATTAATATGGATGTGCAACTTTTTGTGTAAAATATATAGCACTTTGGACATACGCTCAGGAATGGTATAACCAAGTCACAGGGTTATTCTAGTTTTAATTTTTGAGAAACCTCCATACTGATGTCCTTATGTCTAAACTGGTTTACATCCCTGCTGTGATGAATAAAGGCTCCTCCTTTCCCACAACCTTACCAATATTTACTGTCTATTTTAATTTTTGCTAATTGAAAATAATCTTTTCATTTAATATATTCTGATCACATTTCTCCTCCATTTCCTCCCAGATTCTTCCAACTCCTCATTCTTCCAACTGCACACCTTCATTCTCTCACTCTTTAGAGAGCAAACAGTCATAGAGAGAGAAAAGACCCAAAGTGAAGTAAAACAAAGATGAACAAACAGAAAAAAGTAAAGAAAAAGGACAAGAAACAAATCCCATACAGACACACATGCAGACTCACACAATCACAAAAATACACACAGACACAGTCACACATACAGACACATAGTCACACACACATAGTCACACAGAGACACACAAATACACACAACACACACAGACACACAGATGTAGACTCACACGCACACACACACAGTCACACAAATACACACAGGCACAGTAACACACACATAGTCGCACAGAGACATACAAATACACACAGACACACAGTCTCACATGCACAGACACACAGATGCAGACTCACATGCACACACACACAATCACACAAATACACACAGGCATAGTCACACACACAGACACACACACACACAGTCACACAAAGAGAGACATAAATACGCATAGACACACACAGTCTCACACACACAGACACACACAGACACACAAATACACACAGACACACACAGTCTCACAACATAGACATACACGCAGTCACACACAGAGACACATAAATACACACAGACACATAGTCTCTCACACACAGAGACACAAATACACACAGAAACACACAGTCTCACAACATAGACATACACACAGTCTCACACACACAGACATACAAATACACACAGACAAAGTCACACACACAGACACACAGATGCAGACTCACACACAGACACACAGATGCAGACTCACACACGTACAATCATACAAATACACACAGACACACAAACTCAGACATACAAATACACACAGACAAAGTCACACAGACACACAGATGCAGACTCACACACGTACAATCATACAAATACACATAGACACACAAATTCAGACTCACACGTACACACACAAATACACAATCACACAAATATACATAGACACACAGACATATTAACACACACACACACACACACACACACACACACACACACACACACCCCATATAAACACAAAATCAGAAACCATGATATATAAGCAAGCTAAAAATGTCTCTCCAAAGCATTGAGATAAAAAACAAAACTAAATAAAAAAACAAAACCAGTCAAGCAACAAAATACCCTCTAAAAGTAGCATTGAGTTCATTTTGAGTTGGCCATTTACTGCTGGGCCAGGGGCTGTCCTTAAGTGTAGTTTGTATGCCTAGTGAAATTCCATTGGCAAACGTTACTTTTTCCTTTACAAGCTTGTGTTCGAATTTCTCAGTGACAGTTATTCTGACTGGGGTGAATCTTAAAATGTGTCTGTTTTAATGCATTAATAATAAACTCAGAGTCACCAGTAATGCATCAGTGCCACATTAAGGAAAGAAATCAAAGCACTTCTCCTTGGTGTCATTTAACCAAGAGGGAGCCCAGATTTGAATTCTCTACTTCACTCTTCCTGTGTCTTGCTTCATCCTTGTCTGTCTGTTGTATGAGTCTGAATTTGTCTGGTTGAAGGGTTCCTTGCGTATCTGCCCCTGTTCCTTCCCTTGTGTCTGTCTGAGTTTGTCTGTCCCTAAGAAAGGACCTTGCTTTCTCAGTATTGACGAATTACAGAAAGTATCACATGAGGAAAAAGTGAGGAATAATTGACAGAAAAATCTCTAACGGAGTTTTGCAAGGGATTACATCACTGATTCTAGCTGACCCAGATAACAAACACCATTGTTTATCAAACAACATTTTTATGTTATGTTCAATATTTAGGGTAGATATTAATTTTATAAGGTTACTTTCCTCCCATATTTTCTGTTTTTAGCAAATAATTCTCATACCATACATATAAACATTTATAATCTTTGATACAGTACATGAAGGGTATAAAATTTAAGATTACAACTATACATTATCTTAGATTGTAAATATTGATTACATGGAAATTGTAGGCAAGTAAAAGTGTTACATTGTTCTCTTAAAGGTGAATTAAACAAGCAGATTGAGTACATAGTAGGATAGTACTCTTAAATCTTATGTGAACCTCAGGGTGTACTATTAATTCTGTCTTTGAGGTTCAGCAAAAGTTCCATATGTTAGACTGTAAGAGATATTTTTATCATAATAACTCATTACCATATCAAAGTAGTTTTAATTACATTTCTCTGATGCATAAGGATGTTAAGTACTTAAATATCCATTGGCTATTTGTGTTGGTTCTTTTGAGAATTCTCTGATCATTTCATTAATGTAGTTGCTAACAGCATTGTTTTTATTATTTGTGGGTTTAACTTTGACAGTTCTGGTGCCATGCAGAAACTTGAATTTTATATAGTTCTGTTTGCTAATTTTTGAGGCAATCTCCACGTAAAGTACCCAGGAATAAATCTAACTCAGGGAGTAAAAGACCCCTATGATGAAAGCGTTAAGATGCTGTAAACAGAAAATAAAGAAAATTACTAGATGATAGAAAAACCCTTTCATGGTCCTAGGTTAGCAGAATTCATAGTGTGAAAATGGTTATATTACCAAAAGTAAAGTGTAGATTCAGTTCAATCCCCATCAAAATTCCAATGACACCTTTTATGGAACCAAACAAAATATCCAAAAATTCATATGGAAATAGATAAGTCTACAAACATCCCAAACAAGCCTAACCAGAAAGAATACTGCTGAAGACATTACAATAATTGACCTCAAATTGTACCACTGAGTCATATTGATTAAACAGAATGGTGCTGGCATGAAACAGACATGCTGGCCTGTGGAGAACCGAGAGATAAAAAATCATACAGCTAGGACCACCTACTTTTTGTCAGAGTTATAAAAATCATACATGGAAATGACCATCCCCTACTACAGTGCACCATCCCCACCTAGGGTGGATATACACTGCTCAGGTGCAGGTCATACTAGTCCAGAATAGGTAAGAGGCCCATCTGTGGGGGAACTCACCCATGCATCTTCAGTTTGGATCCCAAAGACCCAACCTTCCACCACCCCTTACTATGCAATTACCCATCTCACTGATATGCCCCTACCATGTGCAGGAAACACCACTCAGAAGAACAAGTGCAGACTATACCAGTTAGAAGAACAGATTCAGAACAAGCCACTAAGAACAGCTGCAGGCCACACACAAGGCAGAACAGATTCAGGCCACACCCATCAGTAAGCAGACTATACACACCAGAAGAACAGATAGGCAAAATCAGGCAGGGACTCACTGCTGGACCAGAGTTCACAGAGGCAGTCAGAACTTCAGGGCTGGTCCCACAGAGGTCTCTGACTTGGGCCTACTCTCTTGGAGGTCATTCTTTTGTACCTGCTCCTGTGGAGTTTGCTGCCTCAGACCTGCTTTGGCAGAGGTTCCTGGCTTGTACTTGTCCTGCAGAAGTATATGGCTCAGACCTGCTCCCTTGGGGTTGCTCCCTTGTGCTTGCTCCTGGTCCTGTGGTGGTTGCTGCCTCAGGCCTTCTCTGGCAGAGGTTGCTGGCTTGGGCCTGTTTCTGAAGATATCCCTAGCTTGGGCCTGCTCCCACAGAAGTCTCTGGTTTGGGCATGGTCCCTTGGCCGTCACTCCCTCATACCTGCTACTATGGAGGTCGCTGCCCTAAGTTAGGATTTCTATTGCTGTGAAGAGATGACATGACCATGACAACTCTTATAAAGGAAAAAATATTTAATTGGGGTGGCTTTCATTTTCAGAGGTTCAGTCCATTATCATCATGGTGCAACACAGTGGCATGCAGGCAGACATGATGCTGGAGAAAGAATGAGAGTCCTACATCTTGATTCAAAGGCAATAAGAAGTGGTCTGTTTTACTGGACATAGCTTGAACATAAATGAGACCTCAAAGCCCACCTTCACAGACACACTTCCTCCAACAAGACCATACCTACTCCAACAAGGCCATACTTCCTAATAGTGTCACTTCCTTTGAGGGTCATTTTCTTTCAGCCAACTACATTCTACTTCCTGGCCACCAAAGGCTTATAGCTATATCATAATGCAAAAATGTATTCAGTCCTTCTTTGAAAGTCCCCATAGTCTATAATAGTCCTTAACTTATTTAAACATCTGAAGTTCAAAGTATCTTCTGAAATTCATGAAATCTCTTAACTAAAATCACCCATAAAATCAAAATAAAAAAGCGGATCACATACTTCCAACATACAATGACACAGGATGTACATTTCCATTCCAAAACCTATGGGAGGGAGTAGTATAGTGAGTATTAGGGTCTACAGAACACCCCACAAAACAAAGACCACCATGTAAACTGAGACTGTTCTTTTGTTTTCCATCCACCCAGACCCAAATAATCACACAAAATATATTAATTACAACAGTGTTTGGCAAATGGCTTAGGCACATTCCTAGCTAGCTCTTACATCTTAAATTAACCCATTTCTATTAATCTGTGTATTGCCACCAGGCTGTGGCTTACCAGTGCCGACAAGTTACACCTAGGGCAGCTACATTGTGTCTGCCTGACTCTGCGTTCTTTCCTCCTCTATCTCTGTTTGTATTTCTTGCCTTGATATATTCTGCCCTGCCATATGCCAAAGCAGTTTCTTTATTAACCAATGATAATAAAATATATTTACAGCATACCGAGGGGAATCCCATGTCACCACCACTCACATATGCAATCAGCAAGATCATTCTTTATTCCAGCAATGCATGGTTAAGCCAGCCACACAACAAAATGGTCGTGATCCCGAGTGGTGCTCACAGGCTCCTTTTATAGAAAGCCAGGAGGGGACGAGGTCATCGTGAACATAATTGGCTGGGGACAGAGTCAGAGAGAGCCGCCTGCTATGAAGCTCCCAGGTCAGACACGCTAAATCTTTCCTGGTAAGCCACAACTTGTGGTGACACACAGATTATTAGAAATGGGCTAAACGAATATGTGAGAGTTAACCAAAAGAGGCTAAAGCTAATGGGCCAGGCAGTATTTCAGTGAGTACAGTTTATGTGTAATTATTTCGGGTATAAGCTAGCCAGGCACCAGGCGGCAGGAGCTGGGCAGCCACTGGGACCAAAAGCAGGCCCGTGCCTCTTACTACACTGAACTTTAACTAGAACTCAGACCTAGTAGAGAGGCTGGGGCTAGGAGAAGCCTAATCATGGAGCGACCGTGGCATCTTAGTGAGGGAATTCTGGACTGAGAAGCCAGGCAAATATTTTAGCAGATAAGACCTGAGAGCTAGGCCTCACTAGGCCCTGCATCTTGCATCTCAAGGTTGGGAACAAAGGGCTATTAATCACAAATGCCCCAAACATCAGCGATGACAGGAATGGCAAATACACAGGCCTGGACTGGTTTGAGATGATAACCAGGTAAGGACAAAGTTGGGGCATATCCAGGCTTTGCCAAAAATGCAAGCCTGAAACCTAGGACAAGCCCTAGCTAACTTTTAGTCAATAAGAATTACTAACAAAGATTGCCACCTGCATAAACCAATTATATCTTAGCTGAGCTAACTTCCTTGGGCCAGGTATAATAGAATCCCTAGCTTTCTCCTTGGGGTCATTACCATCTTGCCTTTGTGTGAGTTGGATGGTACCCATATACTGGACTAGTAAAAACACTCTTACCAATTGCATGTATGGATGGTGGTCTTTTGTGGAACTTCTCCAGGACCCCGATAAGACCAAATCAAGACTGAAAACTAACTGTGCAACCTCAAAACTCTGCATCTCCATGTCTGATGTCAAAAGTCTCTTCAGATCTCTGACTCATTTTAACTTTGTTGACTGTAACATGCTTCTTTCTTTTGGGCTGGTTCCACCCCATGTTAGCAGCTCTCCTTGACAGGTATCCCATGAGTCTGGCATCTCCAACATCTTGGGGTCCCCATGGCAATCCAGACTTTACCTTCATAGCTTCATGCAATGACTCTCTCTGTCTCCATTCAGGGATATCCTTTACACATGCTGGGTCTCAGCAGTTTTCCTTAGTAATGGAGGAAGGTTCCATAATACCTTTCTGCTGTCCTTGAGGCCAGAACCACGTGGCACAAGTTGGCAAGTTTTACTGGGGCTGGAGTATGACCCTCTCATTCAGTTACATCTTTACCTGCTTTCTGTTTTCATTAGTTTCCTTCACTGTCTATAAGATTGGCTATTCTGAAACTTGCTCTGTAGCCAAGGCTGGCCTTGACCTAACAGATCCTTCAGTTACATCATTAACAGCTTTCTGTGTTTGATGACTTCCTTCACAGCTTAAGTTTGGATGTTCTGTTTAACCTTGCTCTGTAGATTAGGCTGGCCTCAAATTTAGAGATCAACCAGCCTCTGCCTTCTGAATACTGGGATTGAAGGTGAACACCACTACACTGAACTCTAAGCTTTTCTTTGGTTTCTTTGCACAAGTTGGAAATTTAGCTGGGTAGGATCTTATCCTGAGGTCACCACTCCATTTATTTCATTTCCTAATCTGTGGACTCCATTCTACTTCCCGGTGCTCATTTTCTCCTCAAATTGTTCTACATGTTGTATTTTCTTCTGGCTCAGCTTGCTCCCTTTCATTAGAAATCTTTATTAGAGTTACCACTAATAGCCACATGACAGATTATATACTAGGCTGTTTTGAGATTTCCCTCTGACAACCAAATTAATCCAAAACTCTTCACTGTAGCATCAAGCAGACTTTTCAGACAGGGTAAAAGGCAGCTACATTCTTCACCAAAATATCAGAAGAACCATCTTTAAACCACATATTAATATTCTTCTCCTCTGAAACCTCTTGAGCCAGGCCCCACAGCTCATCAATCATACTCAGCACCACTCTTCCATGCTCCTGCTAGTATGGGCCATTAAGTGGCACTTAAAGCATTCAACTGCTTTTCTAATATATGGTTCAAAGGTCCATATTCCTCCAAACAAAAGTGTGGTCAGGCCTATAACAGCAATATCCCACTTCTGTTACCAATTTCTACCTTAAGGTTTTTATTGCTATGAAGAGACACCATGGCCATGATAACTCTTATAAAGGAAAATCATTTAATTGGGGTAGTTACATTTTCATAGGTTTAGCCCATTTTCATCATGGTGTGACATGATGGCATGCAGACAGACATGGTGCTGGAGAAGTAGCTGAAAGTTCTATATCTTGACTCTAAGGCAACAGGAAGTGGTCTGTCTCACTGGGCATGGCTTGAGCATATATGAGACCTCAAAGCCTGCCTCTGCAGTGACATATTTCCTCCAACAAGACTGCATCTACTCCAACAAGGCCACAACTTTTAATAGTGCTACTCAGTTTGTGGGCCACTTTTTTTCAAACTACCATACCTACAGAATGTAATAAAAAGAAAACTCCAAATTAAGGAGGTTAACAACATCCACGAAATCACAGGTAATAAATAATCTTACCCCACCAAAATCAAAAGAAGAGAAACATACACACACATATCCACCACCACCACCACCACCAAAATAACAGGAATTAGTAGTCCTTGGAAATTATCACTGAACATCAGTGGACTCAACTCCCCAATAAAAAGATGATGTGGGATTTCCCTCTGTATGCTGTGATTACCATTAATGAATAAAGAAACTGCTTTGGACCTATAGCATGGCAGAACTAAGGTAGGCGGATAAAACTAAACTGAATGCTGGGAGAGAGTTAAGAGTCAGAGAGAAGCCTTATAGCCTTGCCAGAGACAGATGCTAGAACTTTGCCGGTAAGCCACTGCCATGTGACAATACACAGATTAATAGAAATGGATTAAACTAATATGTAAGAGTTAGCCAATAAGAAGCTAGAGCTGATAGGCCAAGCAGTGATTTAATTAATACAGTTTCTGTGTGATTATTTTGGGGTTAAGTGGTGGGGAACCAACAAGCAGCTTCCTCATACAAAAAGACACAGGTTAACAGAACAGATGCAAAGACAGGATTCATCCTTCTGTTGAATATAAGAAATATACCTCAACATCAAATATAGACATTATCTCAGAAAAAAGGTTTGGAAAAAGATTATCCAAGAAGATGGACCCAAGAAGTGGGCAGGTATATCTATTCTAATATATGACAAATAGACTTCCAACAAAAATGAATCAAAAGAGATGGGGAAGGACACTTCATACTCAAGAGAAAAAGCCACCAAGATGATGTTTCAATTCTTAACATATATGCTCCAACACAAGGGCACTCACATTTGTAAAACAAACATCACTAAAGCTTAATTCACTCTTTGAACCTCACGCATTAAGAGTGGCTGATTCAATACCTAACTCTCACCAATGGACACGTCATCCAGACAAAAACCAAACGAGAAATATTGGAACTAACAGACATCATGAATTACATGAACCTAGATATCTACTGAACATTTACCCAATTACAAAAAAAAAATACCTTCTTCTCAGTACCTCAAGAAACTTCCTCCAATATTGACTACATACTTGGTCACAAAACAAGTTTCAACGGATACAAGAAAATTAAAATAACTCCTGGTGTCCTATTATACCACCATGGATTGATTCTAGTTTTCAACAAGAGAAATGACAGAAAATCCACAAACTTATGTAAAATGAACAACTCTTTACTGAATGTCTACTATATCCAAGGAGAAGCAAAGGAATTAAAGATTCCCTAGAATTCAATGAAAATGAATGCACAACATACCTAGACTTATGGAACACGATGAAAGCTATGCTAAAATGGAAAGATTATAACACTAAGTGCCTACATAAAGAAAATGGAGAGATCTCATACTAGCAACTTAATAACACACCTGAAAGCTCTAAAACAGAAATAAGGAAATATACCTAAGAGGAGTAGATGGCAGGAAATAATCAAACTAATGGCTGAAATCAATAAAATAGAAACAAAAAAAGATAATACAAAGAATCAATGAAACAAAGAGTTGGTTCTTTGAGAAAATCAACAAGATAGAAAAAACCATATTCAAACTAATTAAAAGACACAGCAATAATATCCAAATTAATAAAATCAGAAAAAGGGGAAATATAACAGCAGATAATAAGGAAATCTAAAGAGTCATTCTGTCATATTTGAAAAACCTGTACTCCACAAAATTAGAAAATCTAAAAGAAATAGATAAAATTCTTGACAGATACCAGTTACCAAAGTTATATCAAGACCAGATAAACAGGGTTGTAGAGATGGCTCAGTGGTTAAGAGCACTGGCTGCTCTTCCAGAGGTTCTGTGTTCAATTCATCAACCATATGGCAGCTCACAACAACCTGTAATGAGATCTGGTTCCCTCTTCTGGCCCGCAGGCATACATGGAGACAGAACACTGTATGCATAATAATAATAATAATAATAATAATAATAATAATAAGCCAGATAAACAATTTAAACAGACCCATAACCATCAAGAAAATAGAAGCAGTTATTTAAAGTCTCCCCCTGCAAAAAGATGTAGGGATGGTTTAATATGAAAACCTGTCAATGTAATCCACCATATAAACAAACGGAAAGAATAAACCTCATGATCATCTCATTAGCTGTTAAAAAAGCCTTTAACAAAACCCAACACTCCTTCATGAAAAAAGTCTTTGAGAAATCAGGGATATATGGGTCATACCTAAACACAATAAAAGCAATATACAGCAAGCCTATAGCCAACATAAAATTAAATGGAGAGAAACTCAAAGCCAATTCCAATAAAATCAGAAATAAGTCAAAGCTGTCCAGTCTTTCTATACCAATTCAATATAGTACTTGAAATTCTAGCTAGAGCAATAAGACAACTGAAGGAGATCAGATTGGAAAGGAAGAAGTCAATGTATTATTATTTTCAGTTGATATGATGGCTTACATAAGCAATCCCAAAATTTCCACCAAGGAACTGATTGATAAATGCCTTCAACAATGTGGGAGAATACAAAATTAACTAGAATAAAACCAGAAGCTTTCTTATATACAAATGAAATATATACTGAAAAAGAAGTCAGGGAAACAACACCTTTCATAATAGCCACAAATGATATAAAATATCTTGTAAACTCTGACCAAGCACCTAAAAGACATGTATGGCAAGAACTTCAAGTCTTTGAAGAAAGAAACTGGAGAAGATGGAAATATCTTCATGCTCTTGGAACAGTAGGATTAGCATAGTAAAAATGGCATTCTTACCAAAAGTAATCTACATATTCAGCATAATCCCTATCAAAATTCCAACACAATTTGTTCCAGATCTTAAAAGACTAATACTCAACTTCATATGGATAAAACAGAAAACCCAGAAACTAAAACATTCCTGTTAAATAAAAGAATTTCCAGATGCATCACCATCCCTGATTTCAAACTGTACTTCAAAGCTATAGTAATAAAACCACATGGAATTAGCATAAAAATAGACAAGTTGATCAGTAGACCCAAATTGAAGACACAGACATATATCCACACACCCATGGTCACCTGATTTTTGATAAAGAAGCCAGAAATATACAATTGAAAAAGAAAACATCTTCAGCAAATGGTCTGATCTAACTGGGTGTCAGAATGTAGAAGAATGCAAATAGATCTGTATTTATCACACTGCACAAAACTGAAGTCCAAGTGAATTAAAGACCTCAACATGAAACCAGATACACTGACCCTTTAGAAGAAAAAGTGGAGAATAGCCTTGAATGCATTGACACAGGAGACAGCTTCCTGAACAGATTGCAAGTAGATCAGGAATTAACAAATGGGACCTTATGAAGCTGCAAAGTTTCTGTAAGGCAAAAGGCACCATCAAAAGGATAACATGGCAGCCTACAGAATGGGAAAAGATCTTCACCAACCACAGCTATGACAGAAGGCTAATATACTAAATACATAAAGAACTCAAGAAACTAGACTTAAACAAATCAAACAATCCAATTAAAAATGGGATACAGATCTAAACAGAGATTTCTCAACAGAGGAATCACAAATGGTAGAGAATCACATAAAGAGATGTTCAACATTCTTGGCTATTAGAGAAATGAAAATCAAAAGAACACTGAGATTCCATCCTATACCTGTCAGAATAGTTAAGATAAAAAACACTAATGACAGCTCATATTGGAGAGGATGCGGAGCAAGGAGAATACTCTTTAACTGCTGGCGAGAGCGCAAGTTTGTACATGCCACTTTGGAAATCAATATGATGGTTCCTTAGAAAGCTGGGGATTCATCTTTCGCAAGACTCAACTATACTACTAGGGTATATACCCAAAGGATACTCCATCCTTCCACAAAGACACTTGCTCAACCATGTTCATCGTGGTTATTACTCATAATAACCAGAAAGTGGAAATGACCTAGATGTCCTTCAACTGAGGAATGGAAAAAGAAAATGAGGTTCATTTACATAATTAAATATTACCAGCTATTAACAACAATGACATAATGAAATTTTCAAGCAAATAGATGAAACTAGAAAAAGATCATCCCGAGTCAGGTAGCCTAGAGCCAGAAAGAAAAACATGACATATATTCAGTTATAAGTGTACATTTGGTGTTAAGTAAAGGTCAGTCATGTTACAATCCATAGATCCACATAGGCTGAGTAACAAGGATGGCTCAAGAGGAGAAGCATAAATCTCCCTGGGAAGTGGAAATAGATTTTGTGGGTGGTAGGAATAGGAGAGATGGAGGCGGGGAGAAGATGGAGGGAAGAGAGTACTTGGAGGTCCCACTGGAATTAGAACCCTAATGCAATGGAAACTTGCTGGTATTTATGAGGGTGACCCTAGCAAAGATGCCTAGTTTAGAAGTAGAGACTCACCCAACCATCTTCTGTAGCCAGGCAAGGCTTTCAGTTGTAGGACTGAGATTCAGTCACAAATCCTTCCACTTATAATTTGTCCTGCCTACAAAATGTGTGGGGGTAAAAGTGGTACAGAACTTTACAAGTTGCCAACTAATCACTGGTTCAACTTGAGACCCACGCCATGAGAGGAAGCCCAGAGACCTAGGATAGAACCAAACACGACTGGAAAAGAAATCAGTGAAATGTTTCCTAACAACATTCTGCTATGCTCGTAGACTGAAGCTTAGAATAATTGTCTTCAGAGAGGCTCCATCCAACAACTGACAGGAGCAAATGCAGAAAGCCACAGTCAGACACTAGATGAAGCTCAGGGAATCCCCTGGAAGAGGAGGAGAAAGGATGGAGAAGAAGGGGAGAAAGAATTGTGAGCACTACAAGAACACAACTCACAGAATCAACTGAGCCTGGGGTAACAATCAGGGAACCGTATAAGTTTGATCTAGGTCCTTTGCATATATGTTGTGGTTGTGTAGCATGCTGTTCTTGTGGGACTCCTAATGGTGGTAGTGGGGACTGTCTCTGACTCTTTTGCCAGCTTTTGGGACCCCTTTCCTCCTATTGGGTTGCCTTGACCAACCTTGATATGAGGGTGTTAGCTTAGTCTTATTGGAACTTGTTAATCTTCTCTTGATATCCCTGGGATACCAGTTATTTCTGAAGGGAAATGGAGGAGGAGTTGATCTGGAGAAGAGGGGAGGGACTGGAAGAAGAGAAGGGAGGAAAAACTGCAATATGCGAGAGAAGAATAAATAAATAACTTGAAAAATATACAGGAAAGAAAGAAAATCTATCTAACAAATGGTGCTGGCTAAACTGGATGGCTACCTGAAAAAGAATGAAATTAGATTCTTCTCCTCTTGCACAAACTCAACTCAAAGTGTGCCAAAGACCTTAATGTAAAACCCTAAATGTCAAAGCTGCGGAAGGAAAATAGGAAAGACACTTCAAAGCACAGGTATAGGCAAGAATGTTTTGAACAGGACTCCACCATCCCAAGAAGTAGAGCAAAGGTTTCATTCTTTCCCCATTCTGCTGTGAACAGGCTCTCAGGCAGGTTTAAGCAGCACACATTGTGAATAGTACCACAAGAAACACAAATATGCGGCTTGCTGCACTGTTTTCGGCATTTGATGCCATTGGGATTATACCCAGAAGTGGTATAGCCGGAACATAGGTTATTCTACTTGTAGTGCTTTAGAGACATCCATGCTCTTTTCCATAATGACTGAACTAATAAGGGTCCCTCTGGCATCCTCAATGACGTTTGTGGTTTTTTTATTTTGTTCATGGAAGGTGTTCCAAATGAATTTCAGTGGAGTTTTAAATTGGATTTCCCTGATGATTAGCTCTTGGGTGTGTTTTATTTGTCAGGTGTTTACTGGCTATGTGTATAACTTCCTCTTAAGTCGGTATTCAATTAATTTGCCCACTTATTGATTAAATTATTGGTTCTCTTGGTGCACATATATAGTGTTTATCCTGAATATTATCCTGAATATTAATCCCCCATCAGATGAGTAGTTGGAAAATGACTTTTTTTTTTCCATTCTATAAGCTCTCTTTCATGCTTGTAACTGTCCTAAGCAATCTTAAGGGCACATTTCTCATCTCGAAATCTTTGAGTCAGTAGGGTTTGACATGGTTTAGCAAGCTTTGTATAATGTGGTACTAGACCTAACTAATTGAGTTACCCTTGTACACTCTTGGGCCTGTGTGGGTCAGAACTACTTTCTTCTTGCTTGGAAGAGGTTTCTCTCTATAGGGCAATAAGGCTGTCACCAAACTCTACTGTGCTGACTTCATTATTCTATGCTCCATTGGTAATGGATGGTTGAGTTGGTTACTTCCATCTTTATCTTTTTTTTGAATTACTATTAAAACATGTATTCAATTGTCACGAAGTCTCAGTCATTCTTATCAGACCTGGGCTTTGTTTTGTGGTAACTGTTTTTTTTAGACTTAATCTTAGGTTTCCAGTGAATTTTATATGTTCCTTAGTTCTGAGACTTTTAACTCTGTCAGAATACCTTCTGTGCTTTAGAAATTTCACAGGGATATGTTAGATGGTTTACTGCTGAGCTACATCTCCAACCCCAAATTGGCATTTTTTCACATCATCTGTGCAAGGCCACATATAGTTAGTAAAATGACTTACATACAGCAGATGCTATATTTTAATGTAAAGCATCTGTACTAGATATCCGAGTGAAATTTTGGATTACTAAATAAAAGAAAAACAAATTGGAAATAATAAAAATCCCAGGCCTGGTGTGTGGCTTCACAGTAAAACAGTCACTTAGCATATGTACTAGATCCTGGCTTCAGTCTGCATGATCACCAGGAAACAAAACAATAACTATAATTTTGAGAATTCTATCCTTTCCAAAAAAATAAATTCCCATATGTCTAGGTCCCCTGTGGTTGCTGATTATTTGAATAGTTACTTTGTAAAGTTAAAATGGTTATGGTTAGTATAATTTTGGGTTATCTATTTTTGCTTTATTTCTATTCCATTATGTCAAAATATTTCTAAACTGTGATATATTTTTATAATTATAATTTTAATGGCTGCATAATAATCCACAGAGAGAATTAAATGCCATAATTTACATAGCTATTTTTATATTTTCAGCATTAAACCTGTTTGCAGCTTTCAATATTATAAAGAACACCGCAATGAGTATCTTCATATTCATAGATTTTTATTTTTAGTTTATTGCTTTGGGATATATATATGCAAAAGTATGAGTAAATTTCCATGCAATAGAATTGTGTCATAACTGTGAAAGTCACTGTAAATGAGGAGTGAGCAGGTCTCTCAATCAGAAGTCATGTGTGTGCCTGCCTTGGTGGGCCTACCTCAGAATCAGACTGGAGCTGGTAGCAAAGAGGCCCCCAAGAAGCATCACCTTTGCTCTGCACCACAGACCTCTTGCAAAATACAGTGAGGCTGTGGGCTGAAATATTCCTGATTTTCCAAAGCCAGCATTTGGCTACAAAACTGTAGTATTACATGTGTAAAAAGCCACGAAGATGAGAAATCTTGGTAGACTAATACACTTGGATCTTAAATGTTGCCTGTTCTTTGCATCATGATTTCTGGTTTGAAAATAACTATAGATGAACATAAGTAAAATCTTTGCTGACAGCTTTTGTTGAGAAGCAGACTGTGGAGTGTTAGTGAGTGTTGATATTTTGTGAGTGGTGACATTTTGATGGTATTTAATAAGGTCCTGGTGATGCCTAAATAAATTTTCAGCTACAATTAGTCTTCTCACAAGGTCCTGGAGGTAAAGAGATAAACAAAGATGTAAAGAAAGACAGCATGCAGTAGGAGATTTCTGTATGAATTCAAAACCGCCATTTTTGCAATTTGGGATGGCTAATGAGCTGCTTCCCTAACTCCAATTGCGTGAGGAATCTTGGAGCCTCTGTTATATGATGCCTGTTGACTACTAAATCAGACATGAATAGAAGAAAAAGTAGGTATCCATGGACTGGAGAGATGGCTCAGAGGTTAGAGCACTGGCTGCTCTTCCAGAGGTCCTGAGTCCAATTCCCAGCAACCATCTGGTGGCTCACAAGCATCCGTAATGAGATATGGTTCCCTCTTCTGACCTGAAGGCAGACATACATGCAGGCAGAACACTGTACACATAATAAATAATTAAATCATTAAAAAAAATTAAAAGGTAGGTATCTGCCAATGCAGAAGACACCTTTCTCTATTATCACTCTCTTCTTCTAAAAAAAAAACAGAAGTATTAATTATACCACTCTTCAGAATTCAGATAGCTTCTACACACACACACACACACACACACACACACACACACACACTCACACTCACAAAACAAACCACTGTGGTCTTATTTTTTAGTCTCTCTTCTTAAATAAGTTGTAGAGATTTTTGGATTCTAATCCATAAGATTTTATATTATCCTTTTAAGAGTCTCAAAATATTTTGTTGATAGCTATGCTGTTTCTTTATTTCTTTGTTTTCTCTGAGTGATTCCTCAAGAAATACTTTAAGAGGAGGAGTGAGTTCTGTATTGTCTGAACCCCGATGTGTCTGAAAATGTTATTTGTTTGCCAGTACACACAGAAGAAGCTTGTCTGAGTATAGCCCCATGGTCACATCCTTTTATATTTAATGAGGTGACATTGCTCTACTGATTTCCTGCATTAATCTTGCAGACAAAATAAAGACAGCTGAGTTCTTTTTATTTTGTAGACAACCCATTTTATTTTTCTTTATGGAAGCCTTTGAGATTTTTTTAATCATTGTAATTCATAATTGTCCCTAGGGTACAGATGACTGTGAACCTTCTATCAATATTTGTGACCTACATTCAGAGAAAGTTATTTCTCTCTAAAGAGCTAAGCTCAGGCATATTTTCCTTTATGATTTTATTAACTCAAGCCTTTCCTTTACATTATTTATTTCTGTTTTGTCTTGTCATCTGGGAAATACCCTGGGGTTATGAGAGATATAGTCAAGACCATTGCATCAATTTACTTATTTATTTGTTAATATTTTTGTGCTTCTTGGGATTGTGCTAGGCAAGGATTATCACCAAGGTTTGCCTTAGGTCTTTCTTTGTTTTCATTTTACCCTCAGATGCGGCCCCTTTCAGGGGCCTTCAAATGCAGAAAATGTTAAAGAGAAATCTAAAACACAAGATTGTATTGGGCAGTGATGGCACAGGCCTTTAATCCCAGCGCTCAGGAAGCAGAGGCAGGCGGATCTCTGTGAGTTTCAGGCCAGCCTGCTCTACCAGAGCTAGTTCCAGGACAGCCAGGGTTGCTAAACAGAGAAACCCTGTCTCAAACAACAACAACAACAAACAAAACAAGATTTTACTGTTTACCAGGAAAATTTATTAGAGCAATCTTTAGCTCATTATTTCATTATTTGATCAGTTATGACCCACAACAAATTGGTAGCTGAATGAAGCAGACAATCTCTCCCTCTTGCTCTAAACAGTGGTCATTGCTTCTGTCACTAACCACAGGAGCTTTATGAGATGTCAGTGTGAGGATGGTAAATTTCTGAGCCAAATAAACCAGCTGCTTGGACAGTGGGTGCTACCCTCACACTGTAGTGAGAACATCTAGGTGATCTTTTATATTTGTACAGTGATTTATACAAATATGTACTTTGGCGATGTAATTTAATATTTCCTTAGATTTGCTGTCTTCCCTTGGAGTATTTTTTTGCTCTTGTTGTGCATGGAATTAAAATACTGATACTTTCTATACACTGGATCAGCGATGCCTAATGCCCAATACTTTTTACTCACTAGTCTTACTAGAAGAATTTTAAAGGTACCATTATTCTGAGTCGTTTTATGAAAGACCTTATCCTTTGGATCTGAGCTCTCTTAATGTACATCCTAGCTAACACCCATTACTATAACGGAACAGAAAGAGCGACATTTCAGTACTTGTTTATCTGGTGATTATTTGGTTGTAATGCATGGAACTCTTACAATGGCTGTTTGTCAGGGAAAACACATTGGGGTCAGCCATGTTCTGGATCAAATCATTTCCAAATGATTGTAAAAACTATGCAGAATCCTGCAGAGCTCTGCAGAACCATGCAGAACTGTGAAAAACCATGCAAAACCATGCAGAAGTGTAAAAAACCATGCAGAACCATGTAAAGCCATGCAGAACCTTAAACCATGTAAAGCCGTGTAGAGCCATTCAAAGTTATTCCTAGCTATGCATGGGAATGGCTGAGAACATTTGTACAATGTGTCTGGGAACTTGAGTTCCTGCTTATTACCCAGGTGACATGGTGCATTGGAAACCAAAGATTACATGAAGTATTTTTTCACATGTGAAGAAAAGTTTATTCTAGAGAACACGTTAGACAATCTGACCTGCTATCTTCAGAAGATCAACTCCTATTATATACTTTAAGACTGTACACTGTACTCTTCTCATCTGTTCAGTTTCTGGGGCTATCATTTTGAAGTCTAAATTGAGATAATAGCAGGGTATTATTTGCTTTGAAAAGTTCTCATTATTTAATATCAAATGCTACTGCTAGGGCAATCACTAACTTTAGATTATAAACATTTCTAGATTGTATTGATAGGATCTTTCATGTTAAGGTAATAAATTTTGGTATCTTATATCCACGTTTTCAAGTATTTAATTCCTAGTATTATGTGCAAATCTTTTCACTCCCTTCTCCCTCTTTATATTGATCTTTTAAAGAACAGTTTTTGTTTAGCTTTATTTTTATTTTTAATTGTGTGCATGTTAAGTGCTTGTGGAGCCCATGTGTGTTGGATTCTTTGAAACAACATTGTGAGTCACCAGATATGGGTGTTGAGACGTGAAATGGCTATCACTCTTTTTTTTTATTACTTTATAAATAATACCAATCAAAATTCCCACTTCCTCCCCTCCTCCTAAGAGAGGGCAGGATACCCTGCCCTGTGGGAAGTCCAAGGCCCTCCTCCCTACATCCAGGCTTAGGAAGGTATGCATCCAAAGAGAATAGGATCCCAAAAAGCCAGTACATGCAGTAGAGACAAATCCCAGTGCCATTATCATTGCCCCTATTGTCAACCACATTCAGAGGGTCCAATTTGCTCCCCTGCATGTTCATTCCAAGTACAGCTGGAGTTGGTGAGCTCCCATTAGCTTAGGCACACTGTCTCAATGGATGGACCAACCCCTCATGGTCCTGACTTCCTTGCTCGTATTCTCCCACCTTCTGCTCTTCAGCTGGACCTTGGGAGCTCAGTCCAGTGCTCCAATGTGGGTCTCTGTCTCTGTCTCCATCTGTTCATCCATTGCCAGACAAAGATTCTATGGTGATATTCAAGATAGTCATCAGTCTGACTATGGGACAAGGCCAGTTCAGGCACCATCTCCTCCACTGCTCAGGGTCCTAGCTGGGGTCATCCCTGTGGACTCCTGGGAACCCCTCCAGAGCCAAGCCTCTTGCCAACTCCAAAATGGCTCCCTCAATTAAGATATATCCTTCCCTGCTCCCATATCCTTCTTTCCTCAATCTCAACCATCCTACTGCCCTAAGTTCTCCCCAACCCTCCCCTTCTCCCCTCTCTCTCGCCCTCTCCCCTTCCCTCTACCACCCGCCCCACCCCCACACTCCCAACTTTTGCCTGACGATCTTGTCTACTTCCAATTTTCAGGAGGATCTATATATATTTTTTTGAGGGGGTTACCTTATTACTTAGCTTTTCTAGGATCATGAACTATAGGCTCAATGTCCTTTGTTTATGGCTAAAATTCACTAATGAGTGAATACATACCATATTCATATTTTTGGGTCTGGGTTATCTCACTAAGGATAGTGTTTTCTATTTCCTTCGATTTGCATGCAAAATTCAAGATGTCATTGTTTTTTACCTCTGAGTATTACTCTAATGTGTAGATGTGCCACACTTTCTTTATCCATTCTTCCATTGAGGGGCATCTAGGTTGTTTCCAGGTTCTGGCTATTACAAATAATGCTTCTATGAACATAGTTGCACAAATGTTTTTGTAGTATGATTGGGCATCTTTTGGGTATATTCCCAAAAGTGGTATTGCTGGATCCTGAGGTAGGTTGTCTCCAAATTTTCTGAGAAAGCACCAAATTGATTTCAAAAGTGGTTGCACAAGTTTGCATTCCCCACCAGTAATGGATGAGTGTTCCCCTTGCTCCACATCCTCTCCAGCATAAGCTATCCTTTGTTTTTGATTTTTGCCATTCTGACAGGTGTAAGATGGTATCTCAAAGTTGTTTTGATTTGCATTTCCTTGATTGCTAAGGAAGTTGAACATGTCCTTAAGTATCTTTTGGCCATTTGAAATTTTTCTGTTGAGAATTCTCTGTTCAGTTCAGTACCCCATTTTTTAAAGTGGGTTATTTAGAATTTTAATGTCTAGTTTCTTGAATATTTTATATATTTTGGAGATAAGACCTTTATCCAATATGGGGTTGGTGAAGATCTCCTCCCATTCAGTAGGTTGCCTTTTTGTTTTAATGACTGTGTCCTTTGCTTTACAGAAGCTTCTCAGTTGTAAGAGGTCCCATTTATACATTGTTGCTCTTATTGTCTGTATTACTGGGGTTATACATAGGAAGTGGTCTCCTTTGCCCATCCATTGCAGGCTATTTTCCACTTTCTTTTCTATCAGGTTCAGTGTGGTTGGCTTTATATTGAGGTCTTTAATCCATTTGGACTTGATTTTTGTGCATGGTGATTGATATGGATCTATTTTCATTCTTCTACAGGTTGACATCCAGTTACGCCAGCACAATTTGTTAAAGTTGCTTTCTTTCTTCATTTCTCCATTGTATAATTTTAGCTTCTTTGTCAAAAATCAGATGTTCAAAGGTGTGTGGACTAATATCTGGGTCTTCAATTCAATTCCATTGGTCAACGTCTCTGTTTTTATGCCAATACAAAGCTGTTTTCATTACTGTAGCTCTGTAATAGAGTTTAAAATCAGGAATGGTAATGCCTCTAGAAGTTCCTTTATTGTATAGGATTGTTTTGGCTATCCTAGGTTTTTTGTTTTTCCATATAAAGTTGATTATTGTTCTCTCAAGGTCTGTGATGAATTTTGTTGGGATTTTGATTGGGATTGCATTGAATCTATAGACTGCCTTTGGTAGGATTGCCATTTTTACTATGTTGATCCTACCAATCCAAGAGCATGGGAGATCATTCCATGTAGTATGATGGCCTGCTTGTTGGGGTTTCTGTCCTGCCTGGTACCCCACAGCCAGCAAACCCCAAAGAAAAATCACACAGAGAGTCTGCATTCGGTTATCAACTGATTGCTCCATTAGCTCAGGCCTCCCATTAGCTCCTGTAGTTTATATTAACCCATTATCTCTATCTATGTTAGCCACATGGCTCAGTACCTTTCTCAGCACGGCAGGTCACATCCTGCTTCTTCGGAGGTCTGGAAGGAATGCCAAGGGAGCATCCTGCTTCCCAGAATTCTATTCTCCTTGCTCCACCTCTACTTTCTGTCTGGTTGGTTGTCCCACCTATACATCCTGGCTAATGGCCAATCAACGTTTATTTAAATCATGATTGACAGAATATGGACAATTCTCCCGCACCATTTCCATTTCTGGTATCCTCTTTAATTTCTTTCTTCAAAGACTAAAAGTTCTTGTCAAATAGATCTTTCACTTCCTTGGTTAATGTTACCCCAAGATACTTTATGCCATTTGTGGCTATTGTAAAAGGTGATGTTCTCTGATTTTCCTCTCAGCTTCTTTATCCTTTGTGCATAAGAGGGCAACTGATTTTTTTGTGTTGATCTTGTATCCTGCCACTTCACTGAAGGTATTTATCAGCTGTAGGTGTTCTCTGGTAGAGTTTTTGGGGTCACTTATGTACACTATCATATCATCTGTAAATAATGAAAGTTTGACTTCTTCCTTTCTAATTCAAATCCCCTTGATCTCTTTATGTTGTCTTATTGCTATTGCTAAAACTTCAAGCACTATGTTGAAGAGATATGGAGAGAGTGGACAGCCTTGTCTTGTTCCTGATTTTAGTGGAACCACTTTTGAGTTTCTCTCCATTTAATTTGATGTTAACTGTCAGCTTGTTGTATATTGCTTTTATTATATTTAGATATGATTCTTGTATCCTTAATCTCTCCAATATCTTTATCATAAATGGGTGTTAAATTTTGTCAAATGCTTTTTTGGCATCTAATGAAATGATCATATGGTTTTTTTCTTTCAGTTTATTTATATGATGGATTACATTGATAGATATTCATATGTTGAACCAGCCCTGCATCTCTGGGATGAAGCCTACTTGATCATAATGGATAATTTTTTGATGTGTTCTTGGATTCAGTTTGCCAGTATTTTATTGAGAATTTTTGTATCAATGTTCATGAGTGAGATTGGTCTGTAATTCTCTTTCTTGGTTGAGTCTTTGTGCGGTTTTGGTATCAGGGAAACTGTAGCTTCATAAAACAAATTTGGCAATGACCCTTCTGTTTGTATTATGTTGAACACATTGAGAAGTATAGGCATTAGCTCTTCTTGGAAGTTCTGGTAGAATTCTGCACTGATACCATCCGGCCCTGCGCTTTTTTTGGTTGGGAGGTTTTTGATGACAGCTTCAATTTCCTTGTGACTTATAGGTCTATTTAAATTGCTCACCTAGTCTTGATTTAATTTTGGTATATGGTATCTATCTAAAAAATTGTTCATTTCTTTTATATTTTCCAATTTTGTGGAGCACAGGATTTTGTAGTAAGACCTAATGATTCTCCTAATTTCCCGGTGTCTGTTGTTTTGTTCCCCTCTTCATTTCTGATTTTGTTAATTTGGGTGTTCTCTCTCCACCTTTTGATTAGTTTGGATAGGGGTTTGTCAATTTTGTTGATTTTCTCAAAGAACCAGCTCTTTGTTTCATTAATTTTTTGAATCGTTTTCTGTGTTTTCATTTTGTTGATTTCAGCACTCAGTTTGATTATTTCCAGTCTTTTCCTCCTCCTGAGTGAGTCTGCTTCTTTTTTTCTAGAGATTTCAGGTGTGCTGTTAATTCTCTAATGTGAGCTTTCTCCGTTTTCTTTATGTGGAGAATAAAGACTTCATAGTGTCCCATAGGCTTGTATATGTTGTGTCTTTATTTTCGTTGAAGTCAAGGAAGACTTTAATTTCTTTCTTTATTTCTTCCTTACTCCATGGTGATCTGATAAGAAACAGGTGGTTACTCGATATTTTTTTTGTATCTGTGGATGTCTGCTTTGTTACCAAGTATGTGATCATTTTTTGAGAAGGTTCCATGAGGTGCTGAGAAGAAGGTATATTCTTTCCTGTTTGGGTGGAATATTCTATCAATATTTGTTAATTCCATTTGATTCATTACATCTGTTAGTTCTTTTATTTCTCTGTTTTTTTTTTTTTCTGTCTGGTTGTCTGTCCATTGGCAAGAGAGGTGTGTTGAAATCTCCTACTATTAGTGTGTGGTTTGATGTGTGATTTGAGTTTTTGTAATGTTTCTTTTACATATGTGGGTTCTTTTATATTAGGGACATTGATATTCAGGATTGAGACTTTATCTTGATGAATTGTTCCTGTTATGAGTATAAAGTGTCCTTCTCCATCTCTTCTCATTGATTTTGGTTTGAAATCAATTTTGTTAGATATTAGAATAGCCACAAGAGCTTATTTCTTAGGTTTGTTTGATTGATAAACCTTTTCCCAACCCTTCACTCTGAGTAGTATCTGTCTTTGAGGTTGAGATGTGTTTCTTGTAAACAGCAGAATGCTGGATCCTGCTTTTGTATCTATTCTCTTAACCTGTGTTCTTTTTATAGGTGAAGTGAGTCCATTGATATTAAGCAATATTAATGGTCAGTGGTTGTTAACTCTAGTTATTTTTTGGTGGTATTGTTTGTGTGTTTCCCTTCTTTGAGTTGTGTTGGTGGAGGATTATCAGATGTCTGTGCTTTTGTCATTGTTGTTGGCTTCCTTTTGTTGAGGTTTTCCTTCTAGTACTTTCTTTAAGGCTGGGATTGTGGATACGTATTGTTTAAATCTGTTTTTGTCATGGAATATCTTGTTTCTCCATCGATGGTGAGAAAAAGCTTTGCTGGGTATAGTAGTCTGGGCTTGCATCCATAGTCTCTTAGTGTCTGCATTACATCTATCCAAGACCTTCTGGCTTTCATGGTTTCCATAGAAAAGTCAGGTGTAATTCTAATAGGTTTACCTTTATATGTTACTTGATCTTTTTCCTTTGTAGCTCTTAATATTCTTTCTTTATTCTGTATGTTTTGTGTTTTGATTATTATATGGCGAGGGGATTTTTTTTGATCCATTCTATTTGGTGTTCTGTAAGCTTCTTGTCCCTTCATAGGGATATCCTTTCTTAGGTTGGGAAAGTTTTCTTCTTTAATTTTGTTGAATATATTTTCTGGGCCTTTGAGCTGTAATTCTCCTCCTTCTTCTTCCCCTATTATTCTTAGGTTTGGTCTTTTCATGGTATCCCAGATTTCCTGGATGTTTTGTGTTAAGAATTTGTTGGATTTGATGTTTTCTTTGATCAATGAGTCTATTTCCTCTATAGTATCTTTAGTGACCGAGATTCTTTCTTCTATCTCTTTTATTCTGTTGGTTATCCTTGTCTCTGTAGTTCCTGTTCATTTACCCAGATTTTCCATATCCAGCTTTCCCTCAGTTTTTGTTTTCTTTATTACCTCCATTTTGGTCTTCAAATCTTGAACTGTTTCCTTTACCTGTTTGATTGCTTTTTCTTGGTTTTCTTGGGTATCTTTGAGGGATTTATTAATTTCTTTTAACTTTTTGTTTGTCTTATCTTCCATATCTTTAAGGGAGTTTTTCACTTCCTGTTTAAAGGTCTCCATCATTTTCATAAGGTATGTTTAAAGTCGTTTTCTTCTACTTCTTCTGGGTTAGGATATTCAAGTATTCCCTCTGTGTGTTCACTGAATTCTGGTGTTACCATGTTGCTTTTCAGGATGTTGGAGCAATTTTTGCATTGGTGCCTACCCATCTCTTCCTTCAAATGAGGCCAGTAGAGTCCTGGCGTCTTGGTCCACTCTTTGCTGTGGCTGACTGAGTACTTGGGTATTTTTCTTGGTCTGTCCCCTCAGCACTGACCCAGGTTGTGTTGCAGGGTTCCAAGGACCTAGCATGCGAAAAGGCGGGCTCTACAGTCTCCTCTGCAAGAGAGCAGGGTCTCTTACAAGGTTCCAAGGACCTCACAGATGAAAAGGAGGGCTTGGGGGCAGGGTGGGATAAGAGAAAGAAGGTCCAGTGTCAGGAAAACTCCCTGCTGTCTCTCTGGTCCCCTCAGTCCTGAGGCAGTCTGTGTTTGGGGTTCCAAGGACCTCCCAGATGAAAAGGCAGGCTTGGGGGCAGGGTGGGATGAAGTAAAGAAAGCCTGCAGCAGAAACATGCCCTGCTCATGGCTATCACTCTCAACTGTGGAGCCATTTCTCCAGATCCTCCTCTGAATTTTTATCTCATAGCAATTAGATAAGAGAAGTAAATGGGAAAATATTATTAGGTTGATAATGCAGATTTCATATTTTAAATCTTTGGAGCTCAGAAATTCAAAAAACAGCACAAAGTGTTAGTTAATCTGTATTGTCTATACATATGCCTCTGTTGCTTATTACATAGACAGCATTAACACTCTTCAGTTGTCCATGGGGAAATTACTACACACTAGTGTATTTCTGGAATCCCAGGCAGTATCAAACAGCTATATTTTACTAAGTATATATATTTATGATAAAATTGATAAATTAGGCACTATCAAAAGTGGCTTATACTAAATAGTAAATTAAAACAATATTCTGTAAAAATTATGGGAACTTCTTTATAAAGCTTATTTTAAAGTGCTCTTATGTTTTTGGATGGTGTGAGATATTTAAAAGAAACACTTTGTGCTTCTCTTACATCTCTCCAAATTGCCAACTTTCCTCATGACCCTCAAGGTCATTTTTAAATAGAATAAGGGTTAGTTGAACAGTGAGCTCTGTGACACCTAGATACAAGCTGATAACTGATTTGGGTACTGAATGATAATGGGAGTGATTGAAAGGATGGACAAAGGGATAACTTATATTCCATAGGAATGGATCAGAACAGTGGGAAATTTCCTATATTAACAAGCTTTTTATTCCTCCCATTTTATACCAAAGGTAACAAAGGCATAAGGAGGTCAATGATGACAAATACTGAGAGCTGGGATTGAGTTGGAGCTATACTCTTTACTCTCTGCTATATTTAATTTGTATCTAAGCATATAAAAACCTAATTAGAAATCTAAAATATGAGTTAAAGACCTTGGGATACAGAGTGGAAAAATGTATTCAAGATAAGAAACTCCAACCAAAAGCAATGAAAGAATGACTGCTTTGTGAGGTGTGGACTTGAATTTTAAGGAACTAAATTAGGTTGCAGCTCAACTCAATATTGGTACCTAGAGGGCAGGATGACAAAATTGCTTTATTTATTGGATCATAGAATTCAGCAAAACAACTGGCTGAATAAGAAAGTCAACTTTTAATTCTAGGCTATACCTTTAGTATTCATAGCTACAATTAATGTGTTAGTTATTACATTATAAACAATAATTTTCTTATTTACTCCAGTAAGTTCAAGAAAGTGATCAAGATTTTCCCACCAATTGCTCTTTTTTCATTTATTAAATATCTCATGTTTACCTTTTAATTTATACATTAAAAATTCCTTCCTTTACTATTATGTTAATTTGTTTTGAAATAATTATCTCACTCTTTTGTTCATGGCATCTCCTATGCAGTTGACTGTGTCAAGGTGAGGTTGACTCTCTCTTTCCGAGCCTCTGGCTCTCAGAAACTCATTGAAGTGAATGATGAATACAAGCTTTATACTTTGAGAAGTGCATGGTCACAGAGTGGCTGCTGATGCTCTGGGTGAAGAGTGGAAAGGTTGTGGGGTCCTAATCAGTGGTGGGACCGACAAGCAAGGTTTTCTCACAGCCAGGTATCTTGATCCACTATAGAGTGCACCTGGTGTTGCAAAAGGGGCATTCTTGTTATAGACCAAGGAGAACTGGAGGGAGGAAGTGTGAGTCTTTGTAGATGCATCGTAGATGCCAATCCTAGTGTTAAGTCAGTTATTGTAAGAAAAGGAGAGAAGGATATCATCCTTGGGCTGACAGATACTATTATGCTTTGGTGGTTGGGGTCCAAAAGAACTACCAGAACCTGAGCACTTTTTAGTCTTTCTAAGAAGATGATGTCTGACAATATGTTGTTAGAAACACTTAAACAAAGAAGGCAAAAATCCCAGGACTAAAGCACCCAAGACTCAGGGTCTTGTTATTCCACATGCCCTGCAATACTAATGTAAATGTGTTACCTTGAAGAAATAACACACTGTGTAAAACAAGGAGGAGGCTGCAGAATAGGCTAACCCTTTGTCTAGGAGAATGAAGGAAGCCAAAGAACATAACCAGGAACAGATTGCCAAGAGACATAGGCTGGCCTCACCAAGAGCTTCTACCTCGAGGTCTGAGTCTAGTCAATAACAAGACATTAAGAGTAACAAATAAATAATCAAACATTAAAAAACATTATCTCTCTGTCTTTGATATTATATATTTAATAATTTAATTTATAAAATACTGTTGCATATATAAAAGAATGTTAAAGCATCTTTGTGGAAGTACCAACCAAGTTTTCAAAAACAATTCAACCCATACAACTGGCCTCTTCAATGTGGCTCCCCTACCTTTGCTGACTGTTGTTCTCAACTATGAACATGGTTTGAGCTTCATCTTCATCATGTCCTTGACTTCCTGGATACAAAGGAACACAAATATCTACAGGGAAGACATTTCATCATGAATTACTTTTATTTCTAGAGTTCAGAAAAATGGTGCCATACTATAATAGTTCTTCGGCATCTTACCTATTTTAGCTAACTATGTGTTTTGAGAGATAATTTCAATTATGCATATGATATTATATGAGTTTGTTAATTTTCACTCCTGTTTCTGTATAAGAGCATAGAAATACATCAAAGTAATATATCCATCAATTTTCCTTTTCATGATCATTTGCCTTGTTTTTAGTTTCTCTGTAACTGAAATGTTGTTAGAAATTTTCTTATATGTGTGAAGGAATTTCTACAGGTGGGAATGATGAATGAGAGCATATGTATATTTTACACTTTGGGCTTTGCAAGATAATGGAAATTTGCTTAATAGAGTCTTTGAAATATTTTCACAATGATGAAGAGTCCCATCAATTCCAAATCTTTACCAATACCAATAGCAACAGCATTGCTGGAGTGTTCATTTTAGACACACAACTCAGAAGGAAAGTTAACCTCATCAAATTTTAATTTGCTCCCTCAGATAGCAGCACTGAGCTTATTGATATCTTCTTTCAAATACGATTTCTTGGTTTTTGTATCTTTTTCTCAGTATTTTCTGGGAGTTCTTCATTCGGCAGGGTTATATTCATCTGTTTGAAAAGTTTCCCATTTTTGCCTTGTTCTCATTTCTTCTCTACAGCTACTTAAAGAGAACAGTTTGAATTTATATACTTAAATTTATCAATTTATATGGTAAACAATTTTATGCTACATGAACATTTCTCATAAGAAGGGGCATATTTTAAAACTGAAAACTGAGAAACAACAGCACAAAGTGAAAAGAAGGATAAAGAAAAATAGGGGAAGTAGAAGGAACATGAAATAAGCCCTCAATTTTAGTCAGCAGTGGAAATAGAAGCCCTGAGAAACATTCACAGGTTTATTGGTATTTCTACTGTCTCTTCAGTTTCCCATGGAGGCTTCTGGAACACATTTGTATGGGTCATATTTTCCTATTTATTTGTTCTGATTCTGTGGCATGCGATATAAAATTATGTAAACATTCAGGATTCAAATCCATGAATCACATTTCTTAGCCTTTTCAAATTCAGAAGGTTCTATGAAGCCTAGAGACCTGTCCACCAATATTTACCCAGCTCCTTTACACTTCAAGCAGTTGTAACTCGAGTACATTCTATTACTAACTTGAAATCTGGCCCTAAAACCTCATTAAACTACCCATAAGCATCTTCTTAAAGTTTATTGTTCTTCAGGTACTTAAGATCTTGTATGCACTAAGATCTGCTTTAGGTCTGTATTAGTCATGGTTCCCTAGAGTAGCAGAACCTATAGAATGAATCTATTGCTTTCTAAATATATATAAATGATGTTTATTGAAGTAACTCACTAGTTGCAATCTCTCTAACCCAACAATAGCTAACTGAACAGAAAACCCAGAAATCCAGCAGTTGCTTAGTTCAAAAGGCTGGATTTTTTGGCTGGTTTTCAGTTCATGTGGGAATCCCTAAGAAGCCAGCTCCAATGACAGTGAAGCAATGGACTTGCTAGCAAGGCGAGAGCAAGCAGACAAAGAGCAAAAGTTTACATCTTCCATGTCCTTATATAAGTTTCCAGCAGAAGTGTGTGGCCCAGATTAAAGGTGTGTCTTTCAGACTCAAGATCTGGATCAAAGGTGTGTGTCCTCTTACCTCAGAAGTGGATTCCGACCTACTAGAAGTGGATTCACCCACTTCAAACTAAGCAAACATAATTTCTCATAGTTGTACCATCCATTTCAGTATTGTAGTCCTTTCCAGAAGTGTTTAACTTAAGAATCAAAATAGCCATCACAAAGTTTGTGGAATTTGTTACATGAGTCTGCCATCATTTCTGATTCTTCAATAAAGACCATATTATATTGTTTTACTTGATGAATTTTATGGCATTATATCTGTAGGACTTTTGTAATATCAAGTCTTTGAGAATTTATATATCATTGATGTTTTTAAACTTAAGGTCTTTAAGCATAATATTAGTTTTTCCTTTCATCAGGCCCCATAACGCTTAAAACTGAAATAACTTAGAGGAGGATAAAGGCTTGCTTCACTGGTATATAAACTGTATTTTTCCTGCCATTTCTGTTCCTAATGGTTGGTAATTAAAATTTATTCTTAGCTAAAGCTGCTATAAGTGTGAACATGTGAAGAATTCTTTCATAAATGTATTGGAATGTTCTCTCTCTGAATGCCTTTGGGCAAAAAGATTTCTCTAAAAAGTATATTGTGGAAAATTCCCAGAGTACAGACAGAGAATGTCTCTGGGGATAATTAATGCTTTACATTTTCTCTCAAAAGTCCCCTTTTTGCCAAATATGACCTATTTCCCTTTTGCTTTGCTTTTAGCAACTAAGCATTTAAATTGATGTTCAAGACTTTGTTAATCTGTGTTTTCTAAGAAAACAATCAACAGAATCATTGTACAACAGTATCACATGTATGTATGTATGCATACACAGACTATAAAGAACTGATTCATGTGATTTTGCAGGTTGAGTGTTCAGTAAGCTGGGAGCCTGGAAGAGCTAATGATAAATTCCAGTGTGTTAGAGTCAGTTCCAATGGAAGCTGGTATGATGTGGGATTCGCCTCTGTATGCTGTGAATATGTTTTATTTCCATTGATTAATAAAAAAGCTTTTTCAGCCTATGGCAGGGCAGAATAAAGCCAGGCAGGAAATCTGAACACACACACACACACACACACACACACACACACACACACACACACACACACACACACACACACA
>PVIU01000506.1:124693-175396 GCA_004026605.1 Ondatra zibethicus | reverse complement strand
TGACTCAGGTATATTTCTTGCTAGCTCTTATATCTTGAATTAACCCATTTCTATTCATCTGTGTATTGCCATGAGACTGTGGCCTACCAGTAAAGGTTCTTCCAGCCTGGCTTTATTCTGACCTGCCATAGGACAAAGCATCTTTCTTCATTAATCGTACATGGAAGGACATCTCACATCATCTCCCCTTTTCTGTCTAAATAAAAAGTAAGGTTTTAACTTTAACATAGTAAAATTAAATATACAAAACAGTTATCAAGCAAGAATTATAGTATTTAGTCCATTTACATTTAGGAAATTAAGGAAAATATTCTATAGTCCATCCTATATTTGTGATTCTAAAGTTTTATATCTAATTTATTCTTTATCATAACTAAGGAAAACTATAACTAAAACTGTTGGTCTTCAACTCTTCAAAGACCCTAGAAGGATATAATATTACCTACATAAACAGGAAGTGCACTGTAAGCAACTTCCAAAGTTCTAGAACTCATAGAGTTGCTGCCTGGGCAGTCATCTAAAGTTCTTCTGTAATATTGAGGCATTCATCTTCAGCCTACAGGCCCATAGTCTACAGCAGACTTTCCCATAAAGCAGGAAATTTGTTTTGCCTATATTGGTAGTTTGTCAGCCACTTTCTTCTGCATCCTGCAGAATGTCTAGCAGACTCTTTCATGAAGCAGGAACCCTGAAGGACTATTTCACCTTCTTTTGGAAAGTTTACCAGTCACTTTTCTGTGTGTTCTGCATGTCCAGTTCATACAGCATACCTTCAAGAAGTCTACACAAGAGCAGTTTCTTGCCCAAATGGCTAGCCTTGTCACATTGAAGGCAAATTTCATAAGGAGTTTCTTCAGTGACCATCAACCTCTGAAGTAATTGGTGCTGCCAGAAGCAGACATGCCTCACTTTCAAGAAAAGTATAAGTTCTTAAAACATTTTAAATGCCATATTCTGTAGGTCTTTGAAGTATTGGAAATTATTTATCTAACTGAAATATATCTCTATATATCTAGAAAACCTAACTAACATGACTACAAGTTTGATTATTATAGAATTAATCTGTAATTTTAAATTATATATTAGTTACATTTTTAAATGAGCTTTATAAACATAATACCTTAAACAATAATAGAAATATACATATACACAGTGTAACAAAATTGATCTTATATTTGTATTAACAGATCAAGATCCATACTAATGCAAGGTATTCATCTCTACATCATATCTCCCTTTAAATGAAAACAAACATTTATAAACTATAATTTTGGGAATTTGGGCATTGTTGTTCTCTAAATTGCTTCCAGCTGTTTGTTTGGCAAAGTATTTTTAGGGTTTCATAGAGACTTTTGGGGGTTATGTTTCATCAAGCCATATTAGCCTCCAAGGAATGCACAGCTTCCCATCCTCTGTGGAAATAAAAGCAGAACCTCTTTTCTAAAGTAATATATCCTTAGACTCAAATTTTGTAGTAAAGATACATTTAAAATATATATGTTGGTTTTGCTTATCAGCCTGTACAATGAAATGTTTCTCTGTAGTTAGCTCATTCACAATCAAAAAATTCAAAGAAAACACAATAATATACATAATGCAGACTCTCTGTGTATATTCCATCTTTACATGGTTTTTTTTACTCTATTACTTTTTTAATATTTATTTTATTATCATTGATCCTTTAATCTATAGCTTTCTGTACTTTCTTCTCTCTCATAAGCCCATATACATTTATCCAATACTGTGACCCATTTAGAGGTCTTTTTCATTTGAATCTGTCTTATTGTGTATCTGTAATCATTTTCTGATGAGGCGTGCTTCTTAAAATGCTAAGGGGCTTGGCTAGGACTAAGAACGCTTTGCCTTTGTCTCTGCCCAGTCCAAAATGTTGGAGGTCTGTTCACTGCCAGCTATGCGAGCCATGCTTACCTCCCCAGCTCTAGGGATGCAGCGTATCTCTGTCACTATTAAGAAAGTTGCAGCACCCTGCTCACAAACCTCATTTAAATGCTGTATAACAGGACCTCCTGAAAAAGTCAGAGCAATTTGTGCTGCCAGTACAAACCAGGAAGCCAGCTCCTAAAGGAACCATACCTCTGCTTGCTGCCATCAAACAGAGCCTATGTGAAAAAATATGGCTACCAATAAACTGTGCTTGGCTCCCATTTTTGTGGGTCTAGAAGTGCTCTTTTCTTTCTTTTTTCCTTTCTTTTTAAATTGATTTTTATTGAGCTCTACATTTTTCTCTGCTACCCTCCCTGCCTCTCCCCTCCTCATCAACCCTCCCCCAAGGTCCCCATGATCCCAATTTACTCCTTTTCTAGGTCTCATGTAGATAGATCCATGCCTCAGACAGTGGACGCCATTTGTACGTGAAATGAACTGCTTGTTCATTTCCTGGCTGCCCAGAACCGAATAATCACACAAAAACTATAACTATATTAATTACAACATTGATTGACCAATGAATCAGGTGTATTCATAGCTAGCTCTTACATCTTGAATTAATCCATTTATATTAATCTGTGTATCGCTATGAGGTTGTAGCCTACTGGTAAAGGTTCTGGGTTTCTTTTTCCTTCAGCAGCTACATGGTGTCTCTTTGACTCTGCTTACTCTCTCTCTATATCTCTTCCAGCCTGGCTATATTCTGCCCTGCCATAGGCCAAAGCAGCTTTATTCATTAACGAAAAAGAGCAACACATATACAGAAGGACATCCCACATCAGTAGGCCACAGCCTCATGGTGATACACAGATTAATAGAAATGGGTTAATTTAAGATGTAAGAGCTAGCTAGGAATATGGCTAAGTTATTGACCAAATGGTGTTGTAATTAATATAGTTTCTGTGTGGTTATTTGGGCCTGGGAGGCCAGGAAACTAAAATGTGGTCTCCATTTACACGGCAGGCTTGATATTCAAGAGACACCAATTTTAAGTTCTAGGTTGAATGCATAAAAGGCTAGTACCCTATTTCAATCAGCTGGATAGGTGGTATAACCGTCTATTCATGGTAAAGTGACTCTTTTGTTCTTTTTAGGTATTCAATTGATTGGATAAGAACCATCAACACTGGACATAGACTTTTGCTTAATCAGTGTCAGTGATTCATATCCAAAACCGCACATGTGGCACATACCAGTGATGCTTGGCCAGCAATTAGCCACCACAAGGCCCAGTCAAATTGATATATAAAACCACCACCACAGAGCATAACCATTTCTTCATTTTGTATCCATTAGGAGAAAGTTACACCAAGTCTTACATCATCCTACCTTTCTTAGTTTATTGTGATACTTCTATTTATTACCACCACTGAAGACTGAAAATGAAAGTGAGTGTACAAGGAGTTTCACATGCTGGAGAAGCTTCAACATTTAAGCCCTGGGTGTGTCCCCAAATTCTCCAATTTTCTCTAGTGAAAGGAAATATAAACATCAGTACGGCAGATCATCTGGAAGCAATAAGACTGACAAACCCTTCAGAAAGATCCTGCTGTGGTCAAGGAGTGCCAGGGAAGAAATGAGGAAGCAATCGTGTTTCTGAGAATGCAGCTGACATTTTGAAATCTCTATTTCTCCCAGAGAGGCCCACATGACTTCTGTAATTGATATTGTCTTTGGGGAGGAATGAAGGGAGAAAAGAATGAAGTATTAAAATCTTTGTCGCCTTTGATCCCAGGTAAGTGTTGCTCATAGAGAGAACTCAATATATGACCAGACACAGACATTTAGAAAGTCTGTAACATTTTACGTGTTGAAGTAGTGAATGTCTATTTACTCTCAAAGAAACTTAATTTTAATATTTGCAAACAAAGTTCTTTTAATAGGAAAGCAAATATTAGGATATTAAAATCCATCTCAGATATATCAGTTTAATTAAAAAGGAAAATCAGGCTCCAATCCATCTGAATCCACTCATCTGTTAAAAAATATTTATTTCCTACATGAATATTATTATTTCAGGGACAGAAAACATGTTTGTGAGAAGGTTTTTATAAAGGAGACTCCAGAGATCTGTTTTCCTCCCCACACATGAACACACAGCTAGAAGATACAACAAAAAGCAGATATTGATACAGCATCAATTAGTGTATAGAACTGTAGTTAACAAATTTAAGTTGTTCATAGGTTACCCAGGTGAATGGAATTTGTTATTGCAGCCTGAATGTACTGAAACCGTGGCCAAGAAGAATACAATTGTAGTTTTGTAAACTACGTGTTAAGTTTCAGCTTAAGGAAAAAACAAACTTTGAAGCCAGGCAGTGGTGGCGTATTCCTTTAATCCCAGCACTCGGGAAGCAGAGGCAGGTGGATCTATGTGAGTTCAAGGCCAGCCTGGTCTACAGAGTGGGTGCCAGGACAGACTCTGAAGCTACAGAGAAACCCTGCCTCGAAAAACAAAAAGCAAACAAACAAACAGAAAACTTTGATAACTGTAGGATTTTTATGTAGCTCTTATGATAAGTACAAATATAAAACTTCTGATCGATGCACAGTGGACCAAGAGAAAGAAATCAATGTACACAATGATAAAAATCTAAGAGATCACAAACAAGAAAGTAAAAGACAAAAGAGCAAAGGCAGTATAAAAAGAATAAAAAAATAAACTAACAAAATGTCAATTATAAGTCCTTACTAATCAGTAATTATGCTTAATTTAAATATATTAAACTCTCCATAAAAAGATAGAGTAGATGAATTATAAGGTAAAATCTAATAACAATGCTTACAAGAAACCCACTGTACCTTTAAGGATACATACGTCGAATAAGAAGGGATAGAAAAAGTAGTCTGAGCTTAGTGATGGCTCACTCAAACTCATCCTTGCAAATGTGAGGACCAGTGTTCAGACCCCAGGGCCTATGTGAAAGCCATGTATGGCAGGCATATCTGAAATCTCAGTTCTGAGTATGTGCAAACAGGAAGTTCTATGGGAATTGTTGGCCAGCCAACCTGGCTGGCGAGGAAGATACCCAAGTAATTCCTAGCTTCTACATGCCTGTGCACACATTCACCACCACACCCTTATCATTCATGAAAATAATTATGATAACATTTAAATGTGAAAAATATAGTTTAAATAAAGACCTGTCCCAAAAGACAATGGTGAAGGGGTTAATTAATCCAGAGTGCATAAGAATTACAAATATCTGTTCAGCCAATACTGGAACACCTCAACACATAAATATGGAAAACAGTCAATAATTCAATAGTAGTTAAACTAAATTAATAGGTGTATCACACAAACAGAAGGCAAAAACCAACCATAACACTATTAACCAAATCAACCTAACAGCTGTACTAACCCCCCCATCTGACTCATTTAGACCTCTCAGATGTACACAAAACAGTCTCAACAAAACTGAAAACAAATCTCAACAAGCATGACTGAAATTATCCCAAGAATCTCTTCTGATCACAATAGTATGAAATTAAAAGTCAATAAGCAATGTAATTTTGGAGAATTTGCAAATATGGAAATTGAACGATGCCCTTCTGGGCCATATGTTGCCTTTGACTTGGGATTCATCATGATCTCTCTATGTGTATCTTTCCTAGCTAAAAATTGTAACATTTACAAGTAAAAGAAGTGAGGATAGCTATTTTATTTTTCTAGGACAAAGAAGAGTATAATTTTCATATTACTGTAAATAGTGACATAAAATTAACAGAATTTGAGGGAGAGAATGGAAATCAGATACATTTTTCAATGCAAAAACATTGATCAAATCCTGTGCAACATTGCAATGAGCTGTGATTGGTTTCACCTGCAACCACAAACACCAGGAATTTCAATTTTCAGGCTCTTCACACCTTAGGTTCTTTCTTTGATTGGCAGTTTGAGTATCTTCCTTCTTCCTCCTCTGGCATTTTAGAAGTGAAAGTCTCTCCAGCTGAGTTTCCTGAAAGTGAGACTGAGTGTACCATGTGATGCATTCTGTCCACCCTGCTCCCTCTGAGTACCCACCTGTTTAGCTGGAATTCATCTGGGTAGCAATATTTAGGATTCCACCAACAGGGTTTAGTCATTGTGGAAACTCAATTCAATATACGAATAGCTCCAAGAGCAGGACGTTAAGATCAGTTTGAGATCCACGGTCTCAAATAGCATGGATTTTTTGTATTTCCCATGGTTTCTGCTTCCGGATGGCTAAGCAGTTGTCTGTTCAGCTGTCAGAGTGTGAGCTTGTGTGACATCTGAAAAGGGAAGATGGAAGTGAGAATTCCCTCTTGTTGAAGAAGACATCATCTAGTAAATATCCTCAATATAGTCTGATTTATTTCAGCCAAATTTCCGTGGTTGAGACTTGGGTATGTGGTCACACCTGCCTTCAAAACACAATATAAATTATGGTCACTGCTTCCATATCTTCCTGCCATGAGGGATGGAACTCTTCAAACTGTGAGCCAAATAATCCCTTGTCTTTAATTCACTTCCTGCCAGTTATTTGGCCACATGACAAAAAAAGCACCTAACACAGCAATTAATTCCCAAGCAATTAAGGATTAGAGATGAGATCAGGCACATTCAGAGTTGTATGGTCAGAGACAAGGTGCAGGGCCCCTGAGCTGAAACTGACCTGAAAACCCTCTTCTTGGGACTAGCTTTCATGGTACCTTAAGGAGACCCACAAATGAGGGAAGGAACCAATAGTCCTAACCAGCTTTGACATCTAGGAATCACAACAATGAACAAGGCATGATAAACCTAAGGATGTGGTCATAACACCATTCCTTGACAATAATCAACAGCTCTCTAATAGGACTTAAAACCTGCTCAGCAGAAAGGAAATCATGCCTGGCATTGGAAACCTGACCTACTACCTAGGGCTGGGGATGTCAAGTATATTGGAGGATAATCTCCAACTGCCACTTTACTAAACCAACATAATCCTTAACTTCATTCTAAATATCTGTCTTCATACTCATAGATAACTGTAGTCCTCATCCCTCATCAAGGTAACTCCTTTTTGTAACAGACACCACCACAGAAAATAACAACCAGTTAAAATACAGAGTTGTAGAGCCCAATCCCAATGGATACATCTGCAATACAATTCCAGCTTAGGGAATAATGCAGAAAAGGGGGCAGAAAGATTTTAAGAGCCAGAGGAACATGGAACTTATCGTATATCAGAAGATACACCAATCAAATCTCACCAACATGACTGTCTAAGCATGAGCTGAACAAGGACAATGGCAATCGACATGTTAACATGGACAGGAGGAATCCCGAGGCCTCAATCCTGCAAAACAAACTATAGGCAACAAGCAGTGCTGAGAGCGGGAAACAGTCTCCTGAGAAGGGCACACCAATTGGTTTTCTGGTTCCAAATGGTCAGCTCTTAAAACATAATCGCAAGTAACCTGCAGACTGAGCAGGCTGTACTTATGTATTTAGGAATGTGTGTGTGTGTGTGTGTGTGTGTGTGTGTGTGTGTGTGTAGTATATGTATATGTGTGCATACACATATGTATGTATACACAACTATGTATGTAACAGCATATAGAGAAGAGGGAGGCAAATACAGAAGAAGAAAGGAAGAGGGTGAAATAACAACAAGGATGTCTGAAAAAACCATAATGAATTATACAACTAATTATTTTCCTAAAAAGTCCTATAATATACCCAATTGTGTGCATAAATACACATCTATGGTTTTAGAGAACTTTTCTCATCTGGGCCGACAACTTAGTTATCAAGCCATGGTCAGTCAGAATGTGGCCACACTTTATTTCCCTGTAAGTCCTATAACAGCCTTTCCCCAACTTCAAGATGGCCACTGCACCCTAGGATTTGGTCCCCTGGGGCTAATGCAGCATGTTAGGGTATCTGCCTGGTCCTCTTACAGTGGCTTAGCAGAGAATGTCACCAAATACTCCCAGTGATTTAAAGGCAGACATTTCCGAGCTTACTCTCTACTTCATCTGAAGTGAGTGCAGACACACTGACTAAGTATGATGCGGAGAATAAGTGACATAATGAAGTAGAAACACTGTGGTCATCAGAATGCCTGTCAGAAACTCTCCCTTTTGTCTTTTGTATTTAATACATTCCTTAGAAGGAATTGAATTTCAAAATAGAATCTTTCACACATTAAAAACCAAACAAGATAATTCCAAAGGAATCCACTCTGAAATAAAATGACTCTACTTTCATCTAAATGCCCAAAGAGCAAAATTCTTAGGTTAAAGTTCAAATTATTTCTGCTTCATTCACTTTTCTGCTTACTCTTAGCTAAAAGTATGTGTGTGTGTGTGTGTGTGTGTGTGTGTGTGTGTGTGTGTGTGAAGTTTTGTTGTAGATTCTTACTATGCAGCACAGCATTGTCTCAAACTCATGATTCTCCTGCCTCGGCATCCCAAGTGCTAGGATTATACCACATGCCTAGCCAGCTAGAAGTTCTTGAGGTTTAGATATACTATATTCTGTTCGAAACCATGGTTTGGATTATATCTCATTGGCATGAATGTTTTTTTAGAGCCTTGGAAACCATGTTAATGCGATGACCTCACGATTAACCCTCCACAGTTTAGTTTGCTGTCTTGGGTTATGCCAAGGAGTGTGGCTCTCTATGGCTTGATTAATAACCATTAAAGCCAGAACCTCATCAATGTCAGCTGAGACACTGGGAATCCAATCTCTGGGTTTGCAATCATCTCAGATGGCAATGGACCTGTAATCAACTTTCCTGGCTGTATCTCTCAGCATACTCCTTCATCCCAGGTCATCCTAACCCTCATCTCAAATACCCCATGCAATCTCTCATTTGTCATGCACCACTGTACATGTCTGTCTTATTATACTCACTGCCATTCTAAATGAAGGTCAAAAAGACGGCTTTCTTCAGCTGTGTCCCAGTGGTGAGAAAAGCTTCCTAAACATGAGTCAGCCTATCTGTGTTTGTGGAATAAATGTTTGTAATAAAGAGAGAAACTCCTTTAATGTCTCATCTCCGTTCCCAAGTCTGAACTGCCTTTGATTTCCTTTGTTCACAATTTCTGTTTATTACTTTTATGTCTTCATAGATCAACTTAGGAATTTATTCTTGATTCCCTGCTATACAGAATGGGGCTTTCCAGCTCCATTTGTTGCTCCTACAATCTGTCCATTGTTAGCAATATTACTTCGAAGATGACAAATTGTATGCTGAATCTTTGTTCCTCACTGTGGCAGATGCTGGGAAGTGACTCACACATATCCACTGCCAACAGTGCCTTCCCCAGCTTTGCCTGTGCCCCTTCCTCCTGCCTTGAAGAGAACAGGAAGCTGGGGGAGGCAGCAGCCATTTTGTAGTTATACATTAGAAGAAAAGACACAAAGACATTAGATCCTCATCAAGATATTGACAGGGTTATCTACCTAGTGCGGAGGCCGACACTCGCATGTCCTTCTCATTATTCTTAATGCCTGTCTTCTTGTGACTTTCAATTAAACATGCTATTAAACTGATGCATTCCTTGTCATCACTGTCCTTGACTCCCCATTATATGAAACAAGGAAGTGGGGGATCCCTGTCCTCAGTAGTTCTCTTCTCCAGAAATTTCTCTTTGCTGCAGCATTGTTTTACCAGCAGGCTTTACGACTCTTAGATGCTGTTCTGTTATGGTAATTAACCCCTCTCAAGTTTAGCCTTCAGAATTAATCTAAGATTTGATAAATAATGAACAGCAATGTAATTATGTCACTATCAATCATAATTAGAACCTCAAATTCTGATTGCATTCTGAGGCACACCTGTACAGCCCAAAGTGGAATCTTGAATTTCAGTGGACTGTAGTTTTATGGCTCACTAAATCGTGTTTCAGATGGGTTACTTTATGCTTTTACCATGACTTTCTTGTATAGCTGTGTTTTAAAGCTTCTCTGTGTGTGTGTGTCTCTCCCAGTGTGTGTAGTATGCATATGTGTGTATGTGTCTGTTTGTCTCTCAGCATGTGTAGTATGCATATGTGTGCCTGTGTGTATACATGTGTATATGTGTCTGTCTGTCTTTCAGTATGTGTAGTACACATTTTGTGTGCATGTGTGTGTATGTGTGTCTGTTTCTCAGTGTGTGTAGTATGCATTTATGTGCATGTGTGTGTGACACCGAGGTTGACATTAGATTTCCTCCTTAATTACTCTTTACCTATGAGCCAGTATCTCTTACTGAATCTGAAACTTGCCATTTTGGTTAGCTGATGAGCACCCTAGATCTGTCTATCTCCATTCTGTAGTGCTGGGGTTACAGATGCATTTTTCCATGCTCAGCTTTTGCGTGGGTGGTGGGGATCTAAACTTAGGTCCAAATGTTTGGAGGCCCTTTATTTTAGCTGAACTTGAAAGTTAACTTTGCAGGTTGTGTGCTAGTATTACTTAAAGGATTCTTTAATAAATATTTATTATGTTTCCAATACATGCTAACATGTTTTAGGCACTGAAAAAAAAGAAGTATAAAACAATGTGTTCTGAGCTGTCATGAAGTATATATTCTAAATTAATTTCTTATTAACATTTCTCAATTTGTTTATGAATATCTGTTAATATTATCAGTCTGCGCTTTTAGGACTGTGATCATTCTTCAGATGGAATCACTGTGCTTCCCAGCACTCCTGTGTCAGTTCCTGTCAACTCTCTTGTTTCCATTATTAGAGTTAACTCAGCATGCAAGCACTTTCTTAGTGAAAACCGGTATTAAAATTGCAAATCAAAATGGCTGTTTTCATTTCCTCTTTCCCAATTAATAAACAATGCAAACATATATAATATATTCTCAAGACACTCATCACTCTATTCTCCTCCCACCCCACCAGCTCCCCCACTCCTCCAACCAAGTATCTCTCCCACTTTCGGGTCTCTTAGTTCTGATTTGTACTCAAATGGATTTACCCAGGTCCACTCACATAGATGTGGGTGTGAAGCTTTCTGCTGGATCATGATAACTCCCCAGTGTTTACAACAGTGAAGACAGTTATTTCCTCATCATCAACAACACTAGCTTGCTATTAAGTCCTCTGGGCAAGGTGGTGCCCCACGAACCCTTCCCCATTAATAACTGAATAATTACAGGCTGTGTCTCATACAGACCCTATATAGGAAAACTCAGCTGTTGTGAATTCATGAGTGACACAAGCGTGTGATGCCCATAAGAAAATATTTTGTGACCCTTCTTTGTATTATCCAGCTCTTACGTTCTTCCTGCTCCCTCTGCTGTGATGTTTCCCAATACTGGAAGGGTGATATGATAGGGGCATCCTGTTTAAGGCTGAGCACTCAGCACTCACTTGCTTTCGGTGCACTGACCAGCCACAAGTCTTCTTATTAGCTGCTGTTTACAAAGAGGAGCTTCTTTGATAAAGGTTTTAATAAATATTGAGGAGGTGTTTTGACAGCATGTGCATTAGCAAAAGAAAAGTAACAGGTTTACTCACAATGCCTATGATTTTTCCAGTTGTGAGCCTTGGACCAGTTCAAAATATTGGTCATGAACTTCTTCCTATTTTTATTACTGCTTCAATCTATTTCTTGTCAGAGAACTGTTTAAATTGTTATTTAAATGACCATCGTCTTGCTCCAATTTTCATAGGTCACATGCATCTAGAACTTTTTCCATTTCACGTAGGTGCTCCAGTTTAGGCTTTAGCACGTGCTGATGATTTTCTGAATTTCACTGGTGTCTGTTACAATGTTTTCCTTTTTTCCTTCTAGGTTTATTGATGTGCTTTTTCTCTTTCGCTTGATTTGACTGAAGTGTTTTCAATCTGAATTGTCTTTCGAAGTACTAACTCTTCATTGATTCATTCCATTTTTCACTTCAATTTCATTGATTTTTCGTATCATCTTAATTATTTCTCTAGGTCTAATGCTTTTGGATTTGGTTTGTTGATCCCCACCCCCAAGTCCTTAAGGTGCATGTTTAAGGTATTTATTTTTTTTTAAATTTCTTAATTTTTTAAAAGTTTATCTTAAGTTAAAGTTAAGATACTTTACGCTGAGTTTTTGATTTAGGCACCTGGACCTGTAAGTTTTCTTTTTGAACTGACGTCATCGTGTCCCATAGAGTTTGGTATGTCATATTCTCATTTTCATTCCATTCTGCGTATATTTTCATACCCTCCTAGATATCCTCAGTAACTCATTCATCAAGTCATAGTATGCTCTTTGATTTCCATGAGTTTATGTTTTGTGTACTTACAATTTTTCTTCTTAATATTTAACTTATTCCACTGTGCTCAGATAGAATATAAAATGCCATTTCCATTTTTCTGTATTTTTGAAACTGCTTTGCATTTTAATATGTGATATATTTTGAGGAAGTTCCATGGGCTACTGAAAGAATGTATATGATGAGAGTGCAATATTGAAAGATCCTGCTATTACTGTACTGGAATTAATTTGTGATTTTGTGTTATGTTTTATGCATATATTTTTTAAATTGCAATATCCAATTAATAGATTACTCCCTTTATGCATATGGAGAAGTTTTCTTTATTTCTCTTGAGTAACTTTTGTTTGAAGTCTGTTTTTTAGGATAGCTACACCTGCCTGTTTCCTAGTCCCATTAGTTTGGAATACTTTTTTTTTTCTATACTTTTATCTGAAAATAATGTCTGTTCTTGATGATGAGATATATTTCTTGCAGTCAGCATAAATATAGAGACAGTTTCCTAATACAAAAATCTGCTAGCATTTTTCATTTCATTTGGGGGACTAAGATATTAACATTTACACCTTTTATTAAAATACACGTATTTTTATTGATTTTGTGGGTTTTTTCCCACCTTAGGTCTCTTTTGAATAGCTGTCCTGATATTGTTCATTCTTTTCCTGACCCACTTCTCCTTGACATTTTTGCTGTGTCTTCTTTCTCTTCAGTTTGAAGTATTCCATTTGCATCTTCTGTTGAACTGGCATAGCAGCCATTAGAACATGATGTGGTGCCTTCCTTTTCTGGTCCTAGCTAATGGGTGTTATGTACACTTCTTGCATTTTGATGGGTATCCCTTTCTTCAGGTTTGTGTAGCCTTCTTATGTGATTTTATTGAAAATATATTCTGTGCCCTTGATATTGAATTCTCATTTTCCTGTATAAATAGAACCTATAAATCATATATTTGACCATTTCATGGTGTCTCAAAGGTTTTGTCAGCACACACACACACACACACACACACACACTCACACTCACACACATTCACACATGTTTAAATTTATCATTGACCTTGAAGGCATCGTCCTAATGCTCTATCTTGTGTTCAGGCTTTGATATTTTGTTGTTCAAGTGATCCATTCTATTGGTGAGCCTTTCCAATGGACTTTATATTTGACTTCTTGGTTTTTCATTTCTAGTATATTTCAGTTTGATTTTTCTCAATATTTCTATTTCTTTGTGAAATTCTATTTTCATACTGTAAGTCACTTTTTCACTCAGGCCTTTGTTTACATTTCCTAGGACACATTTGCTTTTGTGCCCTGCTTGAGTCCTGTGAGTATATTTGTAACAGTTCTTTTGAATTCTTTGTCTGGGATTTCATTTATGTCATTTAGTGGTCATAAATATGCTACTGGTAACTTTCAGAAGTTACATGTTGTCTTTTTTGCTTTGTTTTGTTTCTGTGTGGGATCTTATATATTTGGAGTTAGCTTGTTGTCTGAGATTTTATTTCTTTACTTCAAAAAAAATTTTTAGTAGAAGCTTTTGCAATGTTCAGAAGAGGAATAAACTGTAATATCATTGGGGCAGTGTTTTCTTCTGTGGTGCTGATTTTTAGGGCCATGGATATTAAGGGCTATGGCTTCTATCCTTAGTTTTCACCTGTGAATCTGCTCTTGTCAGCAGTAACAGTTATTCTATAGGTGTTAACATAGCCGTCTCTGGTTTGACTCTCTGCTCCTGGGTGATCTACTTTCAGTCAGGTCTGTCCCTCTCCTTCAGCCGCTGTTATATTTTGTGAGTCCCTGTGTTCCTGGATTCCCTACCCTTATTCAGTTCTGACCTGCTCCCTGTTTCCACAGCCAATGCTGCTTGTTGTCTTCCTCACCTGTGTGTGTGTGTGTGTGTGTGTGAGTATGTGTGTATGTATGAGTGTGTGTACACGTTTGTGAGTTCTGAGGGTTGAGCTTGGGTCTTTGTGCTTGCACTGTAAGTACTTTACCGATTGCTATCTTCTGAACCTTTGTAATAATTTCAAAGGTTACATTTTAATGAAAAAGCTCCCTGTGTTAAAAATCAGGAAATTTTTAACATATTTAACCGTTTTGATTTGAAATTTCAGTTCCTTAGTAACACCAGGAAATGCGCAATATAGTTGACAAGTGTTATAATAGGGAAGAACAAGCAGGTTTCTCTACTGAGATTGCCACTTCATTTGCTTGGTTAATTTTCTTTTCTCCTTTTATAGTGATTTAAAAAACTTTAGTGTGTTTATTATCTGTAAAATGGTAATAGTTATGATAACTATGTAATAAAAATGTTTTGTTTATCCTACATTGGAGAACGTTGTTAAGTGTTTGTACAAAAACTTGAAAATATGAAAGTTGATGTACTTGTATGTGTTATTATAAATTACTGATTTAAAAAGAAAGCTGTGAAAGAGGTCTCATCACAATTACACCCTGGTTAATATAAAATTCTTCATAGGCATAATATAATTAATATCATATATGAAATCTTTATATGATTTAAATATGTCATGTCACTAATTAAATTGGACCAAAGATGGGGAAGACAGTAATCTGGAATTTCAACAAATGGCTTTCCACCTATACCCTTACTTTACCCAAACTCACCATTCCTTTTGATGTTTCTCACAAACCCCAAATGATATAAACATCCCCATAACTGCAAGTAAACAATCATTTTCAAATCACATGTGAACTACAGCAATGCCTGGGTTAGCAGAGAGCGTTCCTGTTGACGTTTAGTACAAAGCTAAACAGTCTCAGTATGCTCCTTTGTGCGTTTGCTTTTCATTAGGAAGTTTAGCAAACACAAAGAAGTTACTGAACCACTATGAAGAATAATTGTCTTAATTTTCTTATTTATGCTTTCACAGAGTCCTTATTGCTTTTCTCAATTGATAATCTCAGAAAAATTCTTCTAGTAAATGAAAGATGTGCTTAAATGAAATATTTCAGTGATGCTCGTTCGAACAGAGCAAAATTGGGGTCTGTCAAGGTAGCCAAGATCATGTGAGGGGGATTTCAATTTTATAAACAAACTCGAAGGAGTTCAGAAACAAGAAAACTTGCTGACATTCTGCTGCTTTAAATTCATAATTTGCCTGTTTCTCCAGTATCGAGATGATGATGATGATGAATAAAAATATATACTAATTAAGTTTTGCCATGTGCTATCACCCAACAAATATTTTAAAACTATACAACTTGCTTTGATGATTAAGGAAGTAGTCTAATATGAATAAATAAGATAAGTCATATGCAAACAGGAATATTGGCTTTGGAATTTGCCTCTTGCCAACTGGTCTCCAACCTCTGTCTAGGGCCTTCTATTCTGGACCTTCTTGTGAACAGAGAAAAAAAAGTTTTTGACACAGAGTCTCTCTATGTAGACCTGGCTGTAGACCAGGCTGGCTTCAAACTCACAGAGATCTGCCTACCTCTGCCTCCTGTCACTGGAATTAAAGGCAAGTGTCACTACACTGGCAGAAACTTGTTTTCAGACAGACGTTTAGAATACTTGAGTTAAATGATCACAAGTAGATGATTCTAGGTATAGAAATTTTAAGGATAGTTGCTCAGATATGTATATGTTTCTGCAGACATTGTAGTACTTGTGAGGAAAGCAAATGGAGGTACACAGTGCTGCTTCTGTGTGTCTGGCAGAAGTAGACAAGATCAAGGAACAATCAAGCAGATAAAAGAAACCCAGTGCCATGCTCTGGTTGAGTGGAGAACATTCGATAATCATTTTCCTCATGATCGTTTTATCAATAAGTGGATGCTGTCATGGTAACTTCATTATTTCACAGATTCTGTGAGTTTGGACAGGATATACTGTGGGTATGGCTGGCTTCTCCTCTCCGATTCATGGAATCTCCAAAGATGGGTTGAAATCATCTGCAACTTTCACTCATACAGGTGGTTGCTGGTCTGGGAAGAATGAAAATCTCTATATGACATCTCCATCTGCCTTGGCTTCCTCACAGCATGGTGGCTCTAGGCAGTGATACATTAAGAACATTCTGAGAGAAAGACAAAAGTTGCCTCCATTTTATGAAACCTTGGAGGATACACAAAGTCACTGTTTCTGTGTTGGATTGATTAAAGCAGTTGTAGGTGTGAGGGAAAAATGTACTGTTCTACCAGAATTCCCTGGAATAAACTCAGAGCAGTTAGATTAGAGGGCCACACACACACACACACACCCCACCCACCTACCTGCTATTTATACAAGTCAGCAGAGTGGGTTCACAGAAGAGTGACTGATTACTCAATGACCCAGTTGGGTTCATTCCATAGATGTTTTTTCAGAAGAGAGGGGAAGGAAGGAGGAAGATGCCCCCGCTCTGGGAAGGTGACGGGAACAGGAACTAAAAGAAGAGCATGCACCATGCAAACCAGCTACCAGAAGTTGGGGAGCTGCCCTGAGTGGAACACTTGCAAAACATGGGTGTAGGAGGACTTGACTTTTAGTCTCTTCTCTTCTGGAATCATTAACCTTGATAGAATCTCTTCCTGTTTGGACAATGACATATTAATTTGTTATGTTGTCAGTTTTGAACTGCTTGTGCATAAAATCTTACTTTCTGTTAATCTGTTAGAGGACCAAGAGTAAGATTCTCTAGTTTTGAAACCATATAAAAGGGAAAATATTCTAAAGCTGCCTCACCCTCAACATCACCCTCCCTGCTGTCTTGCAATTCCTGTCATTGACATGGGAGGGATTCTTACTGTATTGGGGTCAGAAAACAAGAACACAGAGTGTGGGTTCTTTTATATGCTTAGCTGGAGACCATGTCAGAGTCAAGGCCTCTCCAATTATCCTCTTTATCCTCCAGGCTTGCAGGGTACTCTCAATCTCTTATCTGAGAAAGTGTCATCCAAAAGAAAAGTCTTTCCCTGGAACCTCAACATATTAATGGGACTAGCTGTTCTCAACTTGTGGATTGTGACCCCTTTGGGAATGAACAACCCTTTCATAGGGTCACATATCAGATATCCTAGATGTCAGATATTTATATTATGATTTGTAACAGTAGCAAAATTACAGTTATGAAGTAGATACAAAAATAAATTTATGGTTAGGGTCACCACAGCATGAGGAACTGTATTAAAGAGTCACAGCATTAGAAAGATTGAGAACCACTGAATGGGACCTCCCTGGGGCACAAGGGGCTCTGAAATTTTCAGGTTAGAAAAATTAAAGCCTATTGTAGCACTGGCCTTGGTTTTTTTTATCTCCTATAAAAGAACATCATTCTGCTTAAGATCATGGACCTGTTAAAAAAAAAAAAACAGATGGGAATTCCGTCTTCTTGATGATCAGATCACCTCCCTATCCTTGAGTCTCAAGATGGAAAGGACAGGATGGACTATGTTGCTGCAGAGTTGGTATTCCTGACTACCACATGCCCACAATGGAGCCAGTACTTTTGCTTTTATTTTGTCAGTACTTTTGGACCATATCTTTACTGACAGGAGTCAATGAAAATGTTGTTGTGGTGGCCCATGCTTTTAATCCCAGCTTGGTGAGTGGATCTCTGTAAGTTCAAGGTCAGCCTGTTCTACAGGGTGAGTTCCTGTAGACAGGGCTGTTATACAGAGATACCCTGTCTTGAATGCCCCCCAAAGATATTAAAGCCAAAACAGAGATATGTGGGGTAGGGAAAAGAAATTTCAATATTAGATTTATTTTGTACCCTCCCCTACCCCTTACCAGCTGTATATCTTATTTGAGCAATGGATTGCAAAAGAAAAACAGTATTTGTGGCACTTGTTGAGGATGGTATAACAGACATTACTGAAAATGTTTCCTTGACAATGGGCATAGAGAACACCTCAGTAGTGTCTTGCAAAAGAGGAGGGTAACTGGACTAGATTTACTCTCACAAGGACAACCCACTAGTAGGATGGTAGGCCAAGGATGAAAAAGTCTAAGCAGGACTAGAAGGCTAAGTCTCTGCCTAACGTGGCTGTGATAAGGTTGTTGTTGAAGGAGGCCAGGCTGGTAACAGATTAGTGTAATCAGGTCTCAGAGATTCTTACTCAAACTGCCTTCAACAAGGTCACTCAGCTTAATCAAGATGGCACCAGGGAAGTTTCAGTCAAAGAAGCAGTCTTGTTTCATGACTCCCAGCTTCCTCTTTGTGAAACCACAGAGGTTTCTGATATGGACTATGCTCAAGTGTATGGGAAGGGTTTGGCTCATCATGATAGAAATGAAACTCTATGTAGATTGCTTCCTTTATTATTTCATGTGTTCAATGCCTTTATATTGATTTTTGAAAGAATTAGTTGGATAACTATCACAGAAATAAAATTTAAATCTATTAAGAATCAGAATCCTTTGTAGCTCAAAAGAGTATGCGAATTACCCTAAATAATACTAAATTCAACTGAAAAGTTATTTTCAATTTCTTTTCTTGGAAAGTTTCATGACATTTTATTAATTTATTGTGTGCATGTGTACATGTGAATGTAACAATGTGCATGCAGAAGCCAGAGAATGATGTTTTGGAATGAGCTCTCTCTTTTTACCATGTGGGTCCTGGAAACCAAACTCAGATTCTCAGGCTTTCAAATATATTACAAAATCATATCAATAGCAGAGGACCCATAATTATTTTTGCATATTATTTTAGCTATTTTTATCCTGTCAAAAGAAATCAGTAGGAACAAAGAACTGTTTTCCATTTTCTTATTTAATTATATTTTAGTAGAAATAATTTTTAAATATTCATGGTTTTAACATAATATTGTAAAATAATTTTCAATAATTTTCTTTAAATTATATGGTTTGTTATTTTCTCTTTTTTTGGTGTGTGTAGGAGAAAGGAAAAGGTACCTGTGTGTGTGTGTGTGTGTGTGTGTGTGTGTGTGTGTGCACATGGTTGTGTTCAGGATCACTTGTCTGTCTTGTGTGTGTGTGTGTGTGTGTGGACATGGTTGTGTCCAGGATCACTTGTCCGTCTTTTGTGTGTGTGTTTGTGTGGACATGGTTATGTACAGGATCACTTGCCTACATGTGTTAAGTCCAGAAGTCAACACTCAGCACTCCTGATTTCTTCTGAGATGGGTTTTTGACTGGGCCTGGGACTCACTGTTTTGGTTACCCCGGCAGCTAAGGAGCTCCCAGGATCAACCTGTTTCACGTCACGGTATTGGGTTGATAAATACTTGCTGTCATATCTGATGTTTATATCTGTGCTAGGGATCTTAGTACAGCTTCCTAAGACATTTTCCTGGTATCTTTTCATTGACAAATATAGATCATGACTTAAATTTTCCTTGTTCTTCCTGAATTGTCACACTGTCATGACTTTGATAAAAATTAAAACTCTGTCCTTGGACAAAAGGAGCAATTTATTTGAGCTTCTTAAGGATAAAAATTCTATTAAGAACTTTTAAATTCATGCAATGATAAGTTGAACAATATATGCTATAATTTTCTCACTTAGATTTAAGGAAATTGAAAATTTGAAAAAGGACGAATATTAATAAGATCCAAGAAGAGCTTCTTTGGTAGAGAAAACATTCTGTGAAGATTCATATTTTGAGTGTTTGAGACTTTTCTTTCATTTTTCCTCTTGCAGCTTTTTTTTGATGTGACTATATTTCCAAGTTAAATACTCAGACAAAATACCAATGGAGTTGATAGCTGGAATAACGACATATTGTTGGAAGCATGGTCTACAAAGCCAGGGTGCAGGGCAAAAAAGAGGAATATGGCTGATTCACAACACTGCATCTATCACACAAGAAAGGAGCCAAAGTCTCGCTAGCATGTTTGCGAAGAACAGTAGAAGCATGGCAGCCTCAACAAAGAACACATGGAAGTTGACTCATATGATATGGAGTTAGAAAAGTCAAAATAAAATCAGGATAAGAAAACTAATAGATTACTGTATTCTTTGCACTGTTCTAACAAAACATTTGAAGCTGGGAATTCTATACAGTAAAGTGAATTATTTAGCTCACAACTCTGGAGGTTGGAGAATGTGGTCCTGCTCTTCACTAGGATCTGGTAAATGCTTCCGAGCAGATGGGGTCACAGTATGAAAGGTGGGGTATGGTCATATGGTATAAGGACAGCAAGAAAGAGGTGGGAAAAATGCAGGCTTGCTCTTTCCAGGCAACCTGCTCTTGTGGAGATTAGTGTACTCCTGCTTGATCTAACTCACCCTGCAAATCTAGCACTTATGCATTCATGAATTCCTCAGATTGGGCCCTGTAATTTAGCTACTTTGTGGTACGCTCCTCTTCTTGAAGTTGTATTGTTTGAGTTTTGTACTCTGGGGTCTAATCTTCCAGCACATGATCCCTTGACAGACAAGTCGCAGGAGGTGAACAATACATTTGACAAAAGAAAAAAAAATGCATTACATGACCAAGAGAAGTTTTTTAAGAATTCTAGGAAGAGCCGAGTTCTGAGAGGAGAAAGTCATCTTCAAGTTAGAGGAGGGACAAATAACTGTACATGTGTGACAGGGTGACTCTAATGGCCCCGCAGAGCATCTGCAAAAGCACAGGCTTCTTAGGAGGATTCAGGTAAACAGCATGAAAAATGCTTGGCACAAGAAAGTAGACATCTAATAACATCAGGGATAAAGAAAAATAAAATCACAAAGTCATCACACGGAAGGGGCAGGTCATCGCAAAGCAAGGACAATTGAAGTTAGAACTGACATGTCAATAATAGAAAGGTGAAAAGAAAATGGAGAGGCACATTAAGTGGGTCTAAATCCAGTTGATGTATCTCTTTCTATTCTTCTAAGCTGGAGCAGAAAAATAGGTTAAAGTAGGGAGGTTTCTAGCTATAAGAAAACTTAAAAGGCATTTCTGTGACTTCACCCTAGCCTAGAGAGATGACATGTGGCATATACAGCAGCTGTGGATGTGGAGAATAGTTTTAAGATACCAACTAATTATGTTACCTGCAATTCACTGTTGAACGTAGTAATCCAAGGTTCTTGTTTTAGTTATGGTTTCTATTGTTCTGATAAAACACCATGACTACAAGCAACTTTGGGAAGAAAGGGTTCATTTCCCCAAACAACTCTCACGTTACTCTCCATCCCAGAGGGAAATCAGGGCAGGAACTCCAAGCAGGAACCCTCCTAGAGGCAGGAGCCGAAGCAGAGGACTCGGAGGTATGTTGCTCTCCGTGGCTTGCTAAGCCTGCTTTCTCATACAACTCAGGACTGTGCCAACAGTGGTCCACTCATGTCAATCATTAGTCAAGAAAACATCCTACAGACGTTCTTACACAGGCCAATGTTACAGAAGAGATTCCCCTTTCGCAGCTATGGCTTGGTTTATATATCTAACCAGCGCAATTACTGATGGTCAAGAAGACTTATAATTGAATGACACACAATTCCAAAACCAGTGGTTAATTAAATATACAAGATAAAGAAAAAAATGGAAACCTGACCTCAGAGCCTGCTGCTGGGCACGTGGAGATGTATGGACTGAAGGCAGAGAGGGTTGTGTTGGTTTTTACCAGATCTGCAAAGCAGCTTGTCACTATTTGGCAAAGTTGTCAATGGATATGTACTCCCCTCATTATAAACCTAAGGAAAATTGGACTTAGATGTCAGAGTCTATTACAAGAATGATACTTGCATTATTGTTTAAAATAGCATGAACTGAAAGCAATATCCGTATTAAACTGCCTGAGAATGAATATGAAAGCTAATCCAGTAAATTGTACACACTGCAAATGGATGAATATTGGCTTTATGCAATCACCAGAAAACTCACACAGGCTTAATTCTGAATGTAAAATGTTTATACAAATAGGGCATAAAACACAATACTATTGATATAAAGGTGGGATAACAAAGTAATATACAACTGTATCTCCGGAAACCGTGTACATAATAAGAGTTACAGGAAAAGTAAATGTCAAAATCCCATTGTCTTTTATGAAGAATGAGAGGGTAGGATAGGATGGAGTGGACATACCCAATGGGCTTTAATTCAAATTATATGTAAGAAATGATTTGCCTGAGGTGACCTTATTCCAAGACATTTTTTCCAATAAATATACAGAAAACAAAGCAGTTGCTTAAAACATAGCTGATATTTAAAACTTAGCCTTATCCTGACAATAATCAAGGTGATTTGAAATTTAAGATAAAAAACACCAGCATCATCCATCATAAGGACATTTTTAGGTATAATGTATTCTTGCAGGACTTGTATTAAATGTTTTCATGTACTGAACTTTGTAGATATAGTGATTAACAGGCCAGGAATTCTTTAGTTCAAATTCATTATGAAGGAACTTGGCAATACTGCAGTGGTGATGCGCTTTCCTGGTTCGTGTACTTGGTGCGTCTTTTCCTGGTTTGTGTACTTGGTACGTCTTTTCCGCATCTCTGCCCGCCAGAATGGTGCCAACTCAGACATGTTGGGCTGAATATTTCTGATGAACCAGTCAGCAGTCTTTTAAAATGGTGAATTTTTTAGAATAAAATATCATGATTAATTTAGAATAAAATAGCATATAAAGAGTCTACAGCAATTAATTTGATCATTGCCTTGGTCACAGTACTTGCCTTGGATTTTCTATGGCTCATCTTAGTCTGTGGCCTTGTTTTCATGGTTGTATAGAAATAGGTGTTTCCTTGGAGACATTTCTGCCTTTTCTCAGGGAATTTCCAGTTTTGACTTTTCTTTCTAGACTTTACTCTTTGCCATCACACATTAGTAAAGCCTGTTTTTCCCGTGGAAGTGACAGTGCCCAGTGGGCTCATACTTAAAGTCACTATAACAGCAGTAAAGACCCAGAAACTTTTTTTATATTTTTAATATTCTTCTGAAATTTATGTACTTATAATTTTAAGTCCCCTTAAAAGTGATTTCTGCTTTGTTAATTGGGTTAAAGTTAAAATTGGTTTTCCATGCTACTTGTTTTTATCTCACAGTTTTCTGTGAAGTCTGAACGTAGGCTTCATATGCTTAAAACCCAGCAGAATTAAGTGTTTTCACAGTATAGTCTTCCAATTTGTTGTGAAATCTTTTGATATTTCAAACACACATATATATGTGTATATATATATATAATACACATATGTGTTCATCTTTCCTGTTATCTATCTCGAGATATAGATTACTTACACATCTATTAATCAAAGCTGAAAATCTAGTACTGCAATTCATTGTTGTGAAGCTAGAAGCTATCACTGAATGTAAAGTGGTTTCAACAAGGAAGGAAATGTGACAACTTGGTGAGGATGGACTATTCAGAGAAGGGACAATCTCACAGTACTCCAAATGTGAAAACAGCAGAAGCAACCTGAAACTGGCGTATTTGGGGTGCAATAGGAAGATCTAGTTGGGTCATAGCATCCCCCAACACTCTTCCTTTGGGTAAGGTGCCAGTAACAAAGATGTCTGCTACTAGGCACCAAGTGTGGGGACTTGGGTAGAAGGTACACAGGTTAACTGTGAAAGACCCCCGAGTCGGGTAGCCTTCCAGACTGGGGAGACCCTCCCAAGGAACAGCGAGACCACTCTTTGGATGCAAACAGCAAGAGGCTTTATTCAGGTCACAGGTACCTGGGGCGACTTAGTCTTTCGGAGGACTAGCGCGCCTTCAGGCTGGGGCAGTGGGTTTTTATAGGATAGGGGAGCAAAAAGCGCGGTTACAGAAGCGAGGCGCGTAGTTACAGGGATTTGATTGGTCCATTCATATGGAGCCGGGGTTGTACAGAGGACAGTTCGGGGATTTCTTGGTAATCAGATAAGCTGTCTATTTTGACATCCTCTAGGGTACGAACTGTTTTTCTCTTCATATTCGGGGCCAGGTGGCCAACCGCAGATATCCTGTGCCTGGCTCCCACACCCTTGTTTTTCTGAACTCTATTTTGAACTTCCCTGTCCCAGTTTAAGCCTTGCAAAAATGGCGTTACTGCTGCTAGCTGTTGTTTATGTTGAGTGGGGGTCTTTCAAACTGGATGCAATGTCTGAGATCTGAGAGAAGTCAAACTGAAAGACCAGTTGCCTGAGCCTCCAGTCCAGAATAAAATCATAAGAAACCATGAACACGTGGCTGGAGAGATGGCTCAGTGGTTAAGAGCACTGGTTCTTCTTCTAGAGGTTCTGAGTTCAGTTCCCAGTACCACACGGTGGCTCACAGCCGTCCTGATTTGGCACCGTCTTCTGGCCTGCAGCAGGCAGAGCTCTGTATTCATAATAAATAGATCTTAAAGAGAGGCCATGAAAGCCAAGGCCTTCTATGAGCGGACCAGGCTTCTCATGGGTTTAGTGCTTACTTTGGTACAGAAAAGAAATTCATCAGATGCTGCAACTGATGTCTTCAGGTTCTCCCTGGAGACAGATATTATTTGTCTCACGTCCACATCACTTCATCCGCAGTGAGGATTGCTTTAAGGGAAGACCAAAGTCGGGTGGTTCATCTCTCGCTCATTCCAACACTTGAGTCAGCTGAGCACCAGGCACAAGAGACTCCTGCCTGTGTCCTTGAACTGAAACCGGACAACAGCTGCCGTCTGCCAGATGAGGAAACAGGCACACAGCCATTCAGAGGTAGAACTGAGATCTAATAAAGTCGCCCCCACCCCCAGCCCAGAGCACCCCTTCTGAACACTGAGGGACCACTCAGTATCAACATAAACTAGTAGCTCAAGTTTGGAGATTGGAAGGCTTCTGAATTTGTCTGCATTTTTCTCTGCTGAGAATGACATGAGCAGAAATTTAACTGCCCTGGGAAGGAACTGATAATCCGGGTCTGGTACCAACGAACATTTGTACTCTGAATGAAAGTTAATCATTTCATTTTATTGTTTTGAGAAGTTCCAAATTAATTCACCTTGAATTTATTTTGGCTAAGAAAACTTTGATGCTCTGATGACCAAACAAATATTTTTATGGTATTTTGTGACTTGGCCCTCATGAGGATCCCAGGTTTTAAATTGTCATGTATGTGTGTGTCGACATGTGTGCCTGTGGTGAAGGACAGTGTTTGTATGTGAGAGACGGAGCACCCGTTTCTGTGAGAACCTGAAGTGGCTGACAAGTTCCCCATCTTCAGCATCTTCAGTCAGCTGGCATACATATTCAAATAGGTAGTTGGACCTTAAGAAGCACCTAGAGCTTTTTTTCTCATTGCTCTCTGGATTCATTTTTGTGCCTTATATTTGGAATTCTTCCTTTAGACACTTAAGAAACATACAAAGAATTATTGTGTCCCCATTTTTAAAGTATAAGGATCTCTATTTATAAACCAAAAAGTGGATCATACTGACAATTAGGATATATTTAATCAATAATTACTTTGAGTTGGTCAGAAATAAGAGTACATATAAAAAACATATACTGTTTTTTAAGAATTTATATTTTAATATTTGATAAAGGGACACAAAGTGAATTTCCTTTTGTCCTGTATAAGTTGTAAGTTATACAATTTCACTGTTGTAGTAACTGGTAAATATATTAAAGCTTAGATTTATTTTTGACATCTAATTTAAGCACATCTTATTTTCCATTGTAATTACATTTCCAAACTGAAGCAGATTTTCAAAATTTCCTTTTCTACTCTGACATTGAGGACATCTAATAAAATCCCTCTTTCCATTATTTTCTTTCTAGTATCATGCACACGGGGGAAGCAAAACATAAGATTTTACTTTGGCTTCAGTACCATGTGTTGCTGGTCATAGCTCTTATTTGTATGTCTAAGTTGAAATCCCTCAAGTTTATGTGAGCAGTATTTATAATACAGCATCCTTAGGTAAACAAATGTCACAATCATCTTCCTAAAGAAGAGGCAAATTGGTTTGCTAAATAGAGACAAGCCAGTGTGCCAGGGACTGTAACTTGGTTTTTGGCTCTGCTGTTGATGGACTGTATGTCCCCAGAGCATGTGATCATGTTTGAAGTGATGGAACTCATTTCCCACTAATTCTCCTGTATGTCACTCCCCACATCAGATGCACTCTCTACTCGTCTTCTGTGAGCTGTATGTGCTGAATTTAAATAGCTAAGGGCCTGTTCTTCCAGAAGACATTACAAGTCTCACTGTTAGTAATTGAAATTGCACAGTGAAGGTCAACTTTTCTTTTCCCTGCTCTTTTGTGCTTAAATATCTAGTTACTATTAATTTTTGAAGCTTTCTTACCTTTATATTGTGTTTGTGTACACATGCTCAGGTGTCACAGTGAGCCTGTGGAAGTGGGAGGACAACTTGTGGGAGTTGGCTATCTCTATGAGTATGTAGGTCTAAGAGACTGAATTTGGGTGTACAGGCTCAAAAGCAAGCAAATTTGCCTACTGAGCCACATTGCCAGTCCTAATATCTTGTAATTATTGATGAACAGGCTACAGTATTGCGTATGCTGTCACACTCTGAAATCACAGAAAGGCTCATTGTTGAGGTGCAAGTGTGGTATCTCCAAGATTCCAAGTGTTTAAGTAAAGGACTTAGGAAGGAATGGTTACACCAAAATTTTGATTAAATATTAAATAGATACTTATTGAATTTCTATCTTGGACTACTGATGATTTAGTTACTGGAATATAGCAATGAAGCAAAGACAAAGACAATCTCTATCGTCAGGGAGCTTAGAATAAATTAAACATCACACAAAATAGATATACAGGTGGCATAAGGAAGAGCAATTAACAGGAGTTAGAATAGGAGCTGGCTGCAGGATATGATGTGAGGACTGGCAAACGTTAGACGGATGGCTAGCAAATGCCCATGTGAGAAGGTGGTTCACAAGTGAAGCCTGAAGCCAACAACATAGTCAATCACGAGACCAAAGTACCCTAGGAAGGTAAGGAAATTAAAGAGATTTTAAAGCAATATTGTGTCTTCAGAAAATTAAGAAAAGTGCACCAGAGATTAGAATAATAGGGGACATTAAAATGTCGTGAATTTTAATGACATTTACAGTGGTAGAGATAGAAAACCATTAGCAGCTATGGAAAGAAGACTGGGGTGGTCACGTGGCATTTTTCTCTCTGTTCTGTGTTTGAGAGGCTGAGCCGTATGAATGTGTAAATCACTAACCAGCTTCTAATAATTGATTGAATTTGAGGCACCGAGAATGTTGGGAGAGGAATATAATCTAAGTCTTTCTGTCTTCTATTGCTCTTTTTAGTTTCAATCAGAAGCCATCATCTGCCAATAGCTTCCCAACTGTTGTATGGGGCCTCATGAGTTCCTTGCCCATCTACACTGGGGTTTTGATGGACCTGATTATGTTCAGGCTACTCCTGTGAGTTCTTGAATGCAATGGCTGTGCATGGCTAAAACATATCACTTCACAATACGCCTCACCATTCTCTGGCTCTTAGAATTTTTCTATCTCTGTTCTATGATGTTTCCTGAGCCTGATCATCAAAGTGACTTATTCTCAGCATTTTGACCAGTTAAGAGTCTCTGTCTACTGGAGCTTCTCTGACCAAGGTTGAGAGAAGCACAGATATACTGGTACAAACATGAATATTTAAAAGGCAGTTTGACAACATGGCCATTTGTCAAAACAACAATAGTGGGCTCCTACCTAGAGCCTCAGCCTCCTCAACCATGAGCTTCTGACCAGGATTACAGTAGCAAGCATGACCTCCCCTATGGAACATGTCTTAAGTCCAATTAGAAATCTGTTGTTACCTCCATAACAGTCATACTCTTTGGTCAGACCTTTCTTAATTACTTAAGATTGTCTTTTGTTTTCTATCAGGATTGTTTAATGCAGTGTCTAGGAAGCTGTAAAGAAAGTTTCTGTCCTACCTGGTCCTGCAGCCATTCATTCCCAAAGAATCACACAGAAACTATATTAATTACAACACTGTTTGGCCAATGGCTCAGGCATATTTCTAGCTAGCTCTTACATCTTAAATTAACCCATTTCTATTAATCTGTGTATTGCCACAAGGCTGTGGCTTACCATAGTGTCTTTCCCCTTTGTCAGCTGCATGGCGTCTGCCTGACTCCACCTTCTTTCCTCCTCTGTCTCTGCTTGGATTTCCTGAATAGCTCTATTCTGTCCTGCCATAGGCCAAAGCAGCTTCTTTATTAACCAATGATAATAAGCATATTCACAGCATACAGAGGGAAATCCCACATCACAAAAGCCATGTGGCAGTCCAGAGGAGAGATGATCATGATTTTTAGGAAGGATGGTAACAGTTCATAAATTATGGACTCATTTTGAAGTCAGAATATGGTCTAATTTTCCTGAGAATAAAGGAGCTGCCTTTACATATAGTCTTTTAAGTATAGCAGCACTAAAATGGACGTAGAATTGGAAGTCTTCTGTGTGAGGAGTGTGCTTAAGCTTTTACAGGGATGTGATCCTTCAGTGACTGTAGACAGAAAAGACAAAAAATCTAAAAACTGAGCTTTGGTGTGCTTCAATATTTAGAGTCAACAAAGGGAAACCTGAAAAGGAGAATTGGATGGGAATACATACAGGACAAAAGACCCACAGCTAATTAGAATGTCTGGGAAGTACCTGAGGGAAACTATAGTTGAAAGTTTAGGCACAGAGATGGCTTGAGAAGATCCTGAGAAACAAAGGCTTGTAGCAGCAGGCTACTTGGCCACTTGTTCATTTCCCGGCTGCCCAGACCCCTGAAATAATCACATAGGAACTGTATTAATTAAATCACTGCTTGGCCCATTAGCTCTAGCTTCTTATTGACTAACTCTTACATCGTAATTTAACCCATCTCCATTAATCTGTGTATAACCATGTGGCAGTGGCTTACCAGCTAAAGTTCTGGCATCTGTCTCTGGTGGCAGCTCCAAGGCTTCTCTTCTCCACCTTCCTTCTCCCAGCATTCAGTCCAGTTTTCTCCACCTACCTAAGTTCTGCCCTATCAACAGGCCAAGGCAGTTTCTTTATTCATTAATGGCAATCACAGCATGCATGATGTGGGGACTCCCACATCAAAGGCTGACTTTCAGTGCAGAGTATTGTGATTTTATTTATATTATGCATTATATATTATATATAATATATTATATAAAATATATGTTATACATATAGTATGCATATAATTTGAATAAATGAGGTTTAAAACACAGAAGTATATAAAAACTAACTTTCATCATACCATTGTTATTATCTGTATGTCACTTGTCCTCAGTCACTTGGCCTCCTGTGACTATGTCACAGGAGAACTTGTATTAACAACCTGACATTCCTGAATCTTCAGAGCATCAAATCCCACGTTATGCCATCTAAGCCACTGAACCAAGCATGTCAAGGAGGAAGGTTAAAATTAGTTAACCTCTAGAAGAACAAGTTTTGCACCAAGAACCAATAGAGATGATTAGATTATTCAGGGACTCTTAAGAAAATTACCTCATATATAAAGAAAAATAGATATAATGACATCAATTATCATTCAGAATAAGAGACAGTTGAAGAGATTACATATGCAGATACAATGTTCACTAGTGGAGAAAATGCAGTATAAACTAGCCTGAAGTGAAAAGATATGTTACTTTCACCAGACTTTCTTTACCTGCTATCACTTACAGAAAAGTTAATGTCGTTCTCACTGTTAGAGAATATCCATCAAATTAAATATTGGTTAACAGGTTAAAAGCCAATTATTAATAAAGCAACCTTCTGACTTTTTTCAAGCACAACAGACCAGTCAAGTTTGGTTTGTTTGCACTGTTATAAATACATTCTGAGCAATAACCATAAAAAGGGGGATGTGTTATCAAACATGAAGAAAAAATAAAAAGAACATATCTTCATCTTGTTTTCATAATTGCTTGGCTTTTTAAAAAATAGGGAATATAAAAATGTAGGTAAGAGATTTCTCCTGAACATTACTGTAGCTCTAAGCATATATTTCTGACATGACAAATTGCATTATGTGGATGAAGAATGAATTTTTAAATAAAAACATTGTCCTTGCTTTTAAGAAAAGAAAAGCACATGAGTATAATGACTTAAAATGAGGGACTCCCAGCTCATTTGCAATAACTAAAGCAGTCAGAAGTGTGACCAGACATGTTTTTTTCATGGCTTTAAAATTCTATACATTTTATTTTATTAAGTAGTTGTTTTAAAATAGTTAGTGACTAACTTACTCCATTAAAATTTAGAATAACCTAATATTTTGAGTTTTAATTGACACATATCTTACAGCTTATTGAAAAGTTCACTTCAGTGAAGATGTTATTCATCATTCTATACTATAAGCTCATGTGCCACAATTCTGGAGTGAAATTATTTTGCAAATGAGCTCTTGCTGCATGAAAGATTGGTTTTAAAACCCAATTCAATGCTCTATTAGTGAAATTCCTTCCTAAGGGACTTGAGTTATAAAGCAAACAGTAATTCAATAATGTCTGAAAGTAAAATGATATTTCTATATGATGTGAGTTTTCATAAGGTTAAACTGACTAATCAAAAACTAGATATTCATAGTGATGGATTGGTTTGAATTTGTTCATATCAACTGTTGAGTATAGAGTTTTCTAGTCAAATTTCTGACTCACTCTTCTTTTCTGACCAAAATATATGTCTCAGAGTTGATGAGGGGACCTTCCCCTCTAAGAAAATAAATGAAGTTAGGTAATTCTATCTGATGATTATAGATTCCAGGCCTTAGAAATGCCTAGTTATCTTGTAGATTTTAATCTAGTGGATAAGCAAAATGTTCCTATCCATTGGGAAAAAACTTTGAAAGTAAGACACTCATTAGCTTGATGTAAAATCTGGAAAATTAACTGTAATAGCTTTTATTAAATTGATAATAAATTCCTCAGATTTGAAATGTGATTTATATTGTTTTGCTCATGCTGTCAGTGACAAAAGGCAGAGTCATTTGAGAAGTTCAATTGAGAAAGCCCCCCCCCCATCAGACTGGCCTAAAGGCAAGCGTGTGAGCCATTTTCTTGACTGATGATTGATGTGAAAGGGCCCAGACCACTGTGGGAAGTGCCATTTCTGGGCAGGTGGTCCCGGCATGTATGAGAAAACAAGCTGAGAGAGTCAAAAGGAACAAGCCAGAAGGCAGTTTTCCTCCATGGCTTCTGCTCTAGTGCCTGCCTTGAATTTCTGCCTTGGCTTCCCACAATGGGCTATGACTTAGGATATGTAAACCAAATAAACCTTTTTTTCCCCAAGTTGCTTTTGGTCATGATCTTTATTACAGAAACAGAAAAACGTAAGGTACCACTTTTCTCATTAATTAGTGCGAAAATCTTTATCTGTGCCTATTATATTTACAAGAAAACCACGATTTTACATTTCTGAAAGTGTCATTTGATCAGCAATGAATAACAAAACTAGTGAATGAAAAAATGATTAACTCAAAATGTCATACTGCTTTGGACTCCCTAATGAATTAGTGGATATAGACACTAGTTAGCAATTGCTGACAACATTGCACACAAAAGAGATCACAGCCAATGTGACCTAAAGTAGAAACAGAAGACACTGCAGGTAAAGTAGCCAAAAGTATTGGACTTGCACCTGAAGACTCAGGAGACTGAATAAATCAGGGTTTAAAATTATTTGGAGTACTACAAACAAAATGAGAACTTTCTTTCAGTTCATCTTTGTCCCCTTCTGTCAATGCTATCAGTGTATGGCTGACATTTTTTTTTCATAAGGTTTTAGTGGTAAGTCCCTGATGGCATCTCATGTGTGTCATCAGGCAAGAGGTTCTTCTTCTCCAGTAGTTGTTAGATAATTATACCTTTATTACTGACAACTGCTTACTCAGTTTGGTTTGTCTATGACACATGCTCTTCAAACAGACTTCAGTGTGACTGAATGCTCTGATTTAGTCAGAGAATTTCCTAAAGTGTTAAATCCAAGTTGTTTTTTCAGCGTTTCCCTTCAGATTATCTTTTTTCCTCTCACACATTCAACGATTAGCAAGAAGAAACCTATTCACACCTTTAACACTTTGCTTAGAAATCTCAACTAAGTATCAAAACTTGTTACTGAGAAGCTCAGCTCTTCATATACCTGCAGAACACGTCCTACACAGCAACCTGCCAGCATGCTCTATGACCCTAGATGTTTGAAGAAAATTGGCCAAGATGAGAAAACAAATGAACAAAGACAAAAAAAAAGAACACCAACTTCCTCTCACCCCGACTCCTTTAATTTATTGACTATGAGAGTCTAGGAATACACTACATTCTACTTACAGAATATAATAAAATGTAATGGAAAAGAGTAATAGAAGGGATGGCAGTGTCCAGTAATTGTGACTCATCTCCTGAACCTTCCAGATCCTCACTTCTAAGCACCTTGTTTCTGACTTGGTTATCCTTTATGGTGATTTCTCTTTTCTATCATGTTCCTTCTTTCCTTGTGAATCATTAATGGAAGGATCATAATGGTGTTTTTCACTAATGTTTATTTTAAAGTCCTTCTCCCTCTATTCTTCCATTTGTTCCTTAATGTTTTCCCAGCCTCTGCTTACTTCCCAATTCTAAAGACACTTTCATGTAGTTAAGATGTGTAACAGTAGCATCCCACTCACAGAACTGAAATCCATATTCATCTTCTGTTGCTGCCGCATTAATTTGAAACTAATACAGACTTATCATAGTTCAATCTCTATGTTAAAAATCCAGCACAGATCCCAGTGAAATAAATTGTCTCATTTCTGAAGTCTTCAGAAGAGAACTCATTCCCTCACCTTTTCCAGCCAAGGTTGGTTGCTTTCTTGCCTAATGAAAATCTGTCTTTGAAGCCAGCTATCAGCCTTCTTCTATTGTCATCATTGATTTATCAGTACCTTGTCTTTCTTCCACTCTAGGTAGCCCAGTTTCTCATTTCATGGATTCAGTTACCTGAACCATCATCTAAGTCATGATAGAAAATCCTGGAAGTGGGCTGGGAAGACTACTCAGCCTATAAAGTTCTTGCTGGTTTTGATCATTCATGCCAAAATGTATCTTGAGTTAACAAGTATAGACAGATACTCCAAGCAGCTTTCCTTTCATTTGACTTTAAAATATGGTGAAATTATAACCATCCATTATATACCACAAGAAAATCTGAAAATAATAAAATAACAAGGTTAACAAAAAATAATGAAACAAAACTGGACTTAGAAGAAACAGAATGAAATAACATTCCTTTCCTCCTTCTCAGTAGTTTTCAACATTCCAGCATATTTTGTGGAGACAGAGCGATGTCTTACCAGTTAGAAGTTCTTGTTTCTCTTGCAGAGGACCTGGGTCCAGTTCCTAACATCAATGTGGGGCAAAAATCAACCAACCAGACAAACAAACAAACAAACAAACAGAAAAACAAAACAAGCAACCACCCCAAACCAAACCAATATAACAGCAACAACAACTACACTGACAATACACCCAGAGAAGATAAAGGAAAATGTGAGGATAATGATTAAGAAAAATAAATAAACAAAGGAACTCTTAAGAGTTTAGACATATAAGTTAAAATACAATTTTAATTTAAAATTTGATTTGAAAAAAAAGACTTTTGAATGTTGAAAGGTAAGAAATCTCAGAAAATATAAGACAAAGATCAGTTTAAACTTCTTACTTATCATCTTTCCAAGGGGGTGAAGACAAAATGGAGTGGAAAGCCTCACCAATGAACATTTTAAACTAAATTCCTAGAACTAATGGTGAGAAAAAATTCATCTTTTTCACAAGACAAGTGTTTTCTGACAAAAGTCCTATACTTGGAGAACTCAGAAATTTTCTACAGCAAAATACTAAGAAATCTAAAAATTACAGGGAGAACACAAAGCACACAAATCTCCATTTGTCTTATCATCTCACCAGCACCAAGATGTCTGTGGTATAATGCTTTAAAATTGCTAAGTAAACAGACCTATCATTTGTTGTAAGTTTAATGTCAAGTAGAGTGCGATTTCAAAATTAAATTTGATCGTACTTTTAAAGACTTAGAAAGCTTGTACTTTGTGAACCATTCTTTGCTTGTTGCTCTAAAACGAGGAGTGTCTCCAGTTAGGAAAGACCACAATTGATAAACCAGACGATTGGAGGCAGCTATGCTGCCTAGAGGAGGTGAACTAAGACCTTCAAAATCTTAATAATGTCGAGGCAGGAGTGGTCGCACACAGTGTAATCCCAACACTTGTGGAGCTGATGCAAGGGGATTATAAATGTGAGACCAAACTAGACTACATGGTGTGATCCTATTGCAAAAATAAATCTTGATAATGTGACAAAGAATGGAAACAAAGAAAATTATTAATACAAAAATCCACAGGAAACTACAAATCTGTTACTTTCTAATTGTAACTAGAACGATAGGGGAAAGTCCCAAATAAGTTCAAGAAGACACACAAGACCACATCAAGAGCACAGATAATAAATAAATAAGGGAAAAAGAAAGAAAGAGTACAGATAATTCTCTCTCACAAGCCACCATCATTTCTAAAACAGCAGCAAAAAAAAATAATAATCCCATGCAGTGGGTGGGTACAGGAGTGACCATAAAATGCAGTAAAGAAGCAAGTTCACCCAAAGCTCCCCAAGACCCATAGAATTCCAAAGAGAGATAAAAGGTTCAACTACGGAGAAAAGATTTTTAATAGTCAGGGAGTTCTAAAGAAAATCTCATTAAGACTAGGGAAGCAAACAACTCGGAGGCCTCAGGAAGTTCCTAAAGCTGACAAGATGCACAAGGCGGCCCTCTTCTCAAGGTTATAGAAGTATTAAATGCCGAGACTGCCTCAGCTGTCTGCGAGAGGCTCAGATGAGCTGAACTCCCTGGATGAGACTTTTCTGACTGTTCCAGGTGCCTGCAAACTGAGTGTGAGCAAACTTCAGGGTTCCAGCATCTGTTATCTGAAGTGGGATCACGGTAACACATCTGTCTCCAAGTCATTCCTGCTTCTGCAAATAACCTCAGTAAAAACTCATTGGTTCACCAAGTTGGACTCCGGTTGTATTCTTATTTTGGTCTGTCATCAGTTACCTGACTTGGGTGAATAGACATTTGTTCACATCTTCCCAGGAGGAGTGTCACACAAAAAGCTGTGAACTGAAATATGAGGAAGTTAAAGAAGGAAATAGTATGCAATGCACCACTTGTCTGCAGAGAAAATGATATCTTATAACTTTAACAGTGCAACTTTCATTTATTAGACTTGAACTTTTAGATTCTAGTAGACTTTAAATACAGAGGTTGAATATGGAAAACTTTCAGAATTTGTTTTTTGTTTTGGTGTGTATGCGTGTGTTAATTTTTTCTTATTATAAAAGGCTTAACTGAAGCAGCCTAATGGAGAAAACGTTTGTTTTGGCTTACACATTTAGGGGACACATTCCATCATGGCAAGGAAGGTACCGGGGCTGAGGCAGTTCCATCCATAATGGTGGTGCTTTGAACACACTTGCTTATGTGTTGGTGGAACAAAAGACAGCGAGCAGGATAGAAGCCAGTCTGGATTAATAGTTTTCAAAGTCTTCTCCTAGTAACCAATATTGTCCATCTAAGCCCTATATCCTTAAGCTTCCATAGTTTCTCAAAACACTGACAGCAGTTGGAGATCAAGCAGTCAAACATAAGAGCCTGAAATTTTATAGCCAAATCAAAAGGCATAGCTGAAAGTGGGGGATTAATTATTGCATGGTCAAGCCAAGTTAGAGGCCCCTCACTTTAGAAATTATCCACACAGCAACTCAAAAGAGAAGTCAGATCAATTAAAATTTTCACTTGCATTTTGTCATTTTTCTTTTAAATCTTGAAATACAAAATACATATAATAATAGAAATTAGAAGGTTTTATTACACATCTTAGCCACCCTTCTCTGTGTTGAATTCTGCATGCCCAATGTCTTTAGTAATTTTAAAGTGGTTTTCTTGCTGGGTAACCATAGGATAAATCAAACATTACACTGTGTGCTTGCTTTTTGTTGGTTGGCTTTAAAGTAGATGCTGTAGAAGTGGAGGCTTAAGTATAATGTATAAAATTTCAGGATACCGAAGCAAAAAACCACAAAATGTTAATTAATGATACTGAGAAGATGTAGATTAGGGAAATGAGAGTATTTGAGTGACATACATCTTCACATAAATATTAGCAGCAAAATGGAGAATACAAAATTTTGACACAGAAATAGCTATAAGTATATAATATTTGCAGCATGAGGAAAATCATATTTGAAATCAAACAAAGCCAAGTCAAAAGATTGTTGTCTTTGACATATAGACATGAAGAAGTATGGGCAAAGACATGTTCTCATTGTGAAGCCTCATTGTACTTTGGGTTCAGTTGAGGACTGTTGATAAAGCTGAAAGAGAAAGACCGATTTTCTTTGCTTATGTTAGTCATTTTTACGCGGATAGCTTTAGGTTGTGATGCCTTCTGCTTTACAGTCTCTGGAATAAGACTAAAGGATAAGTTTATCTTACTAGTGAAGAAAGCTCTTTGAAAATTTAGAGGATTTTTATTTTTAATGTGTGTGAGTGTGTATGCACATGTATGTGCTGTGGTGAAATTTGCAGAAGTTGCTTTTCTCCTTTTACTGTGTGGTTTCCAGGTATCAAACTCATGTCATTGGGTTTGGTACCAAGCACCTTTACTCAGGGTCAAAGTCTTTTGAATTGCCTATAAACTAACTGTCCTAGTGACTAACATGTGTCCTTGTAATTAAGATCTTAATACAAGAAATCTTCAGACACAGAAAAACAATTCCATTTGTAGACATAAGGAGCAAGCAGTGTGACTGTGGTGATCCTAAATAGTGAACGCTGTCAAGACCAGATACAGAATGTGTAAGAGTGAACTTGAAGGAGCTACGAAAGATCAGAGCTTTTGCAAACAATTGTTAGATCAATACAACATTTCTTGCTTTCTTTTTTGTTTTTTTGAGACAGGGTTTCTCTGGATCTTTGGGGCCTGTCCTGGAACTAGCTCTTGTAGATCAGGCTGGTCTCAAACTCACAAATATCCACCTGCCTCTGCCTCCCGAGTGCTGGTATTAAAGGCGTGTGCCACCACTGCCCGGCAATACAACATTTCTAAATACTCTTTAAATTTCATGCATGAAAGTTGGCTGATTTGGGCCTAGCATGGATAGTTAAATCATGAGCCTCACCCCAGCATATTCCTGCCAATATGCTCACTTTTGCTACAGCATGTTTGTCCCTGTAGTCATAATTCTGGGAGAAATATGAAATTTATAATGGAAAGTCCTTATTTTAATTGGTCTTTCTAATTTTGAGATCTTAGTTACTATGCATTAATACCATTTGGAACAAAGAAATTAAGACCTCAAACAAGTACTGTTGGAAGGTAAGAAGAATGTTGCTATGTAGGTCTAGAATGGCCCTTAATGGCCTGGGTTAAACATGTGCCCTTTGTTACATGAGGAGCGGGCCTGCTTTTCGTATCAGCCACCCTTGGCTGTGTACCGCCGCCCGGCTCCCGATCAAACGGCTAGCTTATACCTGAAATATTTACACAGAAACTGTATTCATTTAAATACTGCCTGGTCCATTATCTCCAGCCCCTTATTGGCTAACTCTCACATATTAATTTAACCCATCTCCATTAATGTGTATCGCCACTTGACTGTGGCTTACTGGCACAAACCAGTCCATCAGTCAAACCAGTGTCCATCTCGGGCAGGAAAATCATGGCGTCTGCCTGTCTGTCCTTCTTCCCAGAACTCTGTTCTGTCTACTCTGCCCACCTAAGGGCTGCCCTATCAAAAGGCCAAAGCAGTCTCTTTATTCAACCAATGAAAGCAACAGAAATACAGAAGGACCTCCTACACCAGCCCTTCACTCTGTGAATACTGGAAAGTAGCGGAAGGTTTAAGAAGTAGGGCCTATGAAGGAAGTGAAGCTTCTGCGATGTGTTATTGAGGGGATTCCTACCCTGTCCTTCTCTTCTTCTTGCTTTTTGGTTGGTATGATATGAGTAGCTGCTCCTACTGCAGGCTTCTGCCCGGGTTTGTTGCCTTACCACGGGCCCCATAGCAATGGGAAAACCTATAACAGACTGATACATGCAAAATGCCAAACCAAAACAAACCTTTGCACTTTTAATGTGGATTATCTTGGACACAGTAAGAGAAAAGTGACTAAATAATAGATACGAATAGCAAGGACATCCTAATACTAAACTGACTAAAAGGGACAGATTTGGAAATCACACTCCAGCATCAGAACACTGAACTCAGTACAATATTTGCTTATTACAAATTAGCATCATGATTATTTAAGACCTTTGTGTTGGATTTGAGATCTCTAAAAATGTTTTTTTCCTTTTTAAAAGCAAAATGCATATCCCTTTTTCTCCTGGTCTGATCATCTTCATTCTAGGGAATTCTGACTGTTATCTGTGGCTCTAAAAGTCAGCTTTGATGGGTGGTCACTTCTCCCTGCAGTGGATTGTGCCACTGTAACTGAGTCAGCAGAGCTGACAGGAGAATAAGTAGGCTTCATCCTGTTGGCACCTTTCCAGTTGATCATTTTTTTCTTCATAAATAACGATATTGAGCACTTTGTTTGCTATCAATTGTCTGGCAATTTTTAAATTTGAGTTACCTGTTTATTGTTTGATTCATTTTCAAAATTGGAACCTTAGTATTATTTTGAGGAAGTCAAGATATTAATGCAAGATATAATTAAATAATCTTCACAAATATTAAGTGAATTTTTCAATTTTATTAATATCCATATTGCCACTGAGTTATTGTTTATAGCTTTAAGGTAAAATTTACATATATTAAAGTACATAAATGTAACCTATACGTTAGCAAGATATGAAGTTTGTTAGTCTAGAATCTTCTGGTATATCTGATCCACTGTCCACTAAGGTGCCTAATTAGGGTTTCTACTGTGATAAAACACTGACCAAAAAACAATTTGGGGAGAAAAGGGATTACTTAACTTTGCAGCTTGTAATCTTTCACTGAAGTCATTCAGGGCAGGAACTTAAGGAAGACGAGGCCAGGAAAGGGTGCTCCTTGCTGACTTACTTTCCATGGCTTGCTCCGTCTGCTTTCTTATACAACCTAGGACTGCCTGCCTAGTGATGGCATCTTGCACAATAAGTTGGGCCCTTCCTCATCAATCATCAATCAAGAAAATGCCCTACAGAGTTGCCTGTAGCTCAGTTTATAGAAGCATTTTCTTGATTAAGATTCTATCTTCTCAAATGACCCAGATTGGTCAAATTATCTTAAAAACTATCCAGCACATGAAGGAACCACTTTCAGTGAAACTTACCTGTTCTTCAGATGAATGTCTTTATACAGTGTATACTCATTTGCCTGTTTTAGCTTCTTCAGTCTGGTGTCTATAAGAGTGAGACATCTTCCATGTCATTTGTTTTCCTTATTGATAAAAGAAGTTGTAAAATTGTCCTAATCTTAAATTTGCTTTGATAAATCCAGGGCTCAATATATACTCTTTGAATAAGGTCAAGTCTACATCCAGAAATATCAAGTGAATAACTGTCACTTACTCTGGAGTGTTAACTGCAGAATCTTAAACAATTCTTTGTTGGGATATACACTTTTTTTATGAAGCAATTCAGTATCACCTCACTGTCCAAAACATGCTCTGATATGTGGAAATGGGCATAAATATGTCTACTTCTTTGAGTGGTTAAGAATAGGTGAAAACACTAGCGAGACTCTTGTTACCTGCCTTGGCTTAAAGTCCTAAATTCTACCTGTTTGAGAAAATCAGCATCCATTGGGTTTTATATGTAATGTTTTAAAAATTTTAAAGTAAATATTGTGTCTGTATGTGAAATTTTGGAGAAAGGCAGAGGGAAGCACCTTGGGGTGTCAGCATGAATATCCAGTGACTGCCGAAAATGAAAGAGTGAGACATTGCTCACGCTAAGAAATTCATCTTCTCTAAAAATGTCCCATATTTGTAGGAAAGCAGAAGAAGCTGTGCTTTCTTTTCGTCATCTGACAGTTGTCTCTGGTAAGGTTTGTGGTCATTAACCTCCTGGTCTACTTAGAATATTGACTGGAAGGGTCTGTTGGGAGTCATGAGCTGATTTGGTGATGGTAGGTGTCTTCCCTGCCCAGACACTTGGGATCTGCCCTTTGCTCCTAATTCCTACAACTGCAAGATTCTAATTTTTACCAGATTCTTCTTCATTTCCCATAGCTTGCTTTTGTCTCCCAAATGCTGGCCAAGTGCAGAACCAATTATCCATTATAGGACCAACTTTCAAACTGAATTAAAGAAATCTAGTAAATTCATATGTACATCAAAGAGGAATTATTGGGTTTTAATCTTTTCTCATAACTAGGCCTGTTCATCTATAAGAATGATTTTTGGAAAAAATAATTCTATTAAGTCTGCTTTTAATTTGATGTCAATAAAATTTGCTACACACACACACACATAAAATCACTCCATATCTTATAATGAGTTCAAGAAAGAAAGTAGTAGTTGATAACCAGTTGGTTCTTTGAGACCCTGAGGATTCATTACAGTGAGGAATTGGAAGCCCCTGCCTTAATCTCTCTTTTGTTTGGAAACCAAGTGATATTTTAGAAACATTATTCATTTATTCATAGAGAGAACTTTTTGAGCTCATCAATTGCCTTTAGCAAAACCATCATAACTATTATCAACTATAAGTGATGAAGTTAAACACATTTCTTTGGGAACATTTATTAATTTAATATAAACTCATTTTCTGTTTGCTTAATTTTATGGTGATTATTAGCAATCTTAATAAAATGACACTTAATTAAAGATTGATTTATAGTTTACTTTAGCTTAGGATGCTACAGGTAGGTGTTAAGAGCTATTTATGCCCAGGTTGCATTTTTGGTTTGTTGTATGAGCCAGCTTGTTTGTTTCCCAACTGCCTGGCTGCCCAAACTCCTGAAATAACCACGCAGAAACTGTATTAATTAAATCACTGCTTGACCCATTAGTTCTAGCTTCTTATTAGCTAAATCTTAAATCTTAATTTAACCCATTTCTATTAGTCTGTGCATCACCACGAGATTATGGCAGCAAAATTTCAATGCGTTTGTTTCTGACAGCAGCTCCATGGCTTCTCTCTGACTCTGCCTCCTTTCTCCCAGCATTCAGTTTAGTTCTCCCCACCTAGGTCTATTCTGCCCTATCAACAAGCCAAGACAGTTTATTTATCAATGGTATTCACAGCATACAGAGGGGAATCCCACATCACCTCCCCTTTTCTGTTTAAATAAAAAAGGAAGGTTTTAACTTTAACATAGTAAATTACATAACTAAGGAAAACTATAACTTTATATTCTTCAACTCCATCAAAGACTCCAGAAGGATAAAATATTACCTAAGTAAACAGGAAGAACATTGCAAGCAACTTCCAAAATTCTAGAATTGACAGATATATCTTGCTATCTGGAAAGTCACCCAAAGTTCTTCTCTATCATTGAAGCATCCATTGTCAGCCTACAGGCCCATAGTATCTAGCAGACTTTTCCACGAAGCAGGAAATTTCAAAGACTGTCCTGCCTATATTGGCAGTTTGTCAGTCACTTTCTTCTGAGTCCTGCAGAATGTCTGGCAGACTGTTTCATGAAGCAGGAACCCTGAAGGATTGTCTCACATTTAGACAAGTTCAGCAGCCATTTCTCTGCAGATCCTGCATGTCCAATTCATCAAGCAGTCCCAGAAAGAGCAGTTTCTTGTCCAAATAGCTAGCAAATTCCATAAGAAGCCTCTTTGGTGCCCGTCTTCCTCTTGAAGTTATTGGCGCTACCAGGAACGGATGTGTCTCATTGCTATGAAAAGTCTTAAACTTTTAAAACATTTTAAATGCCATATTTTGAAGGTCTCTGAAAGATTTGAAGAATACCTATATAACTGAAATATATTTCTATATATCTAGAAAACCTAACTAATGTGACTGCACTTGACTATTATATACATTACACTTTTAAATGAGCTGCACAAACACAGTACCTTAATCAAAAACAGAAATATACATATAACAAATTGAGCTTCAGTTTGTATCAATAGACCAAGATCCATATCAGTGCAAACCTTTATAGCATATCTCCCTTTAAATGTAAAGAAACATTTATAAACAATATTTGGGAATATGGGTATAGTTTTTCTCCAAGCTGTTTCCTGCTTTTGGCTGGATGAAGTAATCTTTGGGGGTGTTCACAGCAATCTTCCGGAAGGCCTTAGTCCATCAAACCACATTAGCCTGGAATTAATCCACAGGTTCTCACCTTCTGTAGAAACAAAAGCAGAACCTCTTTTCCAAAGCAACATATCCTTAGACTCAAATTTTGAAGACAAAATACCTTTAAAATATATATGTTGGTTAGTTAGCTCCTTCACAGTCAAAAAATTCAAGAAAACCCAGTAATATACATAATCCAGATGCTCTGTGTATATTCCATCTTTACATGGCTTATTTGTTTTTATTATTACTTTTAATATTTATTTTATTATCTTTACCTCTTTAATCTATAACTATCTGTACTATGTCTCTTTAAAGACTTTGTTTTGTTCTTTTAAACCATTTATTTCTTTTTATAACTCTCTATACTCTTTTTCTTCTCTCTCCCAAGCCTATGTACATTTATCCAACACTGTGACCAATTTATAGGTCTTTTCCATCTGAATTTGTCTTTATTGCATATCTGTAATTATTTTTTGATCAGAAGTGCTTCTTAAAATGCTAAGTGTCCTTACTAAAATTAAGGCTTTTTTTCCTTTTGGCTCCGCCTAGTCCAACATGGCCGGGCGGAGGTCTGTTTAGCATGAGCCATGTTTACAACCCCAGTTTTCAGGCACACAGCAGGTCTATGTTGCCATTAAACAAGTTGTAGCACTCTACTCACAAACCCCATTTAAATGCTTGGCCTCCTGAAAGAGCCAGAGTTCATGCTGGCAGCGTGGCCCGGGATGCTGCCACTGTTTTAAAACCACGTGATTTTTTTTTTCCTGCTACCACTGAATCTGGAAAATCTTACTTAAAGGAGCTGCAGCATGCTGCCAGCAAAGAAGAAAATGTGGCTAAACTTTTTTTTTCAAGCTCTCTCAGGTTTTACATGGATTTAGTCCACCACATTGGCACTCCAATTTGTTGTTTGGGCCCACTGGTCCATCTTTTGCGACTTAGATATCCTTTAGTGTAACATTGACATTTGATGGAGGTCTGGGGTATATTTCTCACAGTCACAGGTGAGGAACATGGAGTAATAGATATAATGGATATGGTCCGAGTGTCTACATATCAATGCACACACAATGGAAGGTAAGCATGGTGTTTAGAGGGGACCTATAGTGAAGGCAGCTTCTTGAGACAAATTTTCTTATGGGGCAGTGAATGGTGAATCTACTACCCAGAAATGATCACTTTTATGGGACATATGTCCTGCTGTAACCCAGATTCTCATTGCTTCTCTACTATTCTATTACTCTCGGTTTTGCTTTTTGTTTGTTTGTTTGTTTTTTTGTACCTTCACCATCTTGTTCTCGTAACTCCTCTACTCCGTCTTTAAAGGATTGTAAGCACTGACGGATGTGGCGTCACAGTGGAACACCATCTCTAAGACATTCATATCTCTCTGAGTTGGTGGTTTTCATCTTTATTTCTGAAATTCCTCACACTTTTCTGGTATAGGCATCTAAGATGTTCCCCACATTGGGCATCCAAGTTGCAGGAAGTTGTTACTCATGTCTCCAAGTTTATTACATACTCTTGATCTCAGGCAGGACTGTCATGTTATACTCTATTTGATTTATGCTGTGGCCCCAGAGATCTGGATCTGGAAATCTGACTGGGTGAGGAGAGAATGAAGACATGGTAGACACACATACAAAAAATGTGGGGTCAGGTGGGTTGTATACACTGATGGAGATGTACATACTACTCCTGCAATGTGGAACCTCAGTGCATTTATAACACATTGGGGGGGGGTTAGCTAGCCTTCATAGGAGGTCTCTGTGATCCAGCATTCTTGGAGGAAGAAGCTACAGTAGCTAGTTTTTGCACACCTTTTTCAGTTGTAAACATTCATACTTGAACCAGAGGAAGAAGACTTTGCCAAGTTTGAGCCTGACCCACGGCTGAGGTCAGGGTCCGAGGTCATTGTCATGGCTATGCTCATGTCAACAATACACATTCACTTAGGACTTTACTCAAATTAACAAATTAATTAATTTGTTTCCTGTGGGTATCAGAGTCAAATCCAAGGTGTCATGAATGCTAGGCAAGTCAGTGACCCACAGAGCAGTTCATCCTATTTTCTTTTCTTTGTGGTTCTTATTTGGGCAATTTTGTCAACACTGATCAGCAAGGAGCAAATACACAGTTTCAACTCGGGATACTTTACTCAAGAGGCAGGACTAGAGCCAGGTATGGTGGCATACACCTTTAATGCTAGAATTGGGGAGGCACAGACAAGTGGATCCAGCTTGGTCTATGGTGTGAGTGCAGCCAGAGTTACATAGTGTGACCCTGTTTCCGAAAAAGAGAAAGCCTGTCTAGAAGAACGCCAGGGACACCTGTACTATTTGTTTATAGGTCTTACAAAAATGCTACAGACTGAGCTGTGGTACTGGTGGGGCATGCTGCTTCTGTGAGGTGTCTTCCTGTGCTGGCCCACCAACTTGTAGCCCTAACTGGGCTGAAAACATCAACAGGGACCACATGGCAGGGAGGAGAGGGGAGTGGCTGCCTTAAACGTGGCCTGTGGCACAATCACCTCTGAGCCTTGACCTACCAGTGACCTTGAGGAGAGTGGCTTGGGGAACTATGGAGATCTTAGGTAGATCAATGAGCACTTAACACGGTACAGAAAAAGGCAAGTGGAAAGAGCAAATACATATTTCTCTTTTTATATCTGCTGTTTTATTCTCGTTAAAACATAATTTCATCATCTCCCATTCCCTTTCCTCTCCCCAGCATTTTTATTTTGAGAACTGTGATAAAGAGAGGCAGAGAATGTTCTCCAAAATAGCCTTCTAAGCTGGAAATAATGCGACTAACAGAAAAATCCAAATCGATTTTAAATCTTACATCTTGTACAACAAAGAGAGAAAAAGTCACAGGAAAAGTCACAGAAATGAAAGCAATAGAGTTGAGTAATAAAACCTTGTAAGCACGGTGCGCACCTTTGCTATCTCCACATTAATCTACTCTCCAGCTCTAAGGAGAACAACGAAGAGAATGTACAACGGTGGGCTCCTGAATCAGGTATACGGTGTAGTTAGGTCATTCAGAAAAGGAGTAAAGCTTGTCACGTGAGGCTGAAACATTAAACTGACTGCATTTCTCAGTGAATGAAATGCTTCCCTCCAGCCTTCTGGGCTGTGTACCTGCTGCTGTGGGGAGAGTAACAGCAATAATGTCAAACATTATTTTTATTTTCATCACTTTGCAAGTGAAATGAAGCCAGTCTGATTGAGAACAGCAGAAGAGGCATGCTCTTTCACATTATGATTTTGACAATACAGAGCACTGATATAAAGCATTACCCCGCGTTGCATTATGTGAGCCACTCAGTAGCAAATGGAAAAGCAATTCATAATTAAATTAATGAAACCTAATACCAAGGTGACCTTTCAGTAATTTATTTTATGGCTCTACTGCAAGACAGATATAAAATACTGTGTGATCTTTGACATGTGTTATAGATTTAAATAAATTAAATGGAATTAATGTAATGCACATGCAGTTGAGAGGGTAGGGAGGTAAGGAGTATTTTACATGTGACCTTCCTAATTAGGGAGCGAGACAGGCTATTAAGAAACCATCACATTGCTCCCATTATTTTGCTTAGGGCAAGGCCTAGAACTAGAGTGGCTTCTGTTTCAGGTTGTATTAAAAGCTGCTGCACCTTTTTCCTGACCTGTGTGATTCAAGTCCAAAATATAAAGCAGGGGAATGTCTAGTCTTCTTTTTTTTTTATTTTTTGTTAGCTTAGGTCTTCAAAGATGTTTCTAATACTGATTTTTCAGCAGTTTCTTGAAAGCCCTTTGCCATTTTAGGAAACGTAGCAATTGTTACCTGGATTTAGTCTTTCTGTCTATACACTTACTTCCTGCCTAGTTATGCTCGCACGGGGCGTCAGGCTCATCCATTTATACAGCTCTAAATAGTCCATGAAATAAAAATGCACGAGGCCTGTAGAATATAAAGCATTTGCTATGCAAGTCTTAGTTTTAGGGCTGAGTTCATGTTGCAGTTTGCAGGGCAGGAGCTTCGGTCTTCAGGACTGGCTGGAAATGCCTGCAAAGGAATGCAGACAATTCAAGACAGTTTTCTTAGAATATTTTTCTAACCCAAGCAAAATAAGAGTTGGTTTCTTTCTTCAAATGAACAGTCTCACCACCCTGTGTCATATGTTTTAGCCTTTCTACCACAGGCCATTGAAGATATTTTCAGGGGAAAAAAGTAAATATTTTGTTTTCTCAGCTGAAGATTAAAAAAAAAAAGATCTTTTTATCTTGAACAGACAGTGGTGATAGCTAACACTACTATTTATATTCTAGAAATTTGCTGGATGTATTTTAAATATTTTCATCACAAACAAGTAGCTATGTGAAGTAGGGATTTGCTAGCTTGATTGTGATAATAATTCTACAATATGTTCATCTATTAAAATATTATATATACCATAAACATATATTCTTATCAATTATGCTTCATTGAAGCTAGTTAAACATGCTTTTTCTTATCTATTTTTCTTTTAAATAATACTCTGTTCCTTATTTAAAATGATATATTCTCTCCCTCTCTCTGTTGTGTTAGATTAGGTCTGTTTTTAAACTTGCTTATTTTTTCCCATTACTGTCTCTTTATATTTTCTCTGTTCATTCATTTTGGCCTCTGTTTCCTATTAGAAATTGTGTTAGTTACTGTTGCCACTGCTGTGACTAAATATCTAACAAGAGACAACTTAATGGAGGAAAGATTCATATTTTTATATAACAAAACTTTCAAACTGGAAATTAAACTCCCCAGTATCAGGAACTTAATAATTTACAGAATAACAAAGAATTATTTTAAAGTACTTTTTAGTATCACTCTTAAATATAAGTTGACAACTTTCTCCTGACTCTTAAATACAATTATAGAGCTGAAAATGAACAATTTTGATAAAAAGTCTTGTATGTTTTGGATGCTAAATGTTCCCCACAGGCTTCTGTATTTGAACACATCATCTCCAACTTTGAGGAGGTGTTTGGAGGATGGGGAAGGTTTAGGAGCTGTGTACCAGCTGGAAACTGCATCAGTGAGGAGTTTTGGGCAGGTTTTGAAGTATAGAACCAGTCCTATCTCCTGCTCTGTCCTGCTCTCTGGTCCATAGAGATGTGAGTAGCTTTGCAGGCTTATCTCCAGAGCCCTGAGGCCTCTCTATCTTGAAGCTTACCCTGTCATAAAAACAATCTATTGGCTCTTTTCATCTGTTTCTACTATCTTATTTCACACTGTCCTTGATTATCCAGAGTGTGGAGACTTTCTCTGAAGAGTAGATTCACAGTTACTATCGACAAGGATGGAGAATTGGCCCTGCAAGTTAAATGTCTACTTGTATTTTTACAAGTAATTAGCCTCTCTTCTGCCTTGTCTGGGTTATCACACTATCTTTTGAAGTACTTGCCTTTTCAAGCTCCTTGGCCTTTCTGTGCTCCAGGGGTGTATTCTTTCCTTTTTCATTAGCATCTCCTCCAGGCTTTGGATACTGGTTATATTGCTTTGTTCAGTCAACACTCATCAGCTATTTACTGTCTTACTAAACTTCTCATCAATTTTTGTCTCTTGTCATGTATGCTTTGTCTTTTCTTCTTTAAAAAAACTCATTTATTCTATGTGTTTTTCACATCTTGTATCTTGATCCAATACATTCCTTGTTCCTTTGTATTCACCCTCCTCCCCTGAACCCCCCCCCATAAAACTAAATTCAAGAGGAAAAAAAGAAGAAAATAAAATGAGAAGAATTTTAAAAAATTAAAAAATTGAAGGGATTTAAAAATCTCATCATGGAAGCTGCAGTGTGACTCAACAAGTCATATTGTCCATGCAGCTCTACTTGCAAGTGTTCATTGCAACGAGTCATTGGTCTGGTTCGAGGTCCCTGGTTTCCACTACACATACGGTGCTGGGCCCCCACTAGGTACCTAGACATCCACTGGTACCTTGTATTGTGGAGATCCCACAGCTTTGGGTCTGCCTAATGTCCCTTCATGTACTCCAGCAGATCATAGATGGGGCGGATGCTGGGGCAGGCCAAGTCATAATTCTGGTTCTGGGCCTGGGCAGCTGTTGGGTTGGTCTGCCACATGGGAAATGGGGATAGCTGCCCCATGCTCATGATTTCAGGTTTGTCTCACCCACACCTCCACTAACAGGCTTGGATCTGTCGCGCTGCCCTGGCGAGGTGCAGGGCCTGCTCTTCCGAGTGCTACAGCTGGTAGGGATAGCTCTCCCACTCTTATGACCATAGGGCCAGCTCTCCCACCTCCCCCAGGCATTGGCGGGCAGTGTGGAGGGTTTCTTTTCCCCTCCCATGCTGACACAAGACAAATGAGAAATGGGGCAGCTCTCCCATGCTTGGGGCCTGGTTCACCAACACCTGCACTAACAGGGTTGACTTTATTTTACCACTCTGTTGAAATGCAAGGCCTGCTTTCCTGAGTGTTGCAACTGGCGGAGGTCAGGAAGTTTAGGAAACTCTCATGATCCCAAGGCCTGTAAACAGAGACTGAACTTTCGTTTTCTAGTTACCCAGACCCGAATAATCACACAAAACTATGTTAATTACAACACTGTTTGGCCAATTACTTAGGTGTATTCCTAGCTAGCTCTTTATTAACCAATGGCAATAAAACATATTCACAGCATACAGAAGACAATCCCACATCAAAGGTCAGCTCTTCCACTTGCTCCAGGCATTGATGGGTAGAGTGGTGGTGGGGAGGGCTTCTTTTCCCTGCCCATGCTGCTACAAAACAGATGAGAAATGGGGGCCACTCTCTCAAGCTCACAACTTTGGGGCTGGTTCACCCATCCTTGTGGCAACCCGGTTGGCTCTATTGTGCTGTCCTGGTGAGATACGAAGCCTGCTCTCCTGAGTGCTGCAGCTGTTGGAGGTAAGGGATAATTCTCCTACAGGACCATCTCTCCCACCTGCCTTAGGTATTGATGGGTGGGGGGAAGGCATCTTTTCCTTATCCATTATGCCACAAGACAGATGAGAAATTGGGGCCGAACTCTCATGCTCACAGCCACACCTGCTCTAACACGGCTGGCTCTACAGTGCCCTAATGTTGAGGTGTAAGGCCTGCTCTTCCAAGTGTTGCAGCTGGTGGGGGTCAGGGACAGCCCTCCAGCTCCTATGACCACTAGGCCAGCTCTCCCACCTGCCCCAGGCATTGATGGGTGGGGAGGTGGGGAGAAGACCTCCAGTGGGTAATTCTAATTCATCACTCACATGTATATCCCTGGTTAAAGAAAATAGGCCAGAAAGAAGCCCAAAATTCATGAAACTGGGAAAAAGACTTGTAAGGTTGGGTGTGGATAGGTATGGAAGGGAGATGAGAAAACATGTATCGAGAGCATACTTGTAGTGTATTATATAGTCATACATATACATGAGTAAATATAATTTTATAATATATATGTACAAAAACGTCAAAGAAAAAATATTCAAAAATAAATGTAGTAATGGCCCCATGGCTATGATTTCCAGTGTCCCCATGTGCCATACTCTTCATGAATTCTCTTCATGGATTAGCACCTCATCTTCCTAGTCTCTTGTCAAAATAATTTCTCAGTGAATATATTCATGACCCATCTACTTCTCCGGGTATTTTCTCTTCTATTACTTCAGTGAAAGCATCCTTATGCATTTTATTAACTGCTTTTTCAGCATGTATTATACTCAATGGTATTTATTAAGCAAATGAGTGAAGAAGAATATGTGGACCATTTCAGTGAATTTAAGTTTTTGAATGAGGTATGTATCTTCATGGAGTGTTCTAGAGTGCATGGAAGAAAATTTTCTTTATTCTTTCAACCATGAAGTAGAAAATTAGTTTCCTTAAAATATGACCCACCATTGCAATTTTAATTAACACTTCATTATCATAAGTCAAACATATTGCTTAGCCATGAATATTTCCAACTTTCAGTCTGTTTTTTATTGCCAACTCTGTTGTCAGTTTTTCTGTTGGAGTTTTATCCTCATTCTTACTACTCTATGTATAGATTTCCTATTTTAGCACAAAAACTCTTTAGCATAGAGATTTTTTTTCACTTTCTTCTTTGCCAGTTTTATGGTTTTGGTTTGTCAAAAACGTTAGTATTTATGTTAGACCTCTTTCACAATCCCTTCCACTCATTTAAAATTGAGAAATAACTCTTTTTCCTGGTGTAGGAGTGTCCTCAGGGATGATTTGGGAGTCCCCTCTGTGTGCTGTGATTACCATTAATGAATAAAGAAAACTGCCTTGGCCTTTTGGTAGGACAGCCCTTAGGTGGGCGGAGTAGATAGAAGGGAATGCTGTGAGAGAGAAGGCAGTGGAGCAGACGCCATGCTTCTCCAGCACAAGATGGACACTGGTTAG
>PVIU01000506.1:0-124593 GCA_004026605.1 Ondatra zibethicus | reverse complement strand
ACACTGGGAGCCAGATGGCACAAGGGGCCCGGTGCCGGGAACGCAGCCCGAACCCCTCATTACTACATTTTCCAGTTGCACATTTTCCAATGATCTTAGAGTTACTTTCCCCAGAAAGCACCAGTTAGCACTCTGCCTATTACAGAATGAATTGGTGCTAGCATTTAAAATAGTGTCAGCATTTTGCATTTTCCTTTGTAATGATGTATATAATTGATGATGATTGAGTATATACAGGCAAAATTACAGACACATCCGGGTGAGAGAAATGAATGTCTTCTATTCTGCTCAGTTTCTCCATTACATTTTGTTCTCACGTTCATCACTATTGGAATTATCACTTTATAGTCTATTTGCTGCATGAAAAATTTTTATTTGAAAATTTCCTTAGCCAGTTCAAAATATTTGTTTTCTCCCAAATATTTTAAAATCATCTTTGTTAGCTCAGAGAGAATCTGTTTGGAAACTTACTTTGCTTAACTAAAATTTTAAATTATTTTAAGATAGAGTGGAGTCTTTGTGATAGTTGATTTAGTCCTCTATGGAAAAAGTCCTATCTTCTCTATGTGTGCATGGCCAATTCATATTTAGAGAATATTTTGTAGTTTTATTTATTCTAAGTTCTGTAGAATTCATCACAAACATATAAATACTTTGTTTGGCTTGGATTCCTGAAGAAAATAGATACTGTTCTCTCTCTCTCTCTCTCTCTCTCTCTCTCTCTGTGTGTGTGTGTGTGTGTGTGTGTGTGTGTGTGTGTTCCCCCTCTCACACACACACATTTAAAGCAGCCCCAGGTGGTTGCTTGTTGGCGAATTAGGTCAGTACGATAAATTACCAAGCCAAGTCAAGAAGAACAGTTATATTATAATGGTTAAAAAGGGGAAACTCATGCTACAAGAGTGGGAGGTCCGATGCCCTATCTGTCTGGCAGGCACCATGCAGAGAGAGAGAGAGAAAGAGAGAGAGAAAGAGCGCATGAGAGAGAGCGGGCACATGGGTCCTCCCGGTTTTTCTACCTGGGCCCCAGGTAACCACACTCTAACTAGATTTGATTGGTTGATAGAGTTTCCCCATCATCTCCCCCTTTTGTCTAAACAAGAGCTATCCAAACCCAAGACAGCTATATACAATAGGAACAGATACCAAATATAAAATTACAAACAATAAACAATATTAAGCAAGGAACACATAACAAAAGTTTTACTAAACATTCTATTTCAAGAAGTCTAAATATTGCATTGAAATTAAGCTTGTCTAAATCATGAGGAAGGTAACTACAATTATCTATCTTCGACTCCATCAAAGATCTGAGAAGGGAAACAATATTACTTGAGTGAACAGGAAGTGTAATAGAGAAACTTCCAAAATGTGCAACAAATGACAGAGACAACTGACTACGTGGGCAATCACCCAAAGTCTCATTTGCAATGTTGAAGCAACCAATTTGGCTAAGGACTAACATAACTGACATACCATTTTCAAAGGCAAGAAACTTTTTAAAACTGTCTTACCCTGTCTTGGCAGGATATGACAGTCCTGTTTTATCCATTTATGGATACTCTGTATCTCTGTCAGTGGTTGAAGTATGGGCATTTCTTTGCCCAAAGGGCAGTTCTGCCAAGAAGAAAGGCTCCAGGTGGAGTGTAACATGAAGGCAGGCTTGTCGGGGTTTCTGACCTGCCCAGTTCCCGCAGCCATTTAGCCCCAAAGAAAATCACACAGAGGTCTCCATAAGATTATAAACTGATTGGCCCATTAGCTCAGGTTTCGTATTAGCTCTTATAACTTATATTAACCCATTACTCTTATCTATGTTAGCCACATGGCTCAGTACCTTTTTCAGCGGGGCAGGTCACATCCTGCTTCTTCAGTGGTCTGGGCAGAACTGGGAAAGAACTTCCTTCTTCCCAGAATACTCCTGTTCTCATTGAGCCACTTCTACTTCCTGTCTGGTTTTCCTGCCTATACTTCCTGCCTGACCAATCAACATTTATTTAAAACATGATTGACAGAATACAGACAATTCTCCCACATCACTTTCTCCTCTTTTTTTTTTTTTTAAAAAAAACAAAGGAAAATATCCATAGTCCATTTTTTGGGAATGTGGGCGTAGTATTCCAGGCTACTTCTGGTTGGTTGGGGGCGCTGATAATTTTATGGGGACCTAAAGAAAATTTAGAGTTATGATCAAGTCCTGACTGGAGTATCCTGTGAGGCTTGATCATCTCAGGCAGCATCCTGAATCTGTTCTGGATGTAGAACTCAGACATCTGAGCCATCTGTTCCTACCAGAGATTTCTCAGGTGGTCTTCCTTGATCAAACCTTATTTTTCGTAACTTAGAATGAATTCACAGCCTCTTATTTCCTGTGGAAACAAAAGCAAAATCTCTTCTCCAAAGTAACATATCTTTTGACTTCACTTTTGAAGTCAAGGTATTTTCAAAATACCTATCTTGGATTAATTCAGCAGCATTCATAAGCAAATATCTTTTAGCAGCTATTGCTCCTTCCTCAGCATTCAAACAACTCAAAGAGAGTGTAATAACATACAGTATCCAGATTCTCTGTGTGTTTTCCATCTTTATGCATCTTTATTTTAAACTCTATTTCTTTTATTTTTAATTTTTGGATTTTGACAGGTTCTCTGTGTATCTTTGTCCTGGAACTCCCTCTGTAGACCAGGCTATCCTCGAATGCACAGAGATCTGCCTGTCTCTGCCTCCCCAGTGCTGGGATTAAAGGTGTGTGCTACCACACCTTGAACTCACAGATATCTGTCTGTCTCTGCCTCCCAAGCTTTTGGATTAAAGGTGTATGATACCACACCTTGAAGTCACAGAGGTCAATCTACCTCTGCCTCCCAAGTGTTGGGATTAAAGGTGTGTGCTACCACACCCAACTACTCTCTTTCTTTTTTACTTTAAGAACTTTAACCTTTAGCCTACATATATTTTTAACACACTGTAAACCATTTAGAGGTTTTCTTTGTCTTTGAATCTCTCTTTACTATATATCTCTCTTTTTATGACTACATGAGTCTTTAATTTGCTTAGCAGTATGGAGGGTATTAAAGCAGTGGCTTTGACAGCTAGAGCTAGCCAATTCCTTAGCTTTCTGTGATTCCAGCCTCATGGCTGAGGTACTGGCTGTAGCCACGTTTATTGTCACAACTCTATGGCATTTCAAGGTCCCTGCCAGCAAGCAAGCTGCAGCAGTGTGCTCACAAACAACACTCAAATGCTTCATAGTAGTCGGACCGCCTGCCTGAAAGAGTCAGAGTTTGCCCTGGCAGGTCGGCCCAGAAAGCCGGCATTTTAACTCAGCATGGCTTTTTCCCTTCTATGGCTGAAGACAAATAAGCATGCAGTCAGCTTTTATCAACACCATTTAAGTGTTTTATGGCAGGACCTCTTAAAGAGCTGCAGGGTTTTAGAGCTAAAGCTGAGTCAGGAAGCCTCTCTTAGATGACAGTGCTTGCTTGCCTCTAGCAAGCAGAGCAGACCCGAAAAATTGCTGCTAACAAGAAAACGTGCTTTGCCCTATTCTTTCCCAAGCTTTCTCAGGCTTTCTGTGGATACAGTTATCCATGTGGGCACCATTCTATAACATGAGGGGTGGCTTGCTGGGGTTTATGTCTCGCCCAGTCCCCCTAGCCATTTAGTGCCAGAGAAAATCACACAGTGAGTCTACATTAGGTTATAAACTGATTGGCCCATTAGTTCTGGCTTCTTATTAGTTCTTCCTTATATTAACCCATTATTCTTATCTATGTTAGCCACATGGCACAGTACCTTTTTCAGTGGGGCAGGTCACATCCTGCTTCTTTAGAGGTCTGGGCAGAACTGGGAAAGAACTTCCTTCTTCCCAGAATACTGCTGTTCTCATTGTGTCACCTCTACTTCCTGTCTGGTTTTCCCACCTATACTTCCTGCCTGGCTAATGGCCAATGAGCATTTATTTAAAACATGATTGACAGAATACAGACAATGCTCCTGCATCAGTGGAGTGTCTTTGGTGCTCAACATTCTCTCAGGAATAGTTTGGTGTTGCCAGGAGCGATTGTGTCTCACTACCATGGAACTCTAAATTAGATTAAAGGCCATTTTCTACAGCTCCTTGTAGAGGTTGAAGATTATCTATCTATACTGAATATAATCTCTATGTATCTAAAGAACCTGATTAGCCTAATTATAAATATGACAAACATAAATGACTATTGATCTATAATTCTCAATACCTATCTAACTTAAAGACTAAGACAATAAACTGTGCAATAAATGAGGACAATGACCATCAAATGTAAAAATGTATAAGTATCTTGATCAGAGGTAATAATGTACACTGCGGTATGGTAAATATATATCAATACATAAACAATGTTTTAAACAGAGATAGAAGCATATGTGCATACAATATTCAATATAATTTAACTTTGTATCAATATGCAAGAATCAATACCAATATAATTGTCTAAAAACAATAACTCACAAATACCAATCTATTATCCCATCATCCAATTATCCCTCTTTTTTTCATTAAAAAGATCCCTGAGCCTATGAAATTCCTCCCCATCCCTCAATCGTATATCAATTATAATCAACCCCTAAATGATGTCCCTAAGCCTGAGGGCAAACTTTGCTGGGAGAGGGGACGTCGTCCTCTAAAGTTGCTTCCAGCTGTCATGGGGGGGCATCATTCTTTCTAGGGGATCCTGTTAAAACAAATGATAGTTAAATTCTAAGATTAATATTTGGCCTGGTAAAATTGCAAATAGTCTCTGAGTTTTTCTTAGAGGTCTGGCCAGAATGTTGTAAAAGAAGTGAACCATTTCAGCTAACCAAGTTGGAACCATCTTGTGAAGCTGGTATCCAAAACAGGTCTTGTAGTAGCGCTATCAGCATCATGATATCATATTAACCAGGTGGAGTTGTTGTTGTTGAGGGACTGAGCCAGAGTCCAACTCCAAAACCAGCTCTATATATTTATAAATATAAGTACATTCATATATATCTAAAAGTATGTTTCGAATATTTTCACTTACAGAACCTATTCTATTTTCTTGCTGATCCTTATTGGGTTGTAAATTGTTTCCATCTGTCAGTATTCAAACATCCAGGGTCCCTTGAATTTTTTGAAGATGAGTGTTTTCCTGCAGAGATAAGAACAGAGCCCTGCCCCATCCTATATGTTTTCCTTACCACCTGTACGATTATCATCATTGTGGATGAGCTGTCATTTCTCCTTTCCAAGAGGTTTCGACTCTTCAAACTGAACCTTTATTAATTTCGATGGCATCCACAATTTTTCTTATCCTGTGGAAACAAGAGAAAACCCCTTCCCCAACGCAGCACATCTCCTGGCTTCCATTGTGAGGTCAGCACATTCTTGAAATAAAGCAGATGATTTAATTCATTAGACTTTTTCATTATCCAATGTCTTTCTGCTGCCGTTTTCCCTTTCTCATTAGCGTTAAGAAAATTTAAGATTAATAAAGCATTATGTAATCTATTTCTGGGGGCATTTTCCACCCCTTTCTGCTTGTTTAACATATCATTTATAGTTTGATTTGATCTTTCTATAACTGCTTGACCTGTAGGATTGTGTGGTATACCTGTAACATGCTTAATATTATAATAAGCAAAAAACTGTTTCCTTTTCCTAGAGATATAAGCTGGACCATTATCTGTTTTGATTTGTGCAGGTATACCCATTATGTCCATGACTTCTAATAAATGTGTGATTACTGAATCAGCTTTTTCTGAGCTTAAAGCAGTTGCCCACTGAAAACCTAAATAAGTGTCAATGGTGTGGTGTACATATTTTAATTTGCCAAATTCTGCAAAGTGGAACCCATCTATCTGCCAAATTTCATTCCTTTGAGTACCCTTTGGGTTAGTCCCTGCAAGTAGTGGTGTTTGGTTATAGAAAGAGCAAGTAGGGCATCTCTTTATAATCTCCTTAGCTTGTTGCCACGTTATAGAAAAATCTTTCTTTAAACCTTTGCTATTGAAGTGATGTTTTTTATGAAATTCAGAGGCCTACAGCACACTTCCAATCAATAATTGATCAGTTTCTGCATTCCCTTGTGCTAGAGGACCTGGCAGACCTGTATGGGATCAGATGTGTGTTATGTACATAGGGAAAAGCCTATTTCTGATCATGTCTTGTACCTGGATAAACAATGAAGTCAGTTCTATATCATCTGGTATAAATTCAGCGGTTTCAATATGCAAGATAACTCTTTCTGCATACTGCGAGGCAGTAACTATATTAAGAGGCTATTTAAAATCCCTTAGCACTATGAGTATGGCATATAATTCTGCCTTCTGGACAGAATTATAAGGGCTTTGTTCCACCTTACTCAATTCGTCTGATTTGTAACCTGCCTTCCCTGATTTATTTGTATCAGTATAAAATGTACGGGCTCTAGTTATCGGAGCATCAGGTACGATTGTTATTGGAGCATCAGGTACGATTGAGGAAGAATCCAAGAAGTTCTCTTTATATGGTTAAGCCTATCGCTTTTGGGATAGTTGTTATTAATTTCTCCCAAAAAATCAGCACAAGCTCTTTGCCATGGTTCATTGTCTTCCCATAATTTTCTTATCTCATCAGTAGTGAAAGGCACTATAATTTCTGCTGGGTCTATGCCTGCTAGTTGACAAAGTCTCAATTTGCCTTTTATAATTAATTTAGAGAATTTTTCCACATAAGTTTTTGATTTTTTACTTGGTTTATGTGGTAAAAAGATCCATTCAAAAATAATATCATCTCTCTGCATTAAAATTCCTGTAGGAGAAGTTCTGGAAGGCAGTATGACAAGAATACAACTAAGTTGCTGGGAACTGAGCTCAGGACCTGGGAAAGATCAGCAAGCAGCAAGGCCCTCTTAGCTGTTCAGCCATCTTTCTAGGTTCCCCACTGTGGTTTTAGAAGCCATCAGTTTCTTACATTGTTTTAACTATTGACCAATAATTTTTCTTCATTTTGCCCTTTCCTAATGTAGATATTTAAAAAGATTGAAGGGAAGTTATTTTGCCTTAATATCCCTTCTCTCTGTCATGTCACAAGTGACAAATAGATATCATTTTGCATCATTGAAGGATAATCATGTTTCTTTTACTGTGATAGAGAAGTCACAGGAAATGATTTGTCCCCATCACTATTTAAATATAGAAAGATTTATGCCATAGATTCTCAGTACAATATAAAATCTGATAGTAAATCACTTAATATTTTGCTTAGCTTATCAAGCAAATGACTAGCTATTTTGCTCAAGTTCACCAAGATATATATTGCATTTAAGAAATGCCCTTGCTTTTCACTGTAGAGATACAAATGGAACCCTTTAGGAATGCATATAATGACAAGATGACTAGCTTGCAATTCAAAAGGGGCTTGAACTTCATGACACACAAAATACTATGAAAATGAAAATTGAAACTAAGAGCTTTCATAATTGCATATTGTGCTGCACATAATCCTTAATGAAATGTTTGTTGTATGCTAATATCTCTAGTAGTTTTTGTGTAAGTGGGTAAGGTTTTGACTAATATTTTTATAGACCACATATTTATAATTTTATGATAGAGTCATGAAGTGTTTTCTCTTAGAAACTGTAATGTTCCTTTTATATGCTCAACCCACTCTATAAATAATATTGCTACGCAGCTTTGTAAATATTTTAAAAGTAATTTATAGGAAAATTCAAATATAAATGCACTAAGATTTTGGAGCAATCTGTGAAAGGAGAAACACGAGAAAACTAGGCTACGATAGTGAGACTGTGGTTGAGAATGGGCAGCAGGCATCGCCTGGAACAGTTGATCATAATGGGACATCAGAGTGAGCAGAAAAGCTCCCGACTTCAGTTTTAAAGAGCCCCAGAGCTGTCAAGTATTAGCTGGAAAACTTTTCTTTGCATTTCACTAACCCAGATGTTAGAGATGAGAAACACTCTACCTCGAACAAATTACAATGTTTTCAGTTTAGTATTAATGATCACATTAAAATATTTCACTTGATAAGTAGAGCGAGTTTGTTTATCAGAATGTAGAATGTGTGTGTGTAGGAAGGGGTGTCGGTTCATTGGGAGGTTGAACAACCCACTCTGCTTTTGGCTGGGGAGATGCTCACTCACACTGGGCACTGTATTACCTGAACCTAATATACCATTGTCATAAGTTGTGGTTTAATAGCTATAATTTATTTTGCAGCCATTTGCTCCAAAATTTAAATCATTTTAGTGCAGTTGAATCATTTATTCTGAGATAATTTGGTAAAGTAAGAAGGAAACTGAACATTAATTAAATATTTACAGTCCTCTAAAACCTAGCACCAAGGTCTTGGACAAACGGAAGCAGGAGGAGCTGTTGGCATGAAATAGTTTTCTTGGGCAAGTTTCCCTATTCTTGTCACTTTGATGACATCCTGACAATTGGTATTTGGCTGTCTTGTTAGAAGAGAAGCTGGTGGACCTTGCTAACATGTTAATTTTTTCTACCAACTAATCCAAGTAGGGAACCTTCATCTTACCTTCTATGGGAGATTTCTTTCCTTCAGGAATGGCCTCAATGAACAGTATAAGGGAAAGTAACAGAAGAGGTAATATTCAGAAATATAGACTGCACCCGATCCTCTGTGTAATCTGTGATTTCAGGTGCCTCCAATTTTCATGCAATAAATCCTGTACCAGAAGATTGATATGATAGCACACACCTTTAATATCAGCACTCAGGAGGCAGAGATAGCAGAATCTCTGTAAATCTGAAGCTAGCTTGGTCTGAACAGAAAGTTTCAAAGTAGTTTTAAGACTACATAGAGAGACCCCACTTCAAAAAAATTCAAATAAGGTGAATACAAACATAATCCACAATCACTCATTTTTCCCTGTGGCTTGCAGCTTTCCCTGGTAGAAATCACCAAGACTAGTGCTTTCTATGCTGAAGTTGAATTGGCAGTGCCTTTAAGTTATCAGACTACTGGTGATTTCTCCCTAGAGACGAGAACAGAAGTAGATACTGTTGTTAGATTATGCCTCTAACATAACCTTGATCCAATATAAGTTTTCAGGCTGGGCATCAGGTAGGAGTTGTCTATCTTCATTGTTGCTAGTATTCCCATGTTGACTTTAAAGATGCTGAAGTATAGATCTCCACAGCTGAGAGCTTCTGGAGTGGGTGTGTGAAGGGAAGAACTCAGTTCTGTTTAAGGGACAGGCACTGAGAGTTTAAAAATGCTCACATAACGTTTACTTGTTTTTATGCAGATAGAAGAAAACTGTAGATATATATCGTGGGTGATTGGGGCCTTTTATTATATACTATATATAATATAAATATACACTTTATATCTTATAAACTATAGTTTATACTTTATAATAAATTATTATTTATATATATAAACTATATATATGATATTTTCTCTATGACAAGTCAGTGTATCCATCACTTTACATATACTATTATTAATTTTCCAAGGCTTTTTAAAGCATGTGTGAATAGTCTGACTTCACAAACAATGAAATTAGAAATAAAAATGTCAAGATGTTTTTCTATACTCATCTAAATACTTGGAAATAATGCTAACATTCGAATGTTGCTTGATTAATACAAAATAGGATTTCTTTCTCTTTTGTTTTTTTTAAAGACAGGGTTTTACTGTAGCTTTGGAGCCAGTCTTGGAATTAGCTCTTGGAGACACTTGCAGAGATCTTCCTGCCTCTCCCTCCCGAGTGCTGGGATTAAGGCTTGTGCCACCATGGCCTGGCCAAAATATGATTTCTTTTTCCCACTATACCACAGTGACATCCATCTGAAATGTGAGTGTACTTCTAAAAAACACACATATTCCAGCTAATCCTAAATACTGGAGTATTTGATAGTAAAGGATTTGCTTGTGTTCTTGGATGCATGATATTGCTTATTGGGATTTTGTTATTGTAATGCTTTGAAAATGTTTCCAAAGTCATAGCAAACTCTGCTTATTGTTATTGCCAAGTCTCATGCTATGGGAGCTCATTAACCTTCCCAATCTATTAACCATGTCTTCTCTAAAGGGAAAAACTACTTCAACAAAATTGAGCAAGCTCAAATGACCCATGAGCTTCTTGGGGCCCCACAAAATCACAAGTGACTTTGGAAATGGCTAACAAAGAGACCTTTAACCAAGAAGCCAATGTTGTCAACCTCACCTTGAAGAAACTTGACAGCTATCAACCATGCGCAAAGCTCTTCAACTTCCTGTATAACTCCCTTAGCCTCTGCTATAGCAAATCATCCTTGCAGATGTTATTCAAATTCAGCACTAGTCATGGTGTGTCAGAACTGATTAGCTATCAGAGCTTTGGTTTGGTATTGTCCCCTGATGCCTTCTTTATCCTTTCAAATATGAATGGTGAAAGAAGCAATTCTTTAAAATAAAATATACAATTCCTCCATTGAAAATTATACCTGTCTAGAACTGCTTCAATAGGTCAATATGTAAGAAAGCCTCACCATTCATCACTGGTCCCCTAGGTAATACCAGTAGTCCAGAAAGAAACAAAAATGACTGACAGAATAAAGCTGAAGTCACATAGAGAGAGCAACCACCATCCTTGATTAGTGAGACAGAAATATTTTATGACATAAAGATTCATCTCTTAGCCTTTACCTTCCTAGTGGGTGAAACTCCTGTGATGAGCTCAGGTGAGATGCTAAGAACATGAAGATTCTCTTTGAGCAATGTTGCAAGATATTTGATTGAACTGTGACACCCCAAGACTGTGTCAGTAAAGTCAACCTTGAATCAAGAGGTGGTGCCAGCAACTGACTGGAATTAGCCATAGAGAAGCCAGGAATGTGACTAGAGAAGACTCACAGGAGGGAGAAGGAAAGACTTGGAGATTTCACAGTATCTTTGTTCTGGGAAGTGTAGAAAGAAGGTCAACTGGTCACTCCTCTGCTGCTACTTTGATCGATTAGGTTTTCACCCTGATATTTGACTCCCAATTCTTTATTGGTCAAAGAACAACTTAGATAAACACATAAGAGGAAGCCATCCAGATTTGATTCAACTGCCCTTTCTCATCTTTCAATTTTCTGCTAAAACAACCTTGGTTTTAGCAAAAATGGACGGCATCAGAACACATTGATTCTTGGTGTTTTAATTAATTCATGGCATTGTCTAGGTTATTATTCACGTGTTCATTATGTAGAGACTCCCTTTAAGGTTCTAGGAACTGGGATAGATAGTCTGCATACTATAAAGATTCGGTAGCCTATAAAGACTGCATTAAATTTGAAGAACTTTGATGTATGGAAGGGTGAACAAAGGCCTGAGGGAGTATAGTTAAAGAAATTTCCAGTATGTTAGTGTCTGGGGAAAATAATTTTATATAATAAAGTAATTGTTTATAATGACCATAAAATTTTAAAATATTTTACATATAAATTAAAATTTGCACTTGTCAATCAAATATCTTGTCTGTAGCTTCTCCTCTGTTTCATTCTCCAATCTGCAGGTAGAGATACAGACTAGAATTGAAGATACTCAAGTTCGTGTACTGTTTTGCAGTAATTGTGTGACATTGCTTTTCCACATTTACTTTTTAACCTGAGAATATACAGTTTCAAAGAAGTTATAGACACCAACTGAACCCAAAGTTACCTCAAGATCCTAGAATGGTACATGCATATAGACTCAATCTTAAAACAGATGTATCTGAGTCCTTGTGTGACAAGAACCCAGTGTGTAACTACATGGTCTGTGATTCAATTTCTATGAAAAAAACAAGACTTCTAAAAGGCAAATAATAAAAGGTATGTTAATTTGATTCATATATTCACATATATATTATGCATATGTATCACTGAAAATCAAACATAACTATATACTTATCTCAGAGTTAGATCAAAGACTTTTTTCTTTAGGAGAAGGCAGTTTTCATCACTGAAATTATTGTCTGCTTTTTCTTCTTTTAATTCTGTTAGTTTCTACTTCAGTTATTTGGAAGATGTGTTATTGGTTGCTTACCAATTTACATTTATTAAGATTACTTTTAGAATAGGTCTCCCACCCCTTCACCCCACCCATCAATGCCTGAGTCAGGTAGGAGAGCTGGCCATGAGGTCAGAAGGGCACGAGAGATACCCCTGCCTGCCACCAGCTGCAACACTTGGGCCCTACACCTCACCTGGGCTACTCAATTAGTGCCAATCCTGTGGGCAGAGGTGTGGGCGAGCCATCCCTGAAGTTGTGAGCATGGGAGAGCTGTCCCCATTACCTATCTGTCATGTGGTGGCATGGGCAGGGGGAGAGATGCCTCCCAACTTTACCCATCAATGCCTGAGGCAGGTGGGAGAACAGACCCTGAGGACATGAGGGAAGGAGAGCTGACTGTGACCCATGCTCACCACTGCAAGGGGTGAACTCACTAGGGCAATGCAAGAGAGGTTACCGTGGTGGTGAGGCAAGGTAGAGCGGGTAGGCTAACTGACTCTGCAACTACTCAGGCCCAGAACCAGTGTTTTGGGTTGGCCCACTCCAATGGCCAAGCTATCTGTGATCTGCTGGAGCACGTGAAGGGGGTCCTGCAGACCCAAACCTGCAAGATTTCCACAACACAGGCAACAGCAGTTCCAGTGAGGGCCAGCATTGATAGTACAGCAAAAATCAGAGACCTCGAACCAGACCGATGATTCTTTGCAGTGAACACTCGCAAAGAAAGATACATGGACAGAGTTTGCTGCATGTCACACTACTGCTTCCACGACAAGACTTTTTCCCCATTTTTATTTTCCTTTTGCTCTTAAATTTCACTGAGCTGGGGGAGGCTGCAAGGGCTGAGGGTGGATCTTCAGGGATGGGAAATGAATGGGATTGAGATGCATGATGTGAAAGACACAAAGAATAAATAAAAAGGAAGTTTAAAAAAAAAACAGAACAAGTCCCTGGACCATCCAGAAGTCTTTCACTCTTTCTGGTAAAGAAATACAACTTGACTCTTGCTAAGTTTCTTATTTGCATGCTATAGCCTCCCTCCCTCCTTCCCTCCCTCCCTCCTCTCTCTCTCCTCCCCCCCTATATGTGTGGTATGTGTTATGTGAGTGTATATGTCTGTGTAGATGCTACAGGTTATAACCAACAGATGTTGACTGACTTCTTTAAATTACTCTCCACTTAATTGTTTTGGGACAGGGTGTCTCAAAGCTCACCAATTGGGCTACACTGGTGAACCAGCAAGCTCCAAGAAAATACCTGCTTTCTGCTTTGCCCATCCTTACTCTCCCCGTGCTAGGCTGCTTGAAAATAGCCTTTGCCACTCAATATTCATTTCAAGAACATATGAAATCTTTAACTGTTACTTAATTTTATGTAGGAGTAAGAATTTTTAAAATGAGTTAGTAGAAATATAACAACAAATTTTTAACATTCTTCTTTATCTTTCAGTCATACTTGTTTGACTAGTCCTGGCTATGTTCAAAGGCTTACAGTGATAGATGGCTGCCTGGTATTACTGGTGTACTGTGGTCATACAATACAGCTCACTGCTTTGTAAATGAAGTCTACTTGAGAGCACTAGTCTCTAGTACCCATCACTGAGAAGGTAAGCTATTAAACATTGAAGCCAGGTTTTCCAATGTTTCTTTTTGTGAAGTGCAGCAATACTAGCGGTCTGAGCTGCTCAAACTTTCATCCGTGCTTTCAGTATTTTGTTGGTGATAGGCACAGGTGCGGTTCATAAATGCGAGACTGGTGTCAGTCCAGAATCCATACATCACAGCAGTCTTATCTAGCCTCGGGGAACTCACAACCATTGCCATGCTCTCTCAGGGTCCGTAGAAGTCCCGATGAGGCGGGGGTCCTTCAATCTCTGCTTTCTGTGGTACTGAGCAAGAGAAGCCTCAAGGCAGAAGGAGAAGGGAGCAAACGATGGGCAGCAGGAGGCTGAAACTGTGACTCAGTCTCTTTTTTCGGGCATTGGTCTTCAGTGGGAATGATGCATGCCTGGAGAACAGGTAGATGGGCGAGTTATGCACTGGATGAAGCCCCATCAAATCTCTATTCAAATTTAATTTCAGGCCTCTCCTAACTTTCTTCTGCGTTGTTCTAAGTTGTTGCTGGAATTTAGTCCTCATGCCAGCTAACCTTTCATTAAATTCTGCTTCCACCAGAGCTGTAGAAAGACCCTAAAGACAAGAGTCTTCAGACATTCTGTTGTCTGGATACTTCCAAAGGCTTTGTGCAATTCACATTTTCTTGGCTTTTATATGGATAACGTAATTGAATTCTGACACTTCTCCTCGTTAAAGTTGGGAATCTCATTTTCCCTTATTGATGATGTTTCTCATTACACAGCATGCTTCTGAAATTTTATGTGTCTCCCCTTCTGATTGAAAAGCTTTCATTTTAAAAATTCAGTCTTAATTTTCCGAATTTCTACTCAAATAGTGCTTAGGGTGTTGGTTTTGCAGTTCCCCAGAGTGTCTTTAAGTTATTTCAATGAAGGTCATTAAATGTTTCCAATTTTTAAAGTAAAATTAATATTAATTCACTTTGCTGTTGAAATAAATGTACCTCAAAAGCACTTACCTGTCAGAGAACACATTTGATCTCAAGTAGCTAGCCTTGACTTTTATTTCCAAATTTAATTTCAGATAGACAGAAGTTAGACAGTGTAGCTAAGGTTTAGTTTATGAAACAGATGGAAAAACTGATAAAGCTTAGCCCCCCAAAATTTAGCATGCATAGCACTTAGCTTTAATTTTTTATTTTTTAGACATAAATGCCTCAATGGATGAATAAAACTCTTTATTGATGAATTATAGGAAGAAGCTGCATTGGTAAGGATGGGATGCTTAGGAAGCAATTACAAGGAAAGGTTCATCAATCTAATTGGAAAAATTTAGTCACTGTCTTTATTCTGTGATCAAATACTTGACCAGTAGCAGCTTAAGAGAGGAAGGGTTTATTAGGTTCACAGTTCAGAGAATACAGTCCACCATGCCCGTGTGGGGCATGATAGTGTCAGTAGCTTTGTTCTTTGTGTTAGCCTGAAAGCAGACGAAAAATAATAGTAGGGATCGGCTGGCTTTTTTTCTTCTTCTTATAATTCAGTCCAGGATCCCTGCTGGTTAAATAGTACTACCCACATTCAGGAGGCATCATACCTCTCAGTTGGTCTGCTCTGGAAATATTTTTATAGATACCCTGAAAAGTGTGCCTTATTAAGGTAGTAGGTGCTCCTTAATCTAACCAGGTTGTCAGTGGAAAGTAACCGTATTATAGGGTTTATTAACAGAGGGCTTAAAAGAAGATGTTTAAAAGTCTCAGAATTTAATGAGAATGGATTTTGGAAAATAAAAGTATATCTAACGTTCTATTTCAGTGGGGGAAAGAGCACATAACTTCTGTCTACAGAGCTGTGGGAGCAGAGTTTACAATTTAGATGGAGTTTTTGTTGCAGGTTGTGGTAGCTAGATGATGCCCAGCAACATCTCAGAAGCGAGGACGAAAGCACTCATTTAGTGTATGCTCCTACTGGGTCACAGCACTGCACTGTGCACAGAGAAATCAGGATGAAAAAGCACCCATTTGGTGTAAGATCCTGCTGGGTCACAGCACTCCAGTGTGCACATTAGAAATCAGGATGAAAGCACCCATTCAGTATAAGATCCTGCAGGATCACAGCACTCCAGTGTGCACGGAGAAATCAGGATGAAAGCACCCATTAGGTGTACTTCCTGCTGGATCACAGCACTGCAATGTGCACAGAGAAACCAAGCCTCAGAACAAACACAAAGCTAAGGTGTGGAAGCAGCCTACGTGTCTGCCAAAGGTCGCTGGATAACAAGCACATGCTACACGGTGGTGTAGGACAATTCTATATTCTGTCAATTATGTTTTAAATAAACGCTGATTGGCTGGTAGCCAGGCAGGAGCGGGAAAACCAGATAGGAAGTAGAGGTGGGGCAATGAGAACAGGAGTATTCTGGGAAGAAGGAAGCTCTTTCCACAGTCCTGCCCAGACCACCGAAGAAGCAGGATGTGACCTGCCCTGCTGAAAAAGGTACTGAGCCATGTGGTTAACATAGATAAGAATAATGGGTTAATATAAGCTACAAGAGCTAATAAGAAGCCAGAGCTAATGGGCCAATCAATTTATAATTATTATAGATCTCTGTGTAATTTCTTTGGGGGTTACCAGCAGTGGGGACTGGGCAGGACAGAAACCCCAACAAGCAGGCCCGCATGTTACAACACGGGCACAGTGGAGGCTTTTCAGCTATAAAGAAGAACAAAACTGCATCCTTTGCTAGCGGTGGATGCAGCTAGAGCTAATACTACAAAGGGAACTAGGCCAGACTCAGGACAGATACAACCTTTTCTCTCATTCATGGGCCCTATGCTTTACATAGATATAAAAATCATATATCTGCTGGTATCTATGCATACACACAGTTATGACCTTTGATTGTTGTATATACAAGTAGAAATCTTTGTCGTAGCTCTAACCTATATTACTTCATTCTTTTACTTTTGTTTCTTCAATGCAAACTTTTTTTTTTGTCACAGAAGACATCTGAGCTAAATGTTAAACATGCCAAGAGCTGACGTGTGGAAAGCAATATCATACTCTTTCTTAATGAACTAGTGTTTACTTTAAAATTGTAAAGGTGGCAAAAATAGTCAACTTATTTTTTTCTTCTGCTCATTGTATTAATATGTTAACTTGACGTTTGTGTTTTAGTTAAGAAATTCATACATGATTATTGTATTCCTATCATTTCATTCCACTCTCTCCCCTCCCTCCAACTCTTCCCGAGTTCCCTCTTCATCTCATTTTGAATTGACGACCTTTTCTATAACTACTGTTTATGTACACACCCATAAAACCCCACTGAGTCTATTTAGTGTTGCTCTTGTGTAGATGTTATAGGGTTGGCTACTTGGGATTGGATAACCTATCAGGGGCTCCTCTCTGGCGAAGACTAACTCTCTCTCAGCAGTCATTGATTGCCTATAGTTTTCCATCTAGGGTTGGGGGATTTTGAGATTTCTTTCCTATCCTTATGGGCATGTGTTATTATGCAGACCATGTTTAGTCAACCGTATTGTCATGTTTCATGGGTGCAGTGTCCCTGTCATGTATAGAACAGACTATCTGGAGACAGGTGTTCTGGTTCTCTGAGTCTTACAGTCTTTCCTTTCTCTGTAGTGTTCCCTGAGCGGTTGTGTGTGGCAGGTGTGCTGCTGATGTATCAGTTGTGCCCAGCACCATGGCACTGATGTATTTTGGCCAGTTGTGGGTTTCTATAACAATCTCCTTATGTTGGGAAAAAAGCTTTTTTGATGTGACATAAATATACATATTATATATATACATATGTAATATATAATGTATGCAATATGTAATATATATTGAGTATGTTGTATATATATATATATACATACACACACAGAGTTACATTTATCTAGGCATAAAGATAACTATCTAGAATGCAGTTAGACATTGTACTGCTTTAGGAAAATGGCAGTAATATGCTCTTTTCTGGGTCCTATGATTGCTTCAGTCAAGAGTAGCTTTGCTAGGTTTACAGTAATAGGTAAATTTCTTCTTATTTATTTTATTTTCTTATTTCTTTCTTATTGAGGAAGTCTTAAGTTTAGTTAGAAAGCTGATGTCTACCTGTAAGATAATAGTGATCTTGCCAGTGTGGTAATTTCTGTAGTTTGTAGGCTTTACACTAAGTAGGACAAATCATTGATTTTTCTCCCTTGGCAGCTTACATAATACCTTTGGATGCCATAAGGGCTGTCTCCAAGGGAGGAGGCTTCCAGGCTACTTCCAGAGCAATAAGACAAGATGAGGAACTAGAGGGTTATGAGTAAGAAAAGACATCCTTATTTGCAAATGATATGATAAGAAATCCCACAAGTTCTACCAGAAAATTAAGAAAAAATAAGTTCTGGAGAAATTATCCTTATTTTCAGCAAAATATCAGGATACAAAATCAACAGTTTAATGTGAGAAGGACTGAAGTATTTTTAGGTCCAAACTGTATTACACAAGACAATTTCTCTTTATGTTCTTCTTAGATTTTCATTTCGTAGTTGTTATAGTTTAGGTATTAAATGTCACCTAAAAGCCTCACATTGACGGTTTGACCTCTAACAACTGATATAATTGAGAGATGATTATATGAAGAAGCCTCTGGAATAATCAGTTAATTGACTATTTATTAATTTATAACTTGATGGTATTATTGGTGGATGAAAACTCAGAGGTGGAGCCTAGTTGAAAGAAATGGGACACTAGGGGCAAACCTTTGTAGGATATACCGTGTCCTGATTCTTCCTTCTTTCTCTCTGCCTCCTGGAGGCAATGCACTGGGCAGATCTCTCCTTGCTGTTCTGATTTGATGTTTTCCTTGTCACAGGCCTGAAGACAGTAAGGCCAGCTGAGTATAGGCTAAAACTTTTGAAGCCATGAGCTGAAATGAAAAGCTTGTTCTGTTCAAATGTTTTTTTCATTTAGTGACAAAACCATTGAATTTTTAAAAATTTTATTCTTTCTTTCTTTCCTTCATTCGTTCTTTATTGAGGCAGGGCTTCTATGTGTAGTGCTAGCTGTCCTGAAACTCGCTCTGTAGACCAGGCTGGCCTTGAACTCACAGAGATCCTCCTTGCTTCTTCCTCCCGAGTGCTAGGATTAGAGGCATGCACCACTACCACCTGGTTAAGATGCCCAAATTTCTATTTAGCCTATTTTTGGCAATGTCACCAGGATATTTTCTAAGAAACCATGTTTCTCCCTGGCTGGACAATGTTGATTCTAGTCTAGGAATTCTTGAGCATCTTTATTAGCATGTAAATTGGTTAGCTTTTAAAGATAGATACAATAGTTATGAGCAACTCTCAAATATTTTACTTATTTGTGTATGTAGGTGCATATATGCCATGTGTGTAGAGTTTGGAGAACTTTGGGAGCTATTTCACCTTTGTTTTGAGGCAGAGTCTCTCTTGTTGTTGCTGCTGTGCTGCTCATTCAAGAGGACCCCCAGCTTCCCCATCCCTTTCTCCTGTCTTTGCCTCCCACTTGCCAATCGAGTGTTGTACATTACTTAGTTATGCCTATGGATGCATGTAATCCCAGGTGTCACCGACTCCCGCTTTTACAGGGGTTCTGGGGATCAAACCTGGGTTCTTAGGCTTGCATGGAAAGAAATTTTGACCATGGGACTATCTTTCTGATTCCAAATGTGAAGCAACTTTGACCCATAAACTATTCTTTTGAAAGACACTGAGGCTGAATCCACACGAATCTTCTTTGTCCTGGTTTGTTGCTGCTGCTTGTTTTCTGACTTTCCTGGGCCATCTGTGTCATCTGTACAATCTTTGTCATATGTCTTCTCATCATTGTCTACTTAGTTTTGTGATCAACTAATGGCTGGACAAGGATCTGATGAGTTCAGTAGTTTATTTGCAGCCTAGCAATGGATATATGACCTAAAAACTGAAATAGAAATTTAGATGCAAAATACTTAGACATACAAAGTATTGCAATAACAGAAAACTTGCTGATAAGCAAGAGTCATAATGTTATGGGTATGTTTTTCATTGAGAACTATTACTCTTTGGCTGGTTTTAATTGCTAAAAAAGTCATGGTTTCTATGTGGGCTTATTCTTTTCTTTATAATGAGTGTTGGTTGTGTTGCAAGGCAACTATGAAAAGTTGTGGCAGGAATGTTTTAACTGAGATCAGCGGGTAAATGGGGGTTTGGGGAGAGAGCAGGCTCGTGAAAGCAGACCTATTCAAGAGAAAAGTTGGTCTCAAACAAAATTCCTAAAACCACGCTAATGGTATTTAATAAAAGAAAAACAGAATTAAGCTAGAATATATTGGGTTTAACTAGGTATCAAAGGTAAATATATCAGATATAAGGTTTTGTTGTTCTTTGTTTTGTATTTGTGGATTTTGGAGTCATAGCTAGCTGGCTGGAGGCTGCAAATTAGCCATGTCATTATTTTTTGCTATCTATGTCATTATAAAGTGTACAGCTACATATCTTCCAGAATCAAAATTGTTCCACTGGGTGAATGCCCTGAATCAAGTTTCAGGAAACCAGGCCAGGTTATCTTGAATACACATGCCCTCAATACCACTTGTCTTTACACTGGGCTTCATCCAAAACCTAGACAATAGGAAAAATATTTTTAACAACTTGCCTGCAGTACATTTTTTTAAAAGATAAGATCCCTGTGCATATGAGTGGGGTTAACAACAAGAAATGAAATGATAATGATCTTACACTATTTTAAGCCTGTGTTTATGATAACATGCTAGATTGTCAACAAAAAACTAACACATCTTTCTTTTCTCTACTTTGCCTTCTGTACACTGCAGTGCACTGATGGGTAATCAATCATTTTTTGCTGTGTTCCAACATCTATGGTACAGGAAGATACTCTGCATGCTATCAAAAGAGAAATATAAACATCAACCCAGCCACAAACCCTACAATGTTGTACTGCCTATAAGATATGCTAGGGTAATGGTGGCACAAAACTTGTGCGAGTAACTAACCAGTATCTTATGTGGCTTAAGGCCATATCATGAGATGAAATTTACATCTAACACTGTTTGAGTGACCAGGAATCAGAGACTAGATAGCACAGGGACCTAGGGTAAAACCAAATAATACTGGGCTAAAAAATGTAGTGATAAAATGGTTCTTAATGACATTCTGCTACAGTCATAGATCAGTGTCTTGCTCAGCCATCAGCACAGAAGCTTTCTCCTGCAGCAGATGGGAACAAATACAGAGATCCACAGAAAGACATGAATAGAGTGAGAGACCTGGGAATGCTCACCCCTAAATGGTAAATCTCTATCAAATTTATCCCCTCAGGGATCAGGGAACCCCACAGAAGAGGAGGAGAAAAGGGTGTTAAGAGCCAGAGGGGAATGAGGACACTGAGAAAACAAGACCTTCTAATGAACATGAATAAAGCTCATATCAAGCCACAGAGATTGAGGCACAAGCATGGGGTATTCACAGGTTTGTACCAGGTCCTCTGCATATATGCTATAGCTTCCAGTTTAGTGTTTTAATGGGGTTCCTGATTCTTGTGCCTTCTCTTGGGTTCTTTTCCTTCTGTTTGTTAGTCTTATCCAATGCCAATGTGATAGTTTTTGCTTTTATTTTGTTATTTTTTATTATTATTACTTAAAAGCCTGTTCTTTTCTAATGAGAGACCAAAAAGGAGTGGATTTGCATGGCATGGAAGGTAGGGAGGAACTGGCAGGAATAGAGGGAGGGGAATCTGTAATCAGGATATATTATATGAGAAAAGAGTCTTCTTTTAGTAAAAGGAAAAATAATGTTATATGTTATATAGGCAATATGAAAACATATATTGTGTATGTGTTATATAGTATCAATATATTAAGAGTATAATACATTGTATAATATGCAAATAAAAGGAATGAAACCACATTTTAACTGAATATTAATAAGGAATGATTGAACTTGAATAATTTAATACACTCTTATTTATTTGTCCATTTGGATTTCTTAATACTGAGGATTAAGTTTGTTTATATTTCTTTAAAATATTTGATAAATTTTGAAACTACAGGAGCTTGGTAGTTTAAGGGAAATTTTATGTAATCTTATGCCACATTAAAGTGAAAGCATACTTTCTCAGCTTCAACACCTACAAATTACTATTATTACTGAAGTTATTCAACAGTAATAAAAACAATTTCAATAATATTAATATGATCATATAAGTGACTCATGCAGGGAGATGATTATAATCCTCAACAGTTACTTATTAATATTTTTACTAATAATTTTATTTTACTTGGTATTCCAGTCAGTTTTACATCAACTTGATACAAGGAAGAGGAAACCTCAACTGGGAAAATACCCATACCAGATTGACTAGTGAGAAAGTATGTTGTTGGCAGAGATTTCTGTCCTGCCCAGTCCCGCAGCCATCCATTACAAAGAAACACACAGAGGTCTACATAAATTATAAACTGGTTGACCTATTAGCTCAGGTTTCTTTTTAACTCTTATATCTTACATTAACCCATAATTCTTGTCTGTGTTAGCCATGTGGCTTGGTACCTTTTATCAGCAAGGCATTCTCAGTTTGCATCCTCTGCATCTGGGTGCTGATTGCAGACTGAGCCTTTCCTCTTTCCAGAATTCTCCTGTTCTGGTCACCCTGCCTATACTTTCTGCCTGGCTACTGGCCAATTAGCATTTTATTAAACCAGTACAAGTGACAAATCTTTACAGAGTACAAGACCATTGTCCCACAGCACTCTGTGATGCATTTACTGGATGAATGATTGATGTGGGAGGGCCATATCACTGTGCATGATGATGCTCCTGGGCTTCTGGGCCTGGGTTCTATAAGAAAGCAGGCTAAACAAGTAATGGGTAGTAAGCCAATAAGCAACATTACTCCATGACCTCTGCATCAGATCCTGCCTCTAGGCTCCTACCCTGCTTGAGTTCCTGTCCTGACTTCATTTGATGGTGAACTGAAATATTTAATTATAAACTAAAATAAATTCTTTCCTTCCCAAGTTGCTTTTAGTCCTGGCATTTTATTATATCAAGAGAAACTCTAAATAAGACATTTGGAATATTAGACAACTAAATTGTGTATGTGGCATATAGCATCTGAAACACATTAACTAGGAGTATAATAAATGTGTAGTATTATTCTTATATGTTATTTCTTGTGTAAAGTATACAGGAAATTAAAGTTATATATCACTGTTCATTTTAAAATTAAAGAAATACTTTTATTGTAGCCTTCCTATATACAAAAAACAAATAGACTGAGAAAAAAATCAGGGAAACAACACCTTTCACAATAGCCTAAAACAATATAACATAACTTGGGGTAACACTAACCAAGTAAGTGATAGGCTTAAATAATAAGAACTTTAAGATATTGAAGAAAAAAATGAAGAACATATCAGAAGATGGAAAAACCTCCCATGATCAAGGATCAGTGAGATTAATGAACAAAAGTGGCCACACTACCAAAACCAATCTACAGATTTAAGGCAACCCCCATCAAAATTCCAACACAATTCTTCACAAATATTGAAAGGAAAATTTTCATCTTCCTATGGAAACACACACACACACACACACACACACACACACACAATAAATAAATAAATAAATAAAAACCAGAGAACAAAAACAATCCTGAATACTCAAAGAACTTCAGAAGGTATCAACATCTCCAATCTCAAATTGCACCACAGAGTTATACTAATAAAAACATCTTAGTATTAGCAAAAACCAGGCATATTGATCAATGGAATTAAGGTGAAGACCCAGAAATAGGTCCACACACTTATGAATACTCAATTTTTGTTAAAACTAGAAATATGCACTGGAAAAAAGACAGAATCTTTAACAAATGGTGCTTTTTAAGCTGAATGGCTGCATACTTATTACCCTATACAAAGCTCAACTATAAATGGATCAAAGACCTCAACAGAAAAACAGACACACTGAACGTGGGGAATAGACCTGAACCCATTGCACAGCAAAAGACTTTCCAAACAAAGCACTGCTAGCACAGGCACTAAGATTAACAAATAAATAAAAGGGATCTCATGAAACCGAGAAGATTTGTAGGGCAAAGGATAGTGTCATTTGGACAAAATGTCAGTTTACAGAATAAAAAAATATTTTTACCATCTATATATTTAATAGTGGGATAATGTCAAAATATATAAAGAACTCAAAAAGAACAAAATAACCCAATTAAATTTTTTTTTGTCAGATCTAAACATAGAATTCTCAAAAGAGGAAACAGAAGTGGCTGAGCTCTTTTGTTCAACCCCCTTAGTCATCAGGGAAATGCTAATCACACTGCTTTGAATTTCATTTTCAACCAATCAGATTGGCCAAGACCAATAAAACAAAAGACCTCATGCTATCAAGGATGTGGAGTAAGTGCAAGACTCATTTCTTGCAGGCAGGAGTGCAAACTCATACAGTCATTATGGAAATCAGTGTAGTGCTTCTCAGGAAGCTGGAAATGTAGATACACCACCCTTGCCCACAGATTCTCCATCCTGCTACAGAAGCATTGCTCAACCATGTTCATTGCTGCTCTAGTCTATCATATCAGAAACTGGAAACAACCTGGATATCCCTCAACAGAAAGTGGATAAAGAAAATGTGTCACAGTAACGCAATGAAGTAAAAAAAAATGGCTAAAAAATGAAAATCACAGTAATTGAATGAAGCCAACAACAACAACAACCCTCTCCCCAAAACAAGAACTCCACAAAAAAATTAACCAAAGGGAAAAAAACCCTATCTTGAATGAGGTAACACAGACCCACAAAGATAAATTGGCAAACATGAATGTATTTGGATATATGAGGATGGTAGCTGTTAAGTCATTGATAAGCAAGCTATAATCCAAATGACCACAGAGGTTTAGTATAGAGTAAGAGACTAGGAGGGAGGAATCTCCCTGGTGACCTGTCTACAAGATATGCTGGTGCAATAGTGGTACAAAGCTTGTGGGAGTAATCAACCAATATATAATTGTATTTAAGGCTCATGCCATGTGATGTAACCCATGCTTGGGTGGCCAAGAACATGAGACTGTATAGATCAAAGACCAAGCAGGGCAATCAAATACTACTCTTCTGCTAAAGGAATGTAACAATAAAATGGCTCTTAACTACATTCTGCTGCACTCATACATCTGTGCCTTGTTCGGCCATCATAAGAAAACTTTCTGCAGTAGACGAGAACAAATACAGAGACCCACAAGCAGACAATGTACAGAGAGATTCTGGAATATTCAGCTCTAAATGAGATGTCTACATCTGTTGCTTCCTCTTAGGCTCAGGGAACCCTGCAAAAGACGATGAGGAGGAAAGAATTTAAGAGCTGGAAGGGAAGGAGGACAGCAAATAAACACAGCCTTCTAAATATAGCATAACTGATACATGTATGAACTCACTGAGACTGAGGCAGTGTGCACTGGGCTGCACTGGTCTGTACTAGACTAATTCCTGGAGCTGACAGGCAAAGTGGACCCACTACCACATGCCTGACCCAAAGCTGTCTCCAGTTTCTAACCACTTGAAAATGAAAAGTTAGTTCTGTCCAAGGGAGTCTTATTAGGGAAAAAAAAAAAAAACCACTCTAAAGAAAGGCTCTATGCCCAGCAGTAGATAACAAACACAAACAAACTTGCTGGAGGTTCTTTGTCTTATAATGCTGTGTCAGAGCTTTGTTTGCTCATCTTACAGATCCTTTGCATATATACTATGGCTTCTGGTTTTGTGTTTTTATGGGATCCCTACGAGTGCGAATGCATGTGTCTGCATCTATATGTGTTTCTTGAGCCTTTTATTTGGCTCCTTTTTTTTTAATCTTTGTTTGTTTTGTACTATTCTGATTTGTTTATATTTGTTTTTATAACATTCTATTATTATTCTTTTGTTCTGTTTTGTTTTCTAAGGAGAGACTAAAAGGGTGTAGATCCAGATAAGCAGGAAAGAAGAGATTAACTTGGAGGAGTTAGGAAAGGAGAAACTGTAATCCAAATATATTATATGAAAGAAATCTATTTTCAGTAAAAGAAAAATATCAGTCTTTTATAGGGCAATATATTATTTGAGAGAATGACCTGCTTCAATAACTGGGGGAATGTGAGAAGTACACTTTTCTGAAAGTCAGTCCTCATTTTGATTAATGAGAACCTTAAGCAGTCTCATAGGCTGTGTGAGGATTTTAGTGATGGTAGTAAATGTACAGAGCCAAAAAGGAAAACTGCAAAAGGAAATGTAACGTAAGGAGCATTGTAGGATCAGTTCTTCTTCCTGAGCTCTGGCTCTGGAGGGTGAAGACAAGCATCCCCTGGTCCTTCCTAAGTATACCAGTCCTCATAAGGATGGGAACAAAATTTGCATCTTACAGAGGTGCAAAGAAATGATGAAGACCAGAGCTTGACAATTTAAACCTAGCTGATTAGACAAGAAAATGGGTGAAAACAGATGAAATGTATTTTGTACAATTAATTTCCATTATGAACCCAAGTGCAAAAGAACTTAGCCTATCAACACCAGAAACATCTCATGGATGTAGGGAAGGTCTAGACTCAGGACTCAGAGAATTTGCAGAGGCTTAAGTCTTAAGAAAAAATTGAGTTCACACATGTCAGGATGAATAAGAGCATAAGCCATCCTGAAGGAGATAATAGAAACATTAAAAGTTCATCACAGAGTATGAATTAAGAGCAATTACATACAGACTATAAAACAGGTGTGTCTTTATGTCAAAATAAACAAAATAAACAAAACCATATGAGAAGCAAGGTCATCAGAGCTTATCGTGTGTTTGGTGAACAAAGTCAATGTTAGCAATAAAAAGGAATACAGTATTTCTGGATCTATGTCTCTTTTCACAGGGTGCCGCACTGAACACATCTCCAGTATCTCTCTCTCTCTCTCTTTCTCTCTCTCTCTCTCTCTCTCTCTCTCTCTCTCTTTCTGTGTGTGTATATGTGTGTGTGTGGTGTGTTTCACATATGTACAAACAGACATTCAGCATGGTAGCTAGGAATTAGAGAAATAGAGTTTAATCTGTGAGTTAAATCTTAAGTGAAAAGTTTACTCAAGACATAGCACAAAGCAACTTTCAGAAGAGCCACCACTAAAAGAAGCAACAAAACCTTACCTTGGAGAAGAAACAATGGCTGCAAACTTAGTGTTTATTGTATCCAAGTTCCTAAGCAGAGTTATAAAGTTGTGAATGAACAAATAGTTTAGAATTTTAAAATTGGAAAGGAGAGATTAGTATTATCTATTGACACATAGATATCTTAAAATGCATAATTACCTATGAAATATATAGCAGGAAAATATAGAACATATAGAAAATGCCAATAGTCAATTCATTTAAAAAATGAATGAGCTTCACGAAATTCAGCCTAATGATAAATATACCATTAACTGGAAAGATACAAATTAAAATTATAATAAAAAACACCACATTTTAAAACATAACTTAAAAGTCTGAGAATGTGATGTTTGGATGAAGATATGAAATATTTGGAAAATAAAACAAAAGAAAGAACAGTTGAACAATTTAAAAGAAAATTATGTACAAATACAGAAATAAGTCTAATAAAAACATTAACTATGAGAGGCCGAGAACAAAATCCAAGATACATGCAACCCAGTGTCAATCCTGTTTCTTAATAAAGTGAATTTAAATTACATTATATTTATGCTGCTAAACTTAGCAACGTAAGGGACTAGGGTGTGGTTCAGTGGCAGAGCTCTTGAGCAGCTTGCACAAGGCTCTGGGATGCGTGCTTACCACCACAAAAATGCAAGGCAATGAAATAAGTCAGTAAAGATTGAAGATTAAATATGATGTCAATTTTTATCTAGTTTTTTATAGGACTAATGCTATCACAATAAAATAATATTAGTAAAGATTAAATATTAACAATGATGCCAAATTTTACCCAGTTTTTATGAGATTAATGTTATCACACTACGTTCAGTGAAAATTGTCTTTCTAGAATGCTCCAGGAAACATGTCCCTAGTTTGAAGATAGTAATCAATGCAGTCTTAGTTAATGTGGTAACCTACCATTTTCATCTCTGAAATAATAATGGGCAAATAGAAAGATTTTCAATAACAAAATACATCTAAAACTCTCAAAATATACAAAGGAAGATACTTTGTGTATCACAGCTTCTCTGTACTGTGATTCACACCTGAATGGTCAGTGTTTGGAAGTATTGTCTTTGAAGACAGTGATACCACACAGAATGGATATGATATGACCTCCATGCTACTGCAATATTATGAGATCTTCCTTTTCTCAGCCCTTCATAGGCACTATCCTACCATCTTCTGACTACTGTAGATTGTTCATAAAGTGATCATAGAGCATGTCTTTCTGTGTCTGCTTAGTTCACATAGTATAATATCATCAAGTTTCATTCAAGTTATTGGAAATAGCAGGTTTCATTTTTTATGATCAAATAATATTCTATTGTACATACACACCATACTTTATCCACCATTGACTGGTAGATTGCTACCATACCGTAGATCAGGATGAAAGTGACTCTTTGAGACACAGATTTCACCTTTTTTTAGGTATGCATCCAAGGTGGAATTGCTAGATCATAGACAGCTCGCCTTTATAGTTTTTGAGGAATGCATTTTCCATAATGGCTGTTTGAATTCTCATTAACAGTATATAAGTGCTCCCTTTTCTCAGTCCCTTTGCCAACACTTACAGCTTGTCGTTTTGATAGGGGTCCTCCTAACAGGAATGAGAAGGTATACTCAATTAGGCATCTGATCTTTATTTTTCTGATGATTGTACATGCCAAGTAACATTCCTGTATACTCTTGGCCATTATATGCCTTACTTGAAAACAAGGTCCTTTGATCACTTGTAGATTAGATTGTTTACCTCCTGTTTCTGGTCATCCTCCTGCTTTCTCAATATTTACTGCTCCGACTTAAGTTTTCTCTGATCGTCAGTTCCACGTTGTTGATTTGTTAATTCCGGATTTCTTTGATCCAGGAGAGAGTTTCAGGTCTTTCCTAAACATACTTTCATGTAAACTCCCTTGTATTTTGTTTTTTATTGGCTAATTATTTACAGACCTTTCACAATTGTTTCTTTAGTTTGCTTTTGTTTGATAGACAGGGTGTCCTTTTGCAGTACGGGTTGGCCTTCAACTTCCATCAATCCTTCTGCCTTAACTTCCTGAGTATGCGGCTTACAGGACTGGCCACCACACCTCTGCTATGCTTTATTTCAGCTAACATCCTTCCGAGGCACCAGACAAGGACACAGAGCTGTGCTGGCTCATCATTCTTTCAGGGTACTTGACTTGGTACGAAACTGAAGTGACCTGACCAGAAGCATTATGACTGTCAGCTTCCTGTTTAAATCTGAGCTTGATGGCCTTAGGATGAGCATATGCTTTCCTTAACCATGATCGCAAACCGAGTATACTCAGAAAGTACACTTTACTGAGCATGCCAGGAATAGCTACACCCTTAACGTTCTTTCTTAAATGACTGTGGACATGTATTCTGAATAAATTCCCCATGCTTCCTTATTTTCTGGAAGGCTGTGGCTCCGGGGTTGACCCTAGAGCTCTCCCTACTTATAAGATAGATGTCTTTCTATATCTCTAGGTTGTTCAGTTTTGCTTTGCTCTCATGGCATGATCTCATCACAGTTGGTAACACCTCATGTTTCTAGTACTGTTTATGATGTTCCCCAGTACAGTAAATGCTCAGGATATTTTAGCAAATATTCGCAAGTCTCTTAGTTCCTAAATACCAATACTGGTGACTGAGCTGTAATAGTCCTTAGATATTTGTTAGTTTATGTTTTTGTTATTTTTCATGGGGTGGCACTGTGTTGTCTCTACCTTGTCTCCCAACTTTTGTCAAGGGAATACTGGCTTAATCTTGGGCTTTCTCTCCTTCCCCTTCTTCTTTCTTTGCTCTCCTCCCTCTTCTCTACATAAACTGAGGACTTGACTGCTCTAACGTATAGTTGAGGAAAAGATTTTATTATGTATATGAGGGAGGGCACAGTCAGAGGCATCTGGAATTATCCAGAGCATGGACAGAAAGTAGTACACAAACCAGCAGACTGGACCTGGCCATGAGGTGTGTGTGTGTGTGTGTGTGTGTAGCGGGAAACAGAAGAAAAACAAAGAGAGTATAGCTAAGACAAAGGAGACCAAGAGAGAGGGGCAAGAGAGAGAAGGCCAAGAGAATAAGACAAACAAGAAAGAGAAAAAGAGAGAGCAGGCCATTTGTATGGAATTTCTTTTGAACCTGACATTATTCCCTTATGATATATAACCCACAGTTAGATACTATACACTGCTTAGATCTTTAAAATGTCCAGAATGGCTGGCTTTGGTGCTGTGCACATGTGAGTGGAAAACCCCCCAAAACACCAACAAAAAAGCACGAAGTCCTTTCATTCGTGCAGTTGTCTTACACCCCTCCCTCTCCCACCCAGCCCTTTACATTACTTTCTTTCTACCAGCTCATCTTTGTACATCCACAACCAAACATCCTGAGAGATGTTTAAGGTCTCCTTAAGAAGATACCCCACTTCCTAATTGTTCTAGTTTTATTTCTATAGCAATGATTAAGTAACCTAAAGAGGAAAGGACTACTCAGCTCACAGTTCCAGGCTATTGTTCATTACTTTGAAGAAGTTAAGCTGGGAACTTGAAGCATCGCGTTCATTCTCAAGATCAGAGAGAATAAATGTGTGGATCCTGTCTACTGACTTGCTTATGCTCAGCCAGCTTTCTTCACATCTACACAGTTCAGGGCCTCATCCCAGTGAATATGCTGAGTACCCTAGGCTGGTTCTTCAGCCATAAACTAGCAATCGTGACCATTCTTCTCCCTACTTGTCCACAGGTCAAACTAATCTAGATAATTCTTCAGTAAGGCTCTCTTTCCAAGTGATGTCAGGTTGTAGCAAGTTGTCCTTTAAAAGTAACCATCACAGTAGTCACTGCATCACATGGACGATGAGCAGGCCCTTCCCTCTCCCCCCACAGTCCCACTTTCGCAGTCTGCTGTGTTTCTCTCTTTGCCATGCGCTGCCTTTTCTCTCACTTTCCTTTCTGTTTCCTTGCTAAAACCCTAGAAGCTGAGAGATCTCTGAAACGAAAGATTTATCAGCCATTGTAGATGTTAGCAAGATGGAAACACAAGGACCTGGAAGACATTCCCAAGATCAAGTCTAGTTTGGAAATTGCTGGGCCTACATAAGAACATTCTTGGTATTTTGTTTGGTTTGTATTTGTCTGGCCGTGCTGAGGCCTGAACCCAGGCTCTCATATATGCTCTGCAAGCACTCAACAACTGAGTTACAGTTTCATCCCCCAAAACATTTTTATAATGAAGAACCAGGGAAAGAAAACAAACTGTTTCTACTGAATCTACATTGGCCAGAGGAAATGTATGAGACTAATTTAAGCATGGGACTTTCTGATGACTGTCCATCAGAAGTAATTGCTGCTTCTGATTGGTTGGATTAATACTCTTGTATCCATGATGGGATTCAGGTCAAAGCTTCAACAAATATTTAGGAATAAGTGATGTTCTTTTATTGGTTTTACCAATAGTTGTAACTTCCCTTATGTGGTCTCCATTCCCTCTTCACCCTGTAGGAAAATTCAGAATATGTCAGGTTTTCTCCTTTCTCACTCTTGGGTCAATCAGTGGGACACTGAATGTGAGGAGAAGTTGTGAGGCTAGAAGGTTTCTGACCAACAGGAGAGTATGGGAGGCAGAAAAGAGACAGAAGACATGCAAGACCAACCATCGGGCAGTGTGGACTTTCTGCACATGCAAATATGTCCGACTGCTTGGGGTTCATTGGGGAAAAGGAGCTGGGATTTATTTGTAGTATCTGTCATGTATATGAAGCCACTTTGTCCGGGTGTAAGGGCTTGTTGAGCCAAGACATTAATTGCTTCCTTCCTCTTTGACAACTTAATCAGTTTAGATGTTCTGACAACAGATAGGCTGGCCGCATTGTGGAGCACATACCTGTCTCAAGGCAGAATAGTGATGAGTCTTTGTCTCCCATGTGTCTGCTCACTGTTAGCTTTTACCTATGAGGGACAGGAACGTTTCTGAGTTTTGAGTCTCATTTCTGTTAGCAAAATCAATGCAAAAATACAACTCTCACCTCAAAGAGGATAACACAGAGTTTACTACCAAGACAAATCTGAGGGACTATGATCTGGTCACACAGATTCAGGGTTCTCAGAATTTGATGTTCCAACCAGGTAACAATTTCAGCAAGTTTTTAGAGAACTTAATTAAGTTATTATTAAGTTTATTATTAAGAAAATAATAAATCAATACAGTATTCAAGAGCATTCGTTGAAACACCAGGTATGTGAGTTACACAAGAGCAAGACAGCTCAGCTGGAGACTTCGGATGCTATCTGATGGCACTCTTGGCCACATCATTGGTGGGAGCTAGTAGTTTCTTTCTACATTCTAAGATATTTACCCAGCAGTTACAAAGATGTTAGCTCACATACAGAGGTGGAGTTAAAAGGGTCCAAATAGCCCAACATAATTTGTAATTAGGATCTGGACCTGCAACTTTCCAACCTTTCCACAATCTTTGATGATCTAATAATCTGTGGTGAAGCAGTTGGGTCTTCTTCCCAGGAATTTCCTTCCATTTGAACCTGACATTTTCTCCCCCTAATACTCTTTCATCTTCTCTGTAAAATGCAACAAATTTTAGCCCATGTATAACACAGTCATTCTTTCCCAGTCTTTTCTGTGGATCTACAAATACATGTAGTGTGTTATGTTCATTCTGAGTAGTGGCTTTTATCATATACAGCTTTTACTCTGAACCTTTGGAGCATAACGACATCATCAACAACAGAAACAAACAAACAGAAGAAGACCCTTTAAACAATCCCTGATACAAATGGATATTCTTGAAATATTTAAAATGTACTTATGTAAATAAAAATCCAGCAAATAGAAGTTTGTGACAGGTAGTGGAAGCTATGCTGAGGGTGATACATAGCCATAAATGATCACACTAGAAAAGAAAGAAGTCTTTAAATCAATAATCAAAAATTCTACCTTAAGAAATCATAAAGCAATAAAATAATCCCAAAGCAGTCAATAGCAAGAGAATAATGATAAGAATAGAAAAAATGAAAATAAAATGGATAGTAGAGAAACTGAAACCAAAACTTGCTCCCCCCCCAAAAAAGCCAACGACAAAACCCCAGTAATTTGTAATTTAGATACACTTCTAATAAGAATGAAGATAGAGACATAGATTAAAAGAGTACAAGTTACTCCATGAACCAGAGGACGCCAGCACAGATCTCTCAGCCAACAGGGTAGTGAGAGGGGGCATATACCACAGTGGTTTATGTTTTCAAATTTAGCAACTTGAATTGAATGGGCCAGTTCCTTAAAATCTATAAACTACATATACACATCTAAGACACACTATTTAAACAATCTGAAATTTTAAACTTTTGAATAATACATGACTAGGCACACATGCTTTTACTGGAGAATTTTGCTCCACATTCTCAGAGGAGTTCATATTAGTTTTGCACATTTCTTATAGAGAATAGAAGAGGGATCGATCTTTCTTGTATTATTTCGTGAGTCAATAATTAAACATTGCCCTGACCAGATAAAAAGTTGTACCAACAAGGAAATGACTTTACTGTCACTAATAAGCAGGATTGACTCCACAATGTAACTCTGCTCCAACATTAGCAATCAATCAGTGTTTCTATATTCACCTGTTTCTACTGAGAAAGGTCATGCCAAGTCAGCATTGCTAATAAAATCTAAGCCTACATTTTAACATTTTCTGTTGTGATATACTTGAAATGCTAATATGAGTTTCAAATATGCTGGTTGCAACAGGCACATCCAGTTCAGACTTCAGCTACAAATCCTTTAAAAATATTGCATCTTATTTATTTTATTTAATTATAAATCCAACTAAAATTTTATTTTACTCTAAAGAAACGCCAGGTGAATCCAAAGACCCATTTTAATGCTAAGACAGAATTTTATGTGAATAAATAAATAAATGCATGCTGTAGGAAAGTACAAGTGAAGTCTGTCAAAAGCCAGAAGCTGTCATTTCCGGTGGAGTAAAGGGCAGGTACCTGCCTGTGAGGACGCATGTAAATGATGGATCTGTGCCATCCATGCTTGTGAGGACACATGTAAATGGCGGGTCTGTGCCATCTGGATGAGGAGTGCGTGTCTCACAAGAAAAGGCTTCACGTTCATTGCAAGCCACACAGTGGGATCACACCCTGCTTTCTCATGCTCTGCTAGCACATTAATTAGAACACTTCACTGAGTCTCCGGCATCTCCCTGTTGGTGAACTCAGTACTGCCTAGTCTTGGGCTCTGGCTCTGGCTCTGGAGGCAGTGGCTTCTAGTTCAGTTGGGTGCATTTTAGCTGTGCTCCTCTGTAAGTCAAGAAGCAAGTCTAGGTTTTGTCTGTTTGCCAGCGATAGCTGCACTCATGTTTTATGCTAACTTGTGATGAGCCAGTGGGTCCACACATTTTAGCCTTAGCCCTGCAGGTAGCAGGTGGCAGCTAAGTGATGTAATTTATTATTTTTTTTTACCCACTCATGGTTGTAGAGTGTCATCTCAGTGTCGGCGAGCCTCTTGCTAATTTCCTCGGGATACTTGTTTCATAAGCATGTCTTCTGAGGGGTCTCCAGGTTCTTATTTACGGGTTGGCAACTTACAGGTTTTAAACGTTAAAGGTCACATTATGGAAACATTCCCAGACTTAAAAGCACTGCCCATCACGATCAGGATATATAAACTAACAGCAATGTTCCAAGGTTCGTAGATGCTCATCATTTTGCTGGCTAGAGGGATGGCACAGAAAGGCCTCTTAGCTACGCCTGGGGAAGTATGCCCAAAAGTGTTTTATGTTTTGAGTGGTAACTTGTATTCAGAAATGTAAAAGAGTTGTGTCTCCCTTTCAAGTGCTAATGTAGTTCTACTTCACTTGATATTAGCTCACTCCCCCTTTCTCCCTTTTCCTTTACATTCATAATGTATATCTTTGCCCTACTTATTTTGTGTGCTTTATTCTTTTATAGTGGTAAAGTAGGCACAGCATGAAATCTGTGTATCTTACCCATTTTTATGTGTACAATTCAGCTAACTATATTCATAAGGATGTCTTGATCTTAAGCCATCACTAGGACTGTTTGGATTGTGCGAAGCTGAGACTACACACTCATGAACGGTAGCTCTCCATTGCTCTCTCCCCTCAGCCTCTGGAAACCACCATGTTCCTCTTTGAGCTTATGGTTTTGACTACTCCAAGTTTAGCATATAACTGAAGAACTGAACATTGACTGTTTGGATGTGCACATTTCACTCAGCTATTACTATTTCATTAATAGTAATTCAAGTTGCAGCAAATATCAGAATTTTCTTTCACAAGTTTTTTGAGGCAGGTTTTTCTATGCACTCAAGACTGTTTTCATACTTGCTTTGCAGCCCAGGCTGAACCAGAACTCATCCTTCTCCTGGTGGAGGTTCCCAAGTATTGCTGTTATGGGCGTATTCTGCCACACCCAGAATCTCTAGGCTCTCTTCTGTTTAAGCCGCTGAATAATATTCATTGTAGTATTTACTTTGTGTTGCTTTGTCCACTTTCCCCATTCACTGACACCTGGGATGTTTATAGCTTTTAGATGTTGTGGATAAAGCTGTTTCTGACATGGTTATGCAATAAATTGCCTTACTTATTATTTTTATTTTACTTTTTTAAGATCTTGTTTTGTTTTAGTGCTTTGATCTTTCTGTTAACCTCCCTTTTACCTTTTGGGATGGCCAGTGACCTTGGCTGTGAAATTGAACTTCGGTTGTCATCTTGGTGCATTCAACACAGGAGTAAACTATTGAAACAGTCTTCTGAGTGTGCCTGAGAAGACATTCCTAAAAGAGGTTTGGCAAGTGGAACTCGCTATGTAGACCAGTTTCACCTAGAACTCACAGGTATACATCAGCCTCTGCCTTGTGAATGATGGGATTAAAGGTGTGAACTACTTTGCCCAGCTCTTGTCTATCTTTTGATTTTTTTTATTCTACCCACTCATTCCTCTGGAGTCTTCTAGAGACCTTAACTCTACTCAACCTGTAACTGGAGTAACCAAGATTTTCCTTATATGTTTGCATCAAAGCTATGATTAATTGTTCCATGGAAAATGTCTCCTACATCTTCACTGCTGAACTGGAAGAAGTGTGTCTCCTCCCATGTCAATTTATTTTCTTTAACCTTTCTTTGGCTCCTATGCAGTCCCACAGAATATATCAGCTACCAAGTTCTCTGGATTCCCGTTTTCAGTTCTGTTGAATTATCTTTGTAGCAAGAACCATTCTTATCTTAGCCTGTATCACTTGACAACAGGCACCGGGTTACCCTTCTCTTTTGCTGGTTTCCAATGCTTCACACAGTAGGTGATTTTCATTAGTGTAGTTATGCTATTATTATTATTTTTTATTTCTTTGCTTTTTTTTTTTATAACGATAGGGTTTCTCTGTGTAAGCTTTGGTTGTCCTAGAACTTGCTTCATAGACCAGGCTGGCCTCGAACTCACAGAGTTCTGCCTACCTCTACCTCCCAAGTGCTGGGATTAAAGGAGTGAACCTCCATTCCCAGCTTATCTTTTATTTCTTAACATCAATCAATGGCTTCTAGGTTTATCTTTCAGAATAATGTCTAATATGTTGTATGCATTTTGACCTTTAATTAACTTCTATTTTATCTCTGTTCCAAATTTCTGATTTGATAGGTGAAATTATGACCTTAACATACTCAAAATATCTAACTGCTGAGTAAGCAAATGGATTTCTCAATCATGGCAATATGATTTACATTTGTTCATCAATATGTAGTTCAAAAACTGACTTATCTATGGAGAGGTTTTCTGTGTTTTATGATTAAATCATAGCTTTTCTCCGAAAGAAGAACTGAGTCAGGTAACATGCATACTTCCAGCAACACTTTATGTTACATCTTTGATGACCACACTTGGTAAAGCAAGGGTCATCAACCTTAGGACATCCTCTGATTAGATGACCTCTGAAACAACTCATTGCACAAAGACTTTGAAGTTATTTGTGAGAACTGTTCAAATGGATTCCCTTCTCTCTCCTAGATGTTAAAAGCCATTAACAACTGCCATGTATTTGCCACTATTAATCTTTGGTTTATTTAATTTAAAAAATTTAACTGTACCTTTATTGTTATTGTAATTTTGAGCTAATTGCATAGCTAGGTGATGTATTTTTTGCATTATTATTATTATTCTATAGAAAATAGAATTTTTTCATACAATATATTCTGATTACAATTTCTCCTCCCTCAGCTCCTTCCTGATCCTCCTCACTTCCCATCCACCCAAATCCATAACCTTTCTCTCTCTCTCTCATTAGAAAACAAATAGGGACCTACTACTACTGCTACTAATACAAAACCAAACAAATCAGAATAGTACCAAACAAACAAACAGAAAAAAAAACCCACCAAAGGAAAAGCCCCAGAAATCAGAAATATGTGTTCATCTCATTTCTGTCGTTGTTTGCAATCTCTGCCACACAAGCCACTTTTAATAAAATGCTACTCGTTTTCTATGAAGAGATTTTCATTTGAGACTCTGCTATGTCAAAAAGACATTTTCATTCTGAGAGCTCATGCCATTAGCCTGACAAGACTTTAAAAATTTCAAAGCTCCTTTAAAAATTCTTTCTCACATGCTCTATTCAGACGTTGATTATCTGAGCAGTCTCTGAGTCCCACATTGGAAAACTGAGTCCAATTCTTAACAGACGTCAATCCTTCTAGTCTCTCTTTTGAATCAGTCATAGTTTCATATAATTGCCATTCTTCTTATTTCTTTTTCAAAGCCAGTAAAGAAGACAATGTAGCTATTATCAGCTCTGTGTAGATGTTACATGTAATGTAAAATCATTCCTAAAAAATAGATACTAGTGAAAAACACAAGCAGCTAATAACATTACACTGCGACCTATTTAAGTACATAAATCCTCTATAAAAGTAAATAAATGACTCATAAAATTGTATTGTCAGAGCCGAGCATGGTGGTGCATGTCTTTAATCCCAGCACTGGGAGCCAGAGGGTGGTGGATCGCTGTGAGTTCAAGGCCAGCCTGGTCTGTAGAGAGAGCTCCAGGACAGCCAGGGCTGTTGCACAGACGAACCCTGTCTCAAAAAAAACAACAAAAAAATTGTATTGTCAGGAGACTAGGAAATCTGGTGAGATCGTATCTCTTAGAAACGGTAGGGAACCTCACTCATGATATTTCAACAGAATGACTGCCTCAACAAGACTTGACCAAGTCAAACACCCGTAGACATGCTGACATGAAGTGGGGAATCTCATAGTGCTCCATCCATAGACACAGAACTGTAGGCAGCTGAGAAAAACTGAGAGCAGGAGAAATAGTCTTCCTCAGGGGTTACAAAAATGTGCATGGTCTGGGCATCTGAGAGTGCAGCTCTCTCTAGTTCTAAAGGGACTCTTTGATAACTTGTGTAGGGAGATAAAGTTGAAACGTACTTGTGTACCAGGGCTTTACAGGCCTCAGTGTGATGGCTGACTGCCAAGAGTGATTTTATACAAAGCAATGTGTGTGTGTGGTATGTGTGTGTGAATGTGTGTGCGAGAGAGAGAGAGAGAAAGAGAGAGATACTGAAGGTTTTATTATGTAGATCTATAGACCGGTGTTTCTACTGACAGAATGGCAACAGGATTGATGAAATGTTCAAGTGATATAGAAAAGCTAGCCCTGTATTTGTCTGCTCCTTCAGGCTTGGAATACTGATGTCAGATATGCAGATTTTCATTAAAATGGACAAATCTAGGAGGGCATTGCACTGTTCTAGTTTAAATTTCCAAAGTTTCTTTTGCTTGCTCAGACATGTCCTTGTTGGCACTAAGACCTTCTTAGAGGATGTGGCTTCCTCCAGCATGCTTCTGACTTCCTGTCTCTTGCCATTTCTTTCCATCCATCCATCCATCCATCCATCCATCCATCCATCCATCCATCCATCCATCCATCTTCTTTCCCTGTTTCATTTGGGGCTTTCTAGACTACATATGAGAAGATTTTGCCTCTGACTTTTTTTAGTTACATGCCCACACACACCCTAGAACTGAGCTGGGTTAATGCTACTGTTTTCTCTATCTCCTCACTTGGGGGTTTCAAGGGATGTGGGGCCGAATGGATACTGGAAAGAGGAAGGGACGGGGCCTATGTCTGTAGTCTTTTGTTGGCCAGATGCTGCTGCTTGTTTTCCTGATGAAGTTCTTTAGATTTGAAGATAGATTTCAAGTATGCTTCTGTTTCCCAGGAGCCACACAGTCAATTCCAGTATCACTATCCTGATAATAATATTTTCAAATGTGTGTGGAGAGTCATTTTTCATTTTGTTGTCATTTGTTTTGCCTTTCCCCTTTCTTTGCTGTCACTTGGCTGCATTTAATAGGAGTCACGCTGTTGCACTGACTTGGCTGTACCAGCACAGGCCAAATTATTTTATTTTCTCTCATGCTTTCATCAGAGGGGCTGGAAGCCGTGAAATTTGTCAGTTTCTCAGGAATAAATATAATGGAAATTTCTGGTACCTCAATGGAATAAATGACATGTCTGGAAGGAGGGTTCTACATACCTGCCTGATTTTCACCTCTCCTCCTGGGTTTCCAGAGTTCATTAATTGCATTAGAATATATTACCTACACACAGCACACTGGACTTACTGCCAAACATTGAGAGAAATTTAGACTAAGCAGTTGCATTGAAAGCTAAGGAAGAAACTCTGAAGCACAGGGTCCAGTCACTGAATACAGGTGAGCATGTACGCACAATTCTTCCTGGGGCCATGGCTTAGTTATGAATACTCCACAAAGTTCTTTCTCGTACATCTTATCATAATAGTCATACCTTTTTGTTTAGAAAAAGTGCATCTAGTTCTATCAAAAAGAACCAACAAGCAAGCAGATAGTCTGCAGCAAATCTAAATTTTTTATTCTATAAAGAGAAACAAAAGCCCTTAAGCAAAGACGCTGTAACTTTTGAAATGAAGCCTGTCAATTAAAGGGAACATCTCAGTGACTACTGTTCAATACAGCCTTCACCTTGCTGCGTGCTAACCACACAGTAAACAGATGTCTTCCCAAGAGCAGGGGCTTTATCTAGGAAATTTGCCATTATGAATAAGTGTTCTATCATTTGACATCAAAGTACTCTTTTCAGTTGATGGATTTTACTATGTCAAAAGATTGAAGTCACCCTGTGACAGATTGTGCCATTGTTTATGTAATCACTTTTCTAACCATTGTGTCTGGGACAGATCACAGGAGATAGCAGGCTTTGAGACTAACACACATTAATGTCTCTTATTTTGAGTTTTTATATGTTTATGAGATGCTCCAACCATGTTTCCACAGTAAAACTGAAATTAGAAGATGAAGAGTTTTTCTTGTGGTGCTAACTGCTAAATAACCAATTTCTGGGAGCCATGAGAGAAAAGTGGGAAATCATAACTTGGTTTATAAAAAATGAGTTCTTGTCATCTTTAATGTCACTTTGTTCACTGTTCCTTGATAATACTACAACACAGTGGTTACATTTGAACAACAGTGAATACTGCCTCAGTGTTAAGATGACATATTGTTTTATACAAAACTTCATTCTATTTACAAATGTATTCTTTACAGACAAATAGATATATTTTTTAAAAATCTCTTGCAGGCCTGGAGAATTGGCTCAGTGGTCAAGATAGCTTATTGTTTTTCCTAAATGATCTGAAGTCAGTTGCCAGCACCTGTATTATGGCTCACAACCACCTCTAGCTCCAGTTCCAGGGGCTCGAATGCTGTCTTCTGGCCTCTGCCATCTCTTGCACTCAAGTGATGCACATAAGCTCAGGAAAGCACAGGCACATAAAAATTTACAATTAAGCAAAGCAAAAACACACTTTTAAAAATCTCATGTCGACTTACTGTCTAAAACTGCCTTTGTAAAGACCTGGGAGAAACAGAAGTATCAAGGGTAAGCCTTGGGGCCCAGTCTCTGAGGTAGGTAAGAGTCTAGCTTCAGTGGTCTTGCTCTAACTGAAAACAAAAACAGAAAAAGACTCAATCCAGTTCTTAAAATTAAAATATGAATGAGACTAGATGTGGTGTCACTTGCATTTAACCCCAGCACTAGGAGGCAGTGGCAGCAACTGTGAGTTCCAGGCCAGTACAGGGTTCATAGTGAGAGGCCCCACACCCAATAACAGAGAAATGATGCCTGCTCTTTCAGCTAGGCTAGCCTGGACACGGGTGGTGTACAGTTTCCCCATGCTTATCATACTGTTCACCTTGCCAGGGTTGTCGGCATGCCTTTGGCTCTCTCTGTGATGGGCTTCAGTGTTCATTTCCCATCTGCTTTATATTGGCAGATGCTTGGAAGATGAGTACTGATCAGAAAACATGCACGATCTATTTTCTATGACACAAGATAAAGCTGTGGATGAAGGATGAGGTCAAGTCAAGAAAGTCTGATGAATTTCTCAGTATATTTAAGAAGAAACTTGAGACTATCATCTTGATAGATACCCATTGAATTAAAGCAGGGGATATAGAACTTCACTAAACAGAGAGATAGAATATCAGAATGTAATTGACACCTATACCTACCGTATGGGGAAGAAGACATGTAAACGTAAAATAATAAGCTTTGAATCTGAGGCAACTGGTGATTAAAAGGCAACAGGATTCATATAAATCATGCAGGCAACAGGATGCTATATGTTGAAAATGACATAGGCCATGCACACTTTTGTTTTTAAATAAAAGTGACACACATTCATGGTGTGGGAGTCTTTCTGTCTATGTGTTGCTTTTTTTGGTTAATGAATAAAGAAACTGCCTTGGCCTGTTGATAGGGAAAAACTTAGGTAGGTGGGATAAACTAAACTGAACGCTGGGAGAAAGAAGGCGGAGAGAGAGATACATGCTTTACACCTAGACGCCATGGAGCCACAGCCAGAGTCAGACATGCCAAAACTCTGCTGGTAAGCCACTGCCACATGGCAATACACAGATTAATAGAAAGGTGTTAATATGTAGAATTAGCCAATAAGAAGCTAGAGCTAATGGGCCAAGCAGTGATTTAATTAATACAATTTCTGTATGATTATTTCAGGTCTAAGCTAGCTGGGCGGCTGGAAAGAACAAGCAGACTCCCTACAACACATTCATACTGGCTATGCCAGCAGCACACAGGTGGAGAAGGCCTGGGTGTAGTCAGCTTTTATATGTTATTCACAGCACAGCTGTAAGAGTAGTTAGCTAACTCTTCGAAAAGATGTTTTATTCTATTAAAAGACAGACAAGTTTCTTTCTGCACTGGTGCTTCCATTCAGTGAGAAGACCCTGGTGAAAATGCCAGAGAATGATATAAGCAAGGTTAAAAGAACCAAAGAGCTTGAACATCTTACCCCAATACAAATGAGTGTCTCAGCTTACTCCAGCACAGTGGTACATTGTGCTGTCAATAGTTGTCATTCAGCGCCCCTGAGAAGCCTTTCCCAGCTTCAGCTTTTTCATTGGCTGTTGACATGCCCCAATTTAGCCACTGTACAAATGCTTCTGCTTATAGAATGGGAGAGCTTGCCCTTTATTTAAGCAATACAGGACTAGTTAGAGGATCAGAAAGGCTACACACCTTTTTCATTTTCCTTTTTGTTAACCTTGTAAGGTTTGAGAAAGTCATACAAGATTACCATAGTTACATCCTTTCTACCCTTCCCTTTTGTCCTTCCAGCTCTTCCCATCTCCCTGTTCCCTTTCAAAATCACAACCTCTCCTTCTTTAATTATTCTTATTATCTACACACTTATGTTATGTTATGTGTGTATATGTAAATCAATGAGTCTATTTAATGCTGCTCATATATCTGTGTTTAGGGTTGCCTGCTTGGAATTGGACTAGAAGATATACTGTGTGAAGTAACCCAGACAACGAACATGCAGGTTCATTCTTTTTTGTTGATGCTATACTCAAATGTTTAGATGTGAGTATTTAACCTGGATTCTCTTCAGAAACCAGGAAAGTAAATAGGGAACCATGGAGGAGGTGGTGTGTAGATAGAGGTTACCCATTTCTATCATAAGGATAACAGGCAGGGCTCCTGGACAACCTAGGAAGGAAGAAGGGTTTAGTAATGGTAGCTATTACTCTGAGGCCAGATGCCCCAAGTTCCAGTTTGGACTCCACTGTTAGTAGCTGTTTTACCTTGAACACACTTAATATCTGCATGTCTACTTTTTATCATCTGTAAGTAATAGTATTTGCAATGTAGTTTACAGTCCAGTGATGATTCAGTGAAGTGCTTAGAACTGCTACAGCACCAACTACAACCGCACAAAGAATTAAAATCTTAGAAGTCCCAGTGCGAGCTAATAGGGCTCACAGAGAGAACACACTAATAGCATTAGCGATTCATCTTTCTTTGCAGGCATTCTCTACCCTGGACTGACATCCTTCTAGGAGTCACATGTGATAGGTACTAGAATTTCCCTCTTGCAGACCCAGCAGCACTCTAATGCTCCAACATAATTGATCTGTCTTCAATGGCTCTTTGGGAAGCATGCTGACACATCTCCAGAGTGGCTTGATTGGACACCTGAGCGTTTAGTGACTCCATGCTGATGCACTGTTATATCTGCCGTAACAGCTTCACTGCGCGCAATGCCAGGAATCACCCAGGTGGTGCCCTCATGCTGCCTCGCCAGATCCACCCTGGGCACTGGGGAAGCGCTGCTGCTTTCCAGAACCACGCTTCTCCACGTGCTGTGATCTGGCCTCAGAATAAAGAGCCCCGGAGCCTGCCTCTTCTCTCTTCATGCTACCACATGGTGGAGAAGACGGATCACAAAGGCGGCATAAACGACTGCATGGAGGGCAGCCAGCTGTTTATTGCTACATTATCTGCTTCGGGAAAACAGGCTATGGAGCATCCCCCAACACACACACACATAAAACTTGATGAGATATTAGCATTCAAATTACAACACGCTTTATTTTTATTTTGTTGTAGAGGCGTTGAAATGTGTGAGACGGTTTCAAAATGCCTTTTGGGGAGGTTTAATAACTCTTCCAACTTCTCTGTGGTCTGTTTCAATGTGGGTACCTGCTGTCACTTCCCGAGTCTGCAGAAGGGGATTTCAGCAGTTGCTGGGACCCCCAGGCTCTGGTTTGTCTAAATTTCTAGGCATGTCAGCTTGACAAATTTACCTAAATAAAAAGTAATACACAGTTCCTTTTCTCTTATGTTTCTTTTCTTGAGTGACTGCACCCTCCTTCCTTCCAATTACAGGGTCTGTAGCATGTGCAAAGGAACCTTTCATTAGGGAGCTGGCGAAAGTGGAGCCTCCTGCCATGGACATGGTGTTCATTAACAGTGAGTAGTGGCGATGTTTTCTCCCAAGAAAAACCTTTCTTACCCTTCATTGACCCCACCCCCACATTCTGTCCTTAAAGTAAGCGCTCTGTAACTCTTTAGCTTTTTTAAATGAACAAATGTTGCTTCCTTTGCTCACCTTTTCCTAGCACTTCTTCCCCTCTCCCCCCATTTTGGAGCTCTCACAGAACAAGTTGTTTAGTTTTTCATTGCAAGGAATTATACGTCGGATGTCAATAGAGCATTATTAGCTGGCATCTGTGTCTGGCTTACCCTCTAGTCTGGGACAATACTTATTCATGGTCACGGCATTTGGTACTATTGGGCCAATATGGTGGAAACAATCATTTGCACTGCTTGCTAAGTTAAGATGAACTAAAAATAACAGGGATGCCATGTGAAGCAAAACAGTTTAAAGATACTTAAATCACTGGTCTATTCTATACCAAGAAAAACCAAAGCACCGATTCGTTACAATAACAACAGTCACCTACTCAGTGTCACTTGTGCCAGGGTGGACCATAGGTGCTTTCCCCAAGCCTGTTAATCTATGTACTATTGTATTATTTGTCAAGTGAGGAAACCGAGTGTCAGAAAAGCTTGATGACATCCACCAGGCTGCGGGGGCAGCTGCTTCAGTCAGGGTTCTGAAGAGAAGAATAAGCAGCTGGATGTTGTGATGTGAATTATTAAGTGTCACCCTGACAGGATGGAGAATCACCTAGGCATCGGGCCTTTGGATATGCCCTTGAGGGGTTATCTAGATGAGGTTATTTGATGTGGTAACTGCCAGCGGGACCATTCTCTAAGCAGGGAGGCTGAACTACATAAAGTAGAGAGTGTGCGCTGACCACTAGATTAATCACTCTCTGATTCTAGAATACAGATACAATGTGAGCAGCTGTCAGAATCTCTTGTCATGTGATTTCCCTGCTATGATGGACTATAGCTTTGAGCTGTGACCCTGAATAAGCCCCCTTTCTCTTAAGTTGCTTTAGTCAGGTCATCTTATCACAACAATGAGAAAAGAAATAAAAACATGTGCTTTAAACACACTCTCTCTCTCTCTCTCTCACACACACACACACACACACACACACACACACACACACACACACGTTTTTATTTTTGAGCGAAAAGACACTAAGAAGTTGATTTAAGGAATTGTTTCTTATGTTGGCAGGGGCAGGAACGTACAAAATCCACAGGTAATCTGATAATTTGGAGATCTAGCTGCATTCGTGTTGAAGTCTTGAGCCAAAATTCCTTAGGGAAGTAGGCAAGAAATTCAGATGGGACAGTCTTAGGGAGAGCTCCTTCTTTGGGGCTCAGCGAGATGGCTCAGTGGGAAAAGGTGCTTGTGGCCAAGGCTGACGACTTGAGCTCAATTCCTGGAATCTGCCTGGTGAAAGGAAGGAACTAGTTTGAGCAAGTGTCCTCTGACCCCCATACTCCTGCTACAGCACGTGTGTCCCCATCCTAAAATAAGTAAATAAGTTTAAAAGTTCTTTTCTTTGAGAAATTCAGGTATGGCTGAGTTTATTTAAGATTTTCTATAAGGCCTTCAGCTGATTCAATCCACTTTTGAATGGCAGTTTGCATTTTTCAAGGAATTCTTATTTATGTGTTAACCATGTCCAAATATTACCACCTTACTTAGCCTGGCATCTGGCTAAACAACAGGGCCATCAAGTTAGACCACTGGTACATACATTTATCCATCTTGTATCAAGTGCAGAATCTAAATCAAGTCTGCACCTATGAGTCTCTTCACAGGAGTACACTGATGGTTGTTGGTCCAGCATCCTGGACTTCAATCTGCTGTTTTTTTCTGTCTTCTAAGCCACATTCCCTTAGAATCTGCTTGTCTGCATTGTGAAATCTCCCACACTGTGACCTACTGGATGTGTTTTCCTTCTACTTGAGTTTTTTGCTCAGTGATTTTGCTTACCGAATTCTGAAGTCTCTTGCTCCCTGCACACTCGCTAGCCATCCCCCTTCCACAGTGTGGACCAGGAAGCCAAGGGAACAAGCTATAGGCATGCTGTGAGCTCTGAGTCCTGAAATGGGAGCCCGTGTGGAGTTCTCATGTGCTGTTTGAGGCAGTGCTGAGCTTATGCCCTTACGAAGAAGGCACCCATCTAAGAAGTCTAAGTAGTACTGCAAAAGCAGGTTATTTTGTGGGAGCATGGGAGCAAATAAGCCTTAATGCTGGTGCCAGCACTTGGGAGGCACAGGCAGGGAGATCTCTGTGAGTTCAAGGCCATCCTTGTCTACAAAGTGAGATCCAGGACAAGCTCCAAAGCTCACAGAGAAACCTTGTCTTCAAAAACCAAAGACCGAAAAAGAAAGAAAGAAACTATCATAGGATAAAAATGCTTTTAAAATGTTGATTACTTGAACTCAATCTGGATCTTAACTGAATTATTCTCTCTTACAAAATAGATGTACTACATGTCTTCAAAAAATGGGGTTTGTTTTAGAGTTGAAAATTTTTCTTGTGTAATTTCTATGTAGTGTGATAAGTAAGGGGTCAGATTTTAGGTATCTAATTGAATTTGAAGCCCAGACTGACCCTGTCATATATTATAAGTAGGACTTTGGGGAAGTTAATTGTCCTCTTTCTGGCATAGTATCTTCATTTCTAAAGTATTCATAAAATAGCATTTTTATGGTAACTGTGAAGGATCAACAAATTACTTTAAGGGAAACACTTGAAGTACTATTGTTATTATTCCAGTTGTCTCAGAAAGGCAAGGTAAGGACAGTAGAGCGAAAGGGCTTGGAGGAGCAATGATGTTGCCTCCTGGCAATTGGGAAGCAGAAGTGAGGATCAAATATAGTTTCCAAGTGTGTGTCTATGGTGACCTACTTTCCAGCTGAGCCCCACTAGCAAAGGTTCCCAGCCTCTCTCACTAATGCCATAGTTTAAGGATGTTGAGCTCCAGGGTTTTCTCTGTCATATTAGTCCTCTTCTCTACATTTCAGATGGTTTATGTGTTTCAGATTTTGTCCCAAGTTGGTAGACCCAGTAATGAGAGATGGTTGCCACATGAGGGTGCTGACCTAATTAATAGACTAATTCGTTGATGGGTTGATGATTTGCTCTAGGCAAGAGGCCTAGAGCAAGTCACCTGTGGTCACCACTGAGACTATGAGCCAAAATAAGTGTTCCCCTTTAAATGGTTTCTCTCAAGTATCTGTTTATAGTGATGGAAAATCTGACCTTTGTACCAAACTATCCAACAAAACCTAAACTTCATCAATATTAGTCATTGGGAACAAGAAAATTTGGAAAACGTGGATGTTTAGAGCTTTTTCACGATTTAGCATTTAGGCTTGGAAATAAAAGTCATCTATTTTTCAAATTATTGAGAAGATTGAGCTAAGAAAATACAGCACCAACAGTGTGAAGTGCTTTTTTTTTTTCATGTATTATCGAATGACAGAAGCCAGCCTACCTGCCTTCCTTAAGCTTGTTTCTATATTTGAGATAAGCCTTGACATTCAAAGGCAGTGGAAAAGCTAACCCTGCTTAGATAAAATACTTTTTGATGTATTACTGAAATTATTATCCTTTAGATTAAATAAATGAGAAGATGTTCCTTTGTGACTTTTTGAAGGGATGGTTTGTATGCATTTTAATAATGTCTTTATTAAGGAATAATTCATAAAACATAAAATTCACCCACTTAGAATGCATAATTTGATGGGTTTTAGGATTTCAACAGACACGTGCCATCATCACCACTAATTTCAGAACAATTCTGTCCTCTTGCAAAGAAACTTCCTGTTCATTAGCTGTCACTCCCCATTTTCCTGCCATAGCACAGTCCTAGGAAATGCTTACCTTCGGGACTTAGTGCAGAGATGGGATCATACATATTTGGTCTTTTTGACTAAATTATTTAACTTAATATTTATCACTAAAGAAGTCCTGCTCAAGGACAGCACACATTTACATGCCAACTTGGATATTGAAGATATCATAATGCTACTTCCCTAGATGAAGAAATGTAGTCAATCAATGGCTTCTGGGAGAGGTAGAATCAGTCTTCTGCAGGGACAAGACCTCTGATAGAAACTGTCAAGACAATCTGAACTCGAAGGTCTTCCTTATGTTTTAATTATTCTTAATATATATATATATATATTAAGCAACACACTTTTATTATTCTTAGGACCTCACTTAGTCCAAATTTTCTTTCAAAGATTCAATCTCCAAATATCTTCATGTTGTGCATTAGGAGCTCAATGTCTGACTTTCAGGGAACCAAAAGTCAGCTGACAGTAGCCTTTATTTCTGGGTCTTATTTCTAGGTTAAGTGGTATTGACCGTGGAGAGGAAGTCAGCTGGATATGGAGAAGGGCCAACTGCCTATTAAATCCAGAACCAGAAGGTGAGGGACAGAAAAGGCAGAAACCCACAACTGAATTTCAAAGCAGTAACTGGCCCACAAATCAAAGAGAGAAGCAATGCAAAGAGATCTCGCTCAGAAGGAGACAAATGGTAGTACCAGCAGATGAAAAAGTGGGTGTTTTAGTGATGTTTAGTAGGTGGAAGCTGAAGAAGGCTCCCAAGGAGCTGTGTCTGGTTGGGGTCAGACATACAGGCTAGAAAAATAGAGAACATTCAAGTGTTTGAAGAGAAAAATGGTCAGTAGCTTTCAACGAGATCCAACTTGTCTGGGAAGATATTAGAATGGCTGACTATTTGCATCTATACAGACCACCTAGCAAGAGACCCAAGGACTAATAAGTTATGCTGTCTCTGAGGAGGCAGAGGGGCCTGCAACAGTGGCTTCAGATATAGGGGTGGATTCTTCCTGTACTCTTTTCTGTATTTTAGAAAATTCTGAGTGACTTCTTGTTTGAAGATCTGTTAGAGTTCTGCATCCACAGGGTCCTGCAGATTTTTGAGTTGGGAGTTTTATCATGTGGTTTATGGGTCTATTTAAATTGTTTCATATCAATTTCATATTAATAAGTCAATTTTCTCTTTTTTGTGGAACATAAATTCTAACCTTTGTGAGTATTCCCATCCCCAATTTTAAGTTGCACTACAGAGGTATAAAAATAAAAAAAAACATTATGTCACTAGCATCAAAAAGACACATTGAATAGAATTGAAGTCCCACATGTAAACCCACACTATTATAGCAATCTGATTTTCAAGTGGCCAAAAATATGCACTAAAGAAAAGGCAACACTCAACAATTGGTGCTAGTTAAGTGCACAGCTATGTGCAGAAGAATGAAACTAGATCCTTATCTCTGATCTTGAACACAACTCAACACCAAATGGATTAAGGACCTTGATACCTGACTTGATATCCAGAATCTAGCAGGGGAGAAAGGGTATATACTTGGACTTATAAACACAGAAAAGGAATTTCTGAGTAGGACATGAATAGCACAAGATATCATTATCTGAGTGAATAGGCATCCGATACATCTGATGGAGAGTTAGTTTGGAATACATAAAAAATTCAGAAAACTAAACACCAAGAAAACAACCTAATTTCAAAAATGTCACAGAGCATTCTCAAAGGAATAAATAGAAATGAAATGTTCAACATCCTTAACCATCAAGTAAGTACAAATTAAAACTACTCTGAGATTTCATCTTATTACAATTAGAGAGTACATGAATAAAAAAATAACAGCAGATGCTGGTATGAATGTGGAGGCAGACAGTTACTCACTACTGGTGGTAGTACACATTTGTGCAACCACTATGGAAATCAGTGTGGAGGTTCCTCAAAAAGCTGGAAATAGATTTATCATACAATCCAGCTATACCACTCTTAAGTATACACCTTATGAACTCTATATGGTACTACAGCAACACTTGCTCTTCCATGTTATTGCTGCTCTATCTGCAAAAGCCAGACAATGGAAACAGCTTAAATGGCCATCTAATGATGAGTGGATAATGAAAATGTGGTACATTTATACAATGGAATATTATTCATTTGTTAAAAATGAAAACATGACATTTTTAGGTAAATGGATGGGACTGGAAATAATTACTCTGAGTGAGGTAACCCATTGTCTTTCTAGACAAATGTCACACTTTTTCTCATATCTGGATGTTAGTTTTGGATCTTTAGATGGATACTCATTTTGGAATTCACAGAAGTTAGAAACTTTTAAGGGACTTTGGTGAAGGGGAATATTTCAAGGAAATGGGCATAGAATACAGAGATATAAAGTAAGAAAGCAATGGAATACGAAGGATTAAATATGGTGGGGGATGGGATTGAGAGCAGAATACAGGAGAAAATATGGAGAGGGATAATGAACATTAAAGGCCTTTTGAAAACACCATATGGAAGCCTATTACTGTAAAAGCTTCTTAAACATATACATAAACATATATATATGTATATAAATAAAGTCTAAATGGTGTTACTTTATAATGGAGGAACAATATCCCAAATACGTACTTTGTCCTAGAAAATATAAATTCTATTAGCAGAAATGGGTCACCTCCTTTTGAGTTGTTGGCCAGTGGTGTCCCATAGATACTCTGAAATATTAAAGGATATTGTGGTATTCTTGGCTATTCTCTAGAATTTGATGGTGAAACCGTATTGCTGGTGATACCAGGTACTTGAGAAGTGTACAATAGGAAGAAGTGAAACTGGTATTCACCTGGAAATTTCATTCCTGTTGGTTATCTTTCATAGAGCTGGAAGGCACTGTACAACAACTTAAGGAGAAAAGTAATCATCAATCTTATCTAGTTGTAATAAAAGCTATCTAATCAGACTATGCCCATTTGTGCAACAGCGGCATGAATGTTATAGGGGTAATCAACCATTTTCTGATTGGATCTGATACCTGTTCATTGAAATGAAACCCCAAAGTGGCACAGTTAAAGGGACCAAGAATCTGTTGCTAGATGGGTCATAAGCCTTAGAGGAGAACCTAGCATTATTTTTCTACTAAGTGGATATAATATTAAGATGACACCTAGTGAATTATTGCTGTATACGCTAAACCATATGTGTATTTCTCAACTCTTCAGAGAAGCTTCTTTTTACAGTAGATTACAATTAACACAGACATTTTCAACTGCTCAAGGTGCAGAGATTAAGAGTACTCAACTCTCTTCTTTTTTCATGGCCCAAATGCGTTTTATGAGATCAGGGTTACCCTGTTACACAAACCACACTAAGATTCAACAAAGAAAGGGAATCACAGGCAATTTTTCTTATGAATATATATCCAAACTTTCTCTATAAAATGCTGGGAAACAAAATGCAAGAACACATCAAAGAAAATCATTCACCATGATCAAGTAGATTACATCACATAGATGTGGCAATTGTTCAAAATATGAAAATCAGTAAGTGTAATCCACCATAAAAACAAACTGAAAGAACAAAAGCACCTGATCATCTCATGTTATACAGTAAAGGCCTTTGACTAAATCTAACACCCCTTAACATAAAAGTCCTGGAGAGATTAGGGATTCCAGATACATACCTAAACATACATAAGAAAGACAGTTTACAGCAAGCCCATATCCAACATCAACTAAATGGAGAAAAACTCAGAGCAATTTATTGAAAAAAAACAGGAGGAAGACAAAGCTGTCCACTCTCCATACATATCAATATATTATTTGGAGTCTTAGCTAGAGCAATAAGACAACTTAAGGGCTCAAGCTTTGGTTAGGGTGATAAATATGACTGATAAATAGAACTGACATGGGGGTGGGCTAGTAATTCCTTTTTGGAGGTGAGTGGGAAGGTTGGTTGCCCAATGCATTGTGAGATGTTTCACAACCTCCCTCTGACACTGGGTGACAGGATCCTGCCTTCCCCAACCAACTCAAGCTATTTTTGTATTTAGCCAAATGAGAAGAGAAAGTGCGAAGTACACTTGAACGCATTGGCCCAGGAGACCACTTCCTAAATAGAACCCCAGCAGCACAGACACTGAGAGAAACAATTAATAAATGGGACCTCCTGAAACTGAAAAGTTTCTGTAAAGCAAAGGACATGGTCAACAAGACAAAATGAGAGCCTACAGAATAGGAAAAGATCTTCACTAACCCCACATCAGACAGAAGTCTGATCTCCAAAATATACAAAGAACTCAAGAACTTGGCCCTTAAAAGAACAAATAATCAATTTTTTAAAAAAATGGAGTACAGATCTAAACAGAGAACTCTTAACAGAGGAATCTAAAATGGCTGAAAGACACTTAAGAAAATGTGCAACATCTTTAGTCATCAGAGAAATGCAAATCAAAACAACTCTGAGTACTCAACTCTTAATAGACATGCCTATCCCATCCTTCTACCCTACGCTCAGGAATAGTCATAGAAAAGAGGGCGGGAAGATGATATAAGCTAGAGATTGTGAATAACTTCAAGGGAACAGTGTTATCTGCACACAACAGACAGTGGCACACATGAACTCAGGGACAATATGCACAACACCTCTGCAAGCTCAAGCCCGGAGCAGATAGAGATGGAGCTGTGGCGATTTGGGCATGAAATTTCACCACTACCTATTGGCATTTGATGACTGCGGGGAGAGGGAAAGTCAGTCTTCTTTACTGGCATGATCCCTGGTAAGTTGACCAGACTTTAGGGCATGCCCCACTTCCAAGAGTAGTTGGGTAACACAAATTGGGCTTGGTAGGATTTTTTCAAAGATGAAAATTCAAAGTTGGGTGGATAGGAAGGTAAGGGTATATCTGAGATGAGCTGGAGGGTAATATGATAAAAACGTGTATGCAACTTTGGAAGAATTAATAAATATATTGATTAAAATTCTGAGCTTTATTAATACAACAAAGAAAGGTAGTATGTCTCCAAAATTCAAAGGGATTGACCGCTTTGTATTGGATAACCAAATAGGGTGCTTATCACCCAAGGAAGATTAATTTTCTCTCTCTCAAAAGTCACCCATTGCCTATCGCTCTTCATCTAAGAGTGGAGACATGTGAAATTTGCCTCCTCTACTTTGGCATTTCAATGGGTATTGTGAGTGATAAAATCATTCACATAGACGCAACACTAAATGGATATAGCAGATTGTATCTATATATTTATTCATTAATGTATATGTAACAATACTTTTTTAAAGGCCATGAATTTGAGGGTAGAGTAGGAGAGTTGGAGGGAGAAGAGAAAGCAAGAGAGTGAAAAATATAAATGCAACATATATATATATACAATATACAAAATAAATTAAAATATTTTGTAAAAAATATTTTTGTAATCCAGGCAATGGTGGCACATACTTTTAAACCCTGCACTTCGGAGGTAGAGGCAGGTAGGTTTCTAAACTCAAGGCTAGCCTGATCTATAAAGTGAGTTCCTACACAGAAAAGACCTGTCTCAAAATAACCAAAAGAAAAAACTTGTAAATGCCTTAAAAGAAAATAAAAATATCAAAAGAATGAGAAATAGAGGGAAAGAGAAGAAGGAGAAGGAATAAATGGAGATAGAGACACACAGAGATAGAGAGAGAGACAGAGAGAGGCAGAGAGACAGAGAAAAACAGAGGCAACTTTGAAAGACAGAATAGGTAGTAAAAACTAATGTAAATAATGCAAAATTTTGTTCCTTACTGTTCCTAAAGCAAGCCACACTATGTTCTGTTTTAAAATTATGCCATTGAACACCGTGTATGGAATTAAGAAGAGGAGGCGATATAAAATTGAATCAGTGTCATTATTATTTTTTCTGAACAAATGGGCTCAATCTCATTGAAGAATTATATATCAATAATCCTCTGTCATGTCACAATGCAGTGGGTTATTCATCATAAATCCCAATGATAGTTAGCATAAAACATCTTGCATACAGGTGTGTTTTTATGAAACAGTAAAACTACACCATATCTTGAGAGTTACTACAGGTTGAGAATTTCTTAGGACAGGAAGTATTTTAGTTTAGTTTAGATCTATTAATATTTAAATATGCATAATGAGATATACTGGGAATGGGACCCATATCTAAATATGAAATTCATTGTTTCATAAGGTTTCATTGACACTTTATATACAAACCCCAAAGGTGGTTTCATACAGTATTTTTAGTGCCTGCGTGATGTGGCTCATTACAAAGGGTCAGGTGTGGAAGATTCCTATCAGGGCATTATGTTTGTGTTTGAAATGTTTCCAATTTAGGGGCCCTTTTCAGCATTTCTCCAGGGTCTTCAGCACGTTAGATAAGCGCTCTGAGTGTGTTCATTTCATAGTTTTGGATGAGGGATTTTCTGCTTGTGTTCACTAAAAACACTTTGCCCAACACAAAAGCTTGCAATGGAGGCATATCCTCTGAGGAAGACAATCTGCCACTGGACTTAAGTGGAAGAGAAAATGCCAGGTGCATAGTAGTTGAGAATAATATTCAGGAATGAGAGTCGGAGGGCTGGGGGGAAGGCCGGTTACATAGATGCTGCAGGAAGGATGAAAAGCAGGCAGAAAGCAGCCAAGAGTGGTGGGAAAGAGGCCAGAGGAGAGGCAGGACATAGCAGACGTCGGAATAACAAGTTCATAGCACAGAGCCGAGCGGCAAGACTTAAAGAGCATGCTAGTGACTGTGAGACCACGGACAAGGAGCCAGGGGAGGATGCAGAAGAGTGATTGGTAAACTGGACAAGGTCCAAGATATGCAAGGATTCAGAAGAGTCTTTTAAAGTTAGTAACCATGGAGACTGGAGTCCTTAAAAGTATCAGAGACAGGGCGAGGTGGGGTGAGAACTAGTTGATTTCTGTGATTTGCCCCATCCATGAAGTCTGTAGGATAGGAGATGCACTGAGGGAAGCTGAATCATTGAGGAAGCAAAGTTGGAAAAGGAATGAGGCCTGGGAATGCTCCAAGTTGGACTTATTTTATTGCTTAATGGGGAAGGTATGAAAAGGTATGAACACACAGAGATGAAAAATAGAGCTGAAAGGTATCTGATGTGAGAACAGGTTAGAAACAGCTTGGGCTTTCAGGTAGCTTAGTATAAGGCCATGAGCCCAAGTATATGAATCAGCATTAGAAAGAAAGGAGAAGACAGGCAGTATTTACTCTCATCATATAACCTCTCCTCCAGCATAAACACTTGAAGTATTATCATTTGAAAGTCTGTGCAGACCTGAACCCATGTAAATATTTGAGTGTCTTCCACACTCTTCAAAGTCATTTTCATGCTGGCACTTGAGTTTCTTGAGATCACCAACCTAAAGGGTACTTTGAGACCTCTGAGAATAGTAGTGAGTGTTGGTTTAAGGAGGTAGAAAGTGGGGAGGGAGAGAGGGAGAAGGAAAGAGAGAGAGAGAATGAATGAATGAATGAATGAATGAATGAATGCAGTGGATGGTTCTGAGATCAAGACAAAATCTTCATGAGTCACACTGTGTTCAAGTTCCTGCAGGCCACTCTGGGGCAAAGAACATGAGGAGTTACTGACCTAGTAGAATAAAGCAAGGCCTGTAGAACTCTCTCTATGATTCTGTGAGGAGACTGGCAGTGTACCCTGTGAAGGAGTAGGTAGGTGTAGGTCACTTCCTGGTGCCCACAGAGCTCTGATAACTTAAATGGTCATGAGCTGTGGACTGAAGGCAGAGCTGTGTTTTTGGAATGAAGTCCATAGTAAGACAGTTTGTATGTCCTTTGTAGTACCTGGCATAGCACATACTGATAAAGAATGGGTGTTTATTCATATTACATATGATGTGGGATTCTCCTCTCTATGCCGTGAATGTGTTTTACTACCACTGGTAAAAAAAGAGGCTTCTTCAGCCTATATCTGGGCAGAATATAGTCATGCTGGAAGAGATATATATAGAGAGAGCAGGTGGAGTCAAAGAGAGCTGCTGAAGGAGAAAGACTCCTACTCAGGAAACTTACAAGTAAACTACGAGGCTTGTGATAAAATACAAAATAATAGGAGTGGGTTAATTTAAGATGTAAGAGTTAGTTAATAAAAAGCCTAAGCTAACAGGCCAAGCAGTGTTGCAACTGATATAGTTTCTATGTGTTTATTTCGGGTCTGGGCAGAGGGGAAACGAGCAAGCAGTATCTGCCTACATAAATCTAGCAGTGATGATGGCTGTGGTAAGCACTTGAGCAACAGCCTACAAAGGATAACAGAGAACCAGGAAAGTCCTGACATCTTGTATCTCTGGCTGCATAGTAATAACATCAGAATGTTGTGCATAGGAGTTTCTAGGTAGTATAAGCAGCCTCTAAGAGACTACCAGAGAAAGATGAGGGTCCAAATCCAGGCTGGTGCTTTTTGTACTTCTGCCTACTAATAGTGCCAAAAATCAGCCATGAGGCCTGTGTTAGTCAGGGTTCTCTAGAGGAAGAGAATATATAATATAAAATAAATAAATAAATAATGTATATATAAGCCACTTGTGTGTATACATGTAGGCATAAGCCACATGTATATATATTTGTGATGTGTTAGAGTGACTTATAGGATATGTTCCAGCTAGTACAACAACGACTTTCTCCTGACTGAAAGACCAAGGATCTAGTAGTTGTTCCTAGTTGTCTCAACTGGTCTTCAGTACACATCAGAATCCCAAAGAAGGAGGTTCTAATACCAGTGAAGGGAGAATGAGTGCCAATAGGCAAAGAGAGGGAGATACTGGGCCTGGCATGGGTACCTACAGTGACACACATCCTCTAAGAAGGCCACAGCTACTCCAAGGACACAACTCATAATTCTTCCAAGCAGTTAACTGGGGAGTAAGCAGGCAAATATATGAGACTATGGGGGCCATTATGACATTATGACTCAAACCACTACAGGGCCATAGTATGATCATCTGTAAAACACTGATACTAACTCCCTTAGAAGTTTGCTGTGAGGAAGAAATAATATAGAAATTTTGAAGGATTTAACACAGTATGGAGAAGATTTCTGACTATAAACAATAGCCTTGTTTCCCCTACTCTCAGCTAGAACACCACAAAACAAAATGTAGTGTTTACAGACTCCAGTCTAGCTCCATAGGTGAATACACTATGTGGTTATGACAGTTCTCTGACTTAAAAAACATGATTGATTGTGAAGATAAACTCCAGTGCTGTTGGCCTGGATCAATACACATCAGGAGTAATGATGCATTGACTTCTGGGTAATGAGAGAAAGTTATGGTGTTGTGACTATATTATGGCTTCTTGGACTCTTTATTGCTTTCCCCATGCATTAATATAATAAGAAGCATGAATCATTTGCTTCTGAACTGCAAGAAGCCGGAGGCTGGGATGTTGATCATTTTATGTCAGGAAGTCATTTCTGAAAGAAAAACAGCCAGGACAGTGCAATGGCATTTACTGACAAGTACTTTAAATTTGCAGCTTCCCACATGGGGGGATTTATCTCCAGGATCATTTGGCTCCTGTTTGGGAAGAACAGACGTGTTAGAAAGAAGACACACAGCCAGTCTACAGTGAGAAGTAAAGGCCAAGCTTGCAAGAGTGAATTACTCCATAAAATACTTCCCTTTTGTGACTACTATGTGCCAGACTTTGTCTAGACATTAGAAAATAAACGTTCATGGTATAGATCCTATAATATGTTAAGACCATTATGTTGCGGCAGCATATAGATTCATATGCATGAATACTTGGGAAACAACATGAAAAAAAGCAACTTCAGTGACAGGTTAGTTAGGATATTTCCAGAGTTCAGAAGCATAGGTCTTAACACAGGCTTAAAGAACAATGCATGTCTCTTGGATAATCCATACCTCAGATTATTAATGCTTAAGTGGCAAATAAAAATTGCATATGTATTCTATTTATGACACGTTACATATAATTTTGATGTGGGTATACATTTTGAAATAATTGAATCAGATTAATTTTATTCAGTATCACATACATTTATTTTTCTGATGAAAATATTCTTCTTTTAGTTATTTTCAAAGATATATGTGTAAATGTATGTATACATATAATCATAAGGCAACATAACAATCCCCAGAATTTATTCTACCCAGTCAACCACTGTACTTTTCACTTCTATGGAATTTGGATTTTTAAAATTCTACAAAGAGATTATACAGTAATTTTTCTGTTTTTGTGTTCTACTTTTTGACTTATAGTAATGTCCTATAGATCCTTTCATGTTGTAAAAAGAATGATGAGATTTCTTCTGTTACTTAGAGCTCACAGTCTTTCATTGGGGCCTTTGCTCATTCTCTAGTCAAGTTACTATAATTTTTGACAAGTGTTTTACACTTTTGTTATTTAACCCTTATCAGATGTATACTTTACAAATACTTTTCCTAATCTTTAGGCTGCCTTTTAATTTTGTTTATTAATGGTGGCACAACCACTGTTTCTTTGTTTTTACAATAATATCTAACATATTTTTATCTATGAACAGGCTTTCATCAAATTGTTGGTCTGAAGTGTCATACAGAGCTCCAAATCAACACAAGCTATTGACATTGTTTTTGGCTGCCCATCAGAATTGATAGTAATACCCTACTGGTGTAGGAGGTCCTTCTGTTTGTGTGTTGCTTTCATTGGTTGAATAAAGAGACTGCCTTGGCCTTTGGATAGGGCAGTCCTTAGGTGGGCAGAGTAGACAGAAGGGAATGCTGGGAAGAAGAGACAGAGACAGAAAGCAGCCGCCATGAAGCTGCAAGGTCAGACATGCTGAATCTTTCCCGGTAAGCCACGACCTCGTGGTGACATACAGATTATTAGTTAGCCAAAAAGAGGCTAGAACTAATGGGCCAGGCAGTGTTTTAAATGAATACAGTTTCTGTGTAATTATTTTGTGGGTTAAGCTAGCTGGGCACCAGGAACGCAGCCCACGCTTCCTACTACACCCTATTGCTGAAGATACCAAACATATTGGTCATCAGGCATGGAGAAATCAAGTCAGTACTTGTCAGGAAGCTTTCTCCTTGCTGGTAAGCTTTCATTGTACAGGAAAGTGCTATGAAGGCTGTTGGTGGAAAAAAAGCAAAACATAAAACAAAAGGAAAACAAAAACAACCCCTTGTCCCATGGAGCGGAGCTGAGCGGGCTCCTTTTACCAAGCCCGCCCTTTTGACTGTGAGGTCCTGAGCCAGCAAGGGCTCCAGATCCAGTGCCAGCGGATAAATCCGGACCAAAGGACGAAGCCACCGAGACTCACCTGACCACATTCGAAGGAAGAGATGGGCAGGCGCCAATCCAAGAATTCCTCCAACAACCTGAAAAGCAACATGATAGCACCAGGATCCAGCGAGTATGCAACAGGAAAACCTGAGCAACCTAATCCAGAAGAAGTAGAAGAAATCGACTTTAAATGTAATATTATAAAAGTGATAGAAACCATTAAAGAAGAGGTGAAAAACTCCTTTAAAGAAAAGGATGAGAAAACTAACAAAAAGTTAGAAAAAATGAACAAATTCCTCAAAGATACCCTAGAAAACCAAGAAAAAGCAATCAAACAGGTAATGGAAACAGTTCAAAACTTGAAAACTGAAATGGAGTCAATGAATAAAATACAAACTGAGAGATAGCGGGATATGGAAAATCTGGATAAATGAACAGGAACCATGGAGACAAGTATAACCAACAGAATATAAGAGATAGAAGAAAGAATCTCAGACACTGAAGATACAATAGAGAAAATAAACTCAGTGATCGAAGAAAACAACAAATCCAACAAATTCGCAACACAAAACATCCAGGAAATCTGGGACACCATGAAAAGACCAAACCTAAGAATAATAGTGGTAGAAGAAGGAGAAGAAGTAAAGCTCAAAGGCCCAGAAAATATATTCAACAAAATTATTGAAGAAAACTTTCCCAACCTAAAGAAGAATATTCCTATGAAGGTTCAAGAAGCATACAGAACACCAAATAGGCTGGGTCAAAAAAAAAAATCCCCTTGCCATATAATAATCAAAACACAAAACATACAGAATAAAGAAAGAATATTAAGAGCTGCAAAGGAAAAAGGTCAAGTAACATATAAGGGTAAACCTATCAGAATTACACCTGACTTCTCTATGAAAACCATGAAAGCCAAAAGGTCTTGGATAGATGTGCTGCAGAAACTAAGAGACCATGCATGCAAGCCCAGAAAACTATACCCAGCAAAGCTTTTGTTCACCATCGATGGAGAAAACATAATATTCCAGGATAAAAACAAATTTAAGCAATATATAGCCACAAACCGAGCCTTACAGAAAGTACTAGAAGGTAAACCACAACTAAAGGAAGCAAACAACACTGATAATAACACAGACATCTAACAACCCTCTACCAGCACAACTCAAAGAAGGGAGACACACAAACTCTACCACCAAAAAGAAAATATCCGGAGTTAACAACCACTGGTCATTAATATAGCTTAATCTCAATGGACTCAACTCACCTATAAAAAGGCTCAGGTTAAGAGAATGGGTACGAAAACAGGATCCGACATTCTGCTGTTTACAAAAAACACACCTCAACCACAAAGACAGACATTATCTCAGAATAAAGGGTAGGGAAAAGTTTTTTTCAATCAAATGGCCCTAAGAAACAAGCAGGTGTGGCTATACTAATATCGAACAAAATCTACTTCAAACTAAAATCAATCAGAAGAGATGGAGATGGACACTTCATACTCATAACAGGAAAAATTCATCAGAATGAAGTCTCAACCCTGACTATCTATGCCCCTAATATAAAGGCACCCACATATGCAAAAGAAACATTACTAGAACTCAAAGCACACATCAAACCAAACACAGTAATAGTAGGAGATTTCAACACTCCTCTCTCACCAATGGACAGGTCAACCAGACAGAAACTTATCAAAGAAGTATGAGAACTAACAGATGTAATGAATCAAATGGACGTAATAGACATCTATAGAACACTCCACACAAACAGGATAGAATATACCTTCTTCTCAGCATCTCATGGAACCTTCTCAAAAATTGATCACATACTTGTTAACAAAGCAAACATCCACAGATACAAAAAAGTTGGAGTAACCACCTGAGTCTTATTGGATCATCATGGAGTAAAGTTAGAATATAACAACAATTCCACCCCGCAAAAGCATACAAACTCATGGAAACTGAACAGTCAACTACTGAACCACTCCTGGGTCAAGGAAGAAATAAAGAAAGAAATTAAAGTCTTCCTTGACTTCAATGAAAATAAAGAAACAACATACACTAACCTATGGGATACTATGAAAGCAGTGCTAAGAGGAAAGTTCATAGCACTCAGTGCCCACATAAAGAAAATGGAGAAAGCACACATTAGTGACTTAACAGCACACCTGAAAGCTCTAGAAAAAAAGAAGCAGACTCACTCAGGAGGAGTAGAAGACTGGAAATAATCAAGCTGAGGGCTGAAATCAATAAAATAGAGACACAGAAAACAATCCAAAGAATCAATGAAACAAAGAGCTGGTTCCTTGAGAAAATCAAGAAGATCAACAAACCCCTATCCAAACTAATCAAAAGGCAGAGAGAGAGCACTCAAATTAACAAGATCAGAAATGAAAAGGGGGACATAACAACAGACACTGAGGAAATTCAGGGAATCATTAGGTTTTACTACAAAAGCCTGTATACCACAATATTGGAAAATGTACAAGAAGTGGACAGCTTTTTAGATAAATATCACATACCAAAATTAAATCAATACCAGGTAAACAATTTAAACAGACCTATAAGTCACGAGGAAATAGAAGCTGTCATCAAAAACCTCCCAACCAAAAAAAGCCCAGGACCAGATGGTTTTAATGCAGAATTCTACCAAAACTTCCAAGAAGAGCTAATACCTAAACTCTTTAATGTGTTTCACATAAGAAACAGAAGGGTCATTGCCAAACTCTTTTTATGAAGCTACAATTACCCTGATACCAAAACCACACAAAGACGCAACCAAGAAAGTGAATTACAGACCAATCTCACTTATGAACATTAATACAGAAATTCTCAATAAAATACTGGCAAACCAAATCCAAGAACACATCAAAAAAATCATCCATTATCATCCCAGAGATGCAGGGCTGGTTCAACATACAAAAATCTATCAATGTAATTCATCATATAAATAAACTAAAAGAAAAAAACCATATGATCATTTCATTAGATGCAGAAAAAGCATTTGACAAAATTCAACACCCCTTTACGATAGACGTCTTGGAGATATTAGGGATACAAGGATCATATCTAAATATAATAAAAGCAATATATAGCAAGCTGACAGCTAACATCAAATTAAATGGAGAGAAAGTCAAAGAGATTCCACTAAAATCAGGAACAAGACAAGTCTGTCCACTCTCTCCATATCTCTTTAATATAGTGCTTGAAGTCCTAGCAATAGCTATAGGAAAAAATAAGGAGATCATGGGGATTGAAATTGGAAAGGAAGAAGTCAAACTTTCGTTATTTGCAGATGATATGATAGTGTACATAAGTGACCCCAAAAATTCTACCAAAGAACTTCTACAGCTGATAAATACCCTCAGTGAAGTGGCAGGATACAAGATCAACTCAAAAAAAAAATCAGTAGCCCTTCTATACACAAAGGATAAAGAAACAGAGAGGGAAATCAGAGAAACATCACTTTTCACGATAGCCACAAATAGCATAAAGTATCTTGGGGTAATACTAACCAAAAAGTGAAAGATCTATTTGACCAGAACTTTAAGACCTTGAAGAAAGAAATTGAAGAGGATACCAGAAAATGGAAGGATCTCCCATGCTCCTGGATTGGTAGGATCAATATAGTAAAATTGGCAATTCTACCAAAAGCAATCTATAGATTCAATGCAATCCCCATCAAAATCCCAACAAAATTCTTCATAGACCTTGAGAGAACAATAACTAACTTCATATGGTAAAACAAAAAGCCCAGGATAGCCAAAACATTCATATACAATAAAGGAACTGCCAGAGGCATTACCATCCCTGACTTCAAACTCTATTACAGAGCTACAGTAATGAAAACAGCTTGGTATTGGCATAAAAACAGAGACATTGACCAATGGAATAGAATTGAAGACTCGGATATTAATCCACAAACCTATGAACACCTCATATTTGACAAAGATACTAAAATTATACAATGGAAGAGTGAAAGCATTTTTAACAAATGGTGCTGGCATAACTGGATGTCAACCTGTAGGAGAATGAAATTAGACCCTTATTTATCACCATGCACAAAACTCAAGTCCAAATGAATTAAAGACTTCAATATAAATCTGACCACACTTAACCTGATAGAAGAGAAAGTGGGAAGTAGCCTTCAATACATGGGCACAGGAGACCACTTCCTATGTAAAACCCCAGTGGTACAGACAATAAGAACAACAATGAACAAATGGGACCTCCTGAAACTGAGAAGCTTCTGTAAAGCAAAGGACACTGTCATTAAGACAATAAGGCATCCTACTGAATGGGGGAAGATCTTCACTAAACCCACATTAGACAAAGGTCTGATCTTCAAAATATACAAAGAACTCAAGAAACTAGACATTAAAATTCTAAATACCCCAATTAAAAAATGGGGTAATGATCTGAACAGAGAATTCTCAACAGAAGAAGTTCGAATGGCCAAAAGATACTTAAGGTCATGTTCAACTTCCTTAGCGATCAGGGAAATGCAAATCAAAACAACTTTGAGATACCATCTTACACCTGTTAGAATGGCTAAAATCAAAAACACCAATGATTGATTGCCTATGCTGGAGAGGATGTAGAGTAAGGGAAACTCTTATCCATTGCTGGTGGGAATGCAAACTTGTGCAACCTCTTTGGAAATCAATGTGGCAGTTTCTCAGGAAATTGTGAATCAACCTACCTCAGGATCCAGCAATACCACTCTTGGGAATATACTCAAGAGAAGCCCAATCATACTACAAAAGCATTTGTGCAACTATGTTCATAGCAGTATTATTTGTAACAGCAGAACCTGGAAACAACCTAGGTGCCCCTCAATGGAAGAATGGATCAAGAAAGTGTGGAATATATACACACTAGAATACTACTCAGCGGTGAAAAACAATGACATCTTGAATTTTGCATGCAAATGGATGGAAATAGAAAACACTATCCTGAGTGAGATAACCCAAACCCAAAAAGACGATTATGGCATGTACTCACTCATTAGTGTACTCTAGCCATAAACAAAGGACACTAAGCTTATAGCTCACAAGCCTAGAGAAGCCAAATAGGAAGGTGAAACCAAAGAAAAACATATATAGATCCCCCTGGAAATTGGAAGCAAACAAGATCGTCCGGCAACAGTTGGAAGCACGGGGGCAGGGATAGGGGTGGGGGTGGGTGATGGGGAAGGGGAGTGGGGGAAGGAGAAGGGAGAACAGAAGGACTCTGGAGAGCTTGGGGGAGTGGGAGGGTGGAGATGGAGGAAAGGTGCATATTCGAGAAGGGAATAAGATATCTACATTAAAGGAGTCATTTTAGGATTGGCAAGATACTTGGCTATCAAGGGGATCCCAGGTGTCCACGGGGATTTCCACAGCTAGGTACTTGGGCAGCAGAGGAGAGGGTTACTGAACTAGCCTTGTCCCATAGTCACATTGATGAATATCATGAACACCACCATAGAAACTTTGTCCGATGGATGGAGATAGAGACAGAGACCCACATTCACATCAGAGCAATGGAGTGAGCTCCCAAGGTCCAGTTGAAGGACAGAAGATGGGAGAAGATGAACAAGGAAGTTAGGACCATGAGGGGCTTTTCCACCCACGGAGATGGTGTGTCTGATCTAATGGGAGCTCACCAAATCCAGATGGACTGGGACTGAACGAGCATAAAATCAAACTGGACTCTCTGAATGTAGCTGCCAATCGGGGCACACTGAGAAGCCATCAATAATGACACTAGGACCTATCTCTTTTGCATGTATTATCTTTTTGGAAACCTAGTCTATTTGGATGTGCAGCTTCCTAGGCCGGGATGGAGGGGGAAGGGCCTTGGACTTCCCACAGGGCAGGGTACCATGCCCTCTTTTAAGGAAGCAGGGGGAGGGAGGAGGGGTAGGGGGGAGCGGGAGGGGTCTGGAAGAAGGAGAGGAAATGTAAATTTTTTGAATGAAAAAAATAAAAGAATATGAAAAAAAAGAAAAAATATTTCTCATTTAAAAAAAAGAAAATCAAAAACAAATAAGCAAAGCATTGGCAATTTTATACAGCTGTGAGCCCTGTGAATTGCAGTAATGGCCTACATGCCAGGATATGGCCATGTGTGCAATAATGGCACAAATGCTACTGGGTAACCAACCACTTTATAACTAGATTTAAGGCCCCACTAGCCATGAGGAAGGGTATACCTAGTACTGCACTTCTGGCCAAGAAACTCAAATGTGCAATGCTCTCAAGCCACAGGGGAGAACCTACCACTATTATTTTGTTAAATTTTATCAAACTAGACTATAAATTCCTATCTTTCTATGGGTATATTAGTGTAGCTCCCAGACACCATCAGAGAAGTTTCTGTGCAGTGGGTTGTGGTTCACACAAAAACTTACACCTGATCTCAGTGTAAAGAATAAGTGTCTTTGGAATACTCATCCACAAATGGGTTATCTATATCATACCAATTCAAGGGTTAATGAACCATAGTGGAAGAGATTATAGAAAGTTTTTAATAGTCAGAAGTAGGAGAAGACAAGAATGAAACAATGTCTTCTGGATCTTACAGGACCACTGGATTTGTAAACTCTAAGCAAATGTCATCATCTCTCAAGATCTTTAAAACTTAAAGTAGTCAGCATTCTAGTATAGAGTGGGAAGCAGTTGATGGGTCCTCTGCCTTAATTAAGAAGCTATAAACAGTTGATGGTTTCTGGAAAGGAGAGTCAGTTTTCTTTACAAGTGTGGTCCCTGGTAGTCAACCATGTTACCGTGGATGGCTCTATCTGTGGTTCTCAACCTTCCTATCGCTGTTGCCCTTTAATATGGCTCCTCATATTGTGGTAGCCCTACTGATAAAATTATTTTGTTGTTACTTCATAACTGTCATTTTGCTGGTGTTATAAATTGTAGTGTAAATATCTGATATTCATCCCCCAAAAGATTTCCACATACATGTTGAGAACCGCTTCTATACCCAGGGATTATATGCACAGCACAACTTGAAGTTGGTGAATTATTCAGAGAGAGAGAGAGAGAGAGAGAGAGAGAGAGAGAATTAAGTTGGATTAAGGAAGTAAGTACTCTAGAAAAATTCGGGGGAGAAAACTTGAAAACTACATCATGTGAAATTCTCAAAGTATTAGAAAAAGTATCTCAGAAAGTTTTATAAATAAATAAAACTAAACATTCTTATAGAGATAAAAATCCTGGTGACTTCATGTGGCAATGGTAAAGGTTTTTATCAATGGCCAGTGGAACCATGGAATTCAAGAGTGAATTATGGAATGGAGTTAGGAAGAGCTCTGTGTAGATTGTGGAGTTGAACCCTGTGTAAAAATCCCCAGAATGAACAGAAGTTGTCTTCAGAAGAAAATTCCCACTTCTGATTGCTAAATTCTTTGGCTAGATGTCTCTGCACTGCTTTGCCAGTCTTCAGAAGGAGAGAAAGAGTTCTCGTGAAAGTTCTAAAAGTAATGTAGTGATCCCTCTTCTCTATATAAGTCCTTTAATTCTGTCTATTTGTGTTGATTTGGACTTTCATGTTGAACTATCTATTTTCCCATGATCCTTCTAATTAATTTGCTAGGCTAAATTAGTGCCAAATAAATAATGAGTTTCCAAATTAGCTGACACCATAATGGAACAGAGATTTAATTAATTTACTAGCTAAGGCCTCTACAGACAATTGTGTGTTTATAGCATAAAATGATGGTATTTATTAATGTTGAAACTTTTCTTAATTTAACAGGTTGCTTTAATAACCAGACTTTAATATGGAAATACTCTCATTTCCATTGAAATAGTAGGCTTCAAGTCATGCAAAGAACACTGACAATACATTTAATTTCCTATGAAATATTTGATTCAATTTATTTAGCATGCATGTATTGCCTAAGGATACTCAGTAGTTTTCAGGAATTCTTTACTAATATCTTAGTGCTACAATCATATGCAAACTCTCCAGAATTTTCCATTCATTGGATTGTCAAGTTGAAAGCTTTCTTCCATACCAGGCTAAGTGAACGTCAAGTATAATGTTATAATTCAGTGTTATGTCAGTCACTTCCACTTCCCTAAATGGATCTTTACATATTAGTGATTTCCATAGGCCTCTAGGTGGTGGGGACTTCCCAATACCTTGGTAATGTGTCATTTGGTAAATATGTACAAGGAGCTCTAATTTCCTTCTGTCAAACATATTGATATTGCAGGAATATTTTCTTTTAAGTTCACTGAATTATTTAAAGGTTCAATCAGATTATGGTCATGAAAATACCAGGTTCCATACAAAGGATTAAAAACCAAACTAAACTTATATAAACTACCAAACTCCTTGAGGCAACTACACAATAAGGACCTTATGCTTTATTAATTTATTTAATATATTTTTGTTTATTTTTCCTCTTGTTTTTCTATCCTGATCAGAGTTCTCCCCTCTCCTCTCCTTCAAGTCACTCTCTCCTTCCTTTTTCTCCCCTCCCCCATCCACTCCTCTCTCTTCAGAAATAGGCATAGATATCAGCCAGCCATGGTATATCAAGTTGTAGCTAGACTAGGCACCTCCTCTCCTATTAAGGCTGGATAAGGGAATTTGGTAGGAGAAAAGGGTCCCAAAAGCAGGCCACAAAGTCAGAGACATCTCCTGCTCCCACTGTTAGGAGTCCCACAAGAAGACCAAGTTACACAATTGTAACATATGTGCAGAGGGACAAGATCAGTCCCATGCAGGATCCCTAGTTGTTGGTTTAGTCTCTGTGAGCCCCTATGAGCCCAGTTAGTTGGTTTTATGGATTTTCTTGTCATGCCCTAGACCCCTCTGGTTCCTACAGTTCTTTCTTCCCTTCTTCTGCAGGATTCTGGAGCTCCATCTAATGCTTGGCTGTGGATCTCAGAATATCTTTCCATCAGTTGCTCGGTGAAGCCTCTCTCATGACAGTTGGGCTAGGCACCAGTCTATGAATATGGTAGAATATTGTTAGGAATCATTTTATTGACATTTTTTTCCTTGACAGTTGTATTTGTTTCTATCCTAGGTCTCTGGGCTTCCCACCTTTGGATCCTGGCCCTCAGAGGTGAGCTCTCTCTCATGGCATGAGTCTCAGGCTGGACCAGTCTTTGGTTGGTCACTCACTCCCACAATTTCTGTGCCACCTTTACTCCAGCATATTTTGTAGGCAGGACAAATTGTAGATCGAAGGTTTTGTTGCTGGGTTGGTGTCCTAGTCCCTACACAGGAAGTCTTGCCTGGTTATAATAGGCGGCTGTCAGGCTCTGTATCACCCATTACTAGGAGTCTTAGCCAGAGTCATCCTCAAAGATTTCTGGGAGTTTCCTTTACAGTTGGTTTCTAGTTTGTCCCAGAGATGCATACCAATTCCAGATGTCTCTCCCAATATTCTCTACTTCCATCCTCCCTCCACTTGATCCCTCCTGTTCCCAATCCGTCCACTCTTCTAAGTCACTCCCCCTATTGAATGGCAATGTCTGTTCTATTTTCCCTTCACAATGAGTTTCATGTGTTCCCCACCCCCCCTTGATCCCTTCTTTTTACTTAGCTTCTCTAGGTTTGTGGATTGCAGTATGATTATCCTTTACTTTATGGTTAATATTTGATTATGGAAGAGTACATACCATGTTTGTCTTTCTGGGTCTGGGTTACCTCACTTAGGATGATTTTTTTTCTAGTTCCATCTATTTGTCAGCAAGTTTCATGATGTCACTTTTTTTTAGCAGCTGAGTAATTGTACTACATTTTCTTTATTCATTCTTTGGTTAAGGACCATCTAGGTTGTTTCCAGGTTCTATTATGAGTAAGGCTGCTATAAACATAGTTGAGCAAGTGTCCCATTGTATGGTAAGCATTCTTTGGGTATATGTCCAGGACTGGTATAACTGGGTCTTGAGATAGAGTTATTTCCAAATTTCTGAGAAATCAGCTCACTGATTTCCAAACTAGCTGTACAAGTTTTCACTTTCACCGTAAGTGGAGGAATGTTTCCCTCACTCCACATCCTCAGCAGCATGAGCTGTCACTCATGGTTTTGATCTTAGCCATTCTGACAGGTAGAAGATGAAAGCTCAGAGTTGTTTTGATTTTCATTTCCCTGATGGCTAAGGATGTTGAACATTTCTTTAAGTGATTCTTGGCCATGTGAGATTCCTCTGTTGAGAATTCTCTCTTTAGATCTGTACCCATTTTTTGAATGAATTATTCATTTTTTGATGTGTAATTTTTGAATTTTTTATATAGTTTCAGTATCAGCCTTCTGTCAGATGTGGGTTGGTGAAGATCTTTGCCCATTCTGTAGGTTGCCATTTGTTTTGTCCTTTTGACAATGTCCTTTGCCTTACACAAGCTTCTCAGTTTCAGGAGGTTACATTAATTGTCTATCTTAGTGACTATGCTGTTGGTTTTCTGTTCAGGAAACTGCATCCTATGCCAAAGCATTCAAGGCTATTCCCCACTTTCTTTTGTATTAGTTTCAGTGGATCTGGATTGATGCTTTGATCCACTTGTACTTGAGTTTTGTGTTGAGTGATAGATAAGGATCTATTTGTATTCTTTTACATGCTGGCATCCAGTTAGATCAGCACTGTTTGTTGAAGATGCTTTCCTTCCCCCCCCCCCCAGTGTTTATTTCTGGCCTCTTTATAAAAAAAGATCAGGTTTCCATACATGTGAGGATTTATGTCTGGCCCTTCAATTAGATACTATTTATCAACGTGCCTGGGATTTTGGTCAATACCATTTGGTTTTTATTATTACAGTTCTATAGTACAGCTTGATATTAAGGATGGTGATAACTCCAAAGGTTATTTTATTGTACCGGATTGTTTTTAGCTATCCTGGGTTTTATTTTCCCATATGACATTGAGTATTATTCTTTCAAGAATTTTAAAGAATTTTGATGGAATTTTGATAGGGATGCATTCAATCTATAGACTGTTTTGGTAATATGCCAATTTTTACTATGTTAATCCTACCAATCCATGAGCACAGGAGATATTTTCATTTCACAATATCCTCTCCAATTTATTTTTCAAAGACTTGAAGTTCATGCCATATGGGTCATTCACTTTCTTGGTTAGAATTACACCAAGACATTTTATACTATTTGTAGCTATTGTGAAAGGTGTTGTCTCCTTGATTTCTTTCTCAGTTTGATTATCAATTATATTCAAGAGGGCCAATGAGTTTTTGGTTAATTTTGTATCTAGCCACTTTGTTGAAAGTATTTATAAGCTATAAAGAGTTCTCTGGTAGGATTTTGGGGGTTGCTTATGTATACTATCTTATCATCTACAAACAGTTATAGTTTGACTTCCTCTTTTCCAATTTGTATCTCCTTGATCTCCTTAAGTTGTCTTACTGCTGTAGCAAAAACTTCAAGTACTATACTGAATATATATGGAGAGAGTGAATAGTCTCTGCCTTGATCTTGATTTTAGTGGAATTTCTTTTTCTCTCCATTATTTTGATGTTGGCTATTGGTTTGCTGTATATTGCATTTATATGTCTAAGTTTTTCCCTTGTATCCCTAATCTTTTCAAAACATGTATCATGAATGGGTGTTGGATTTGGTTAAGGACTTTTTCAGCATCTAATCAGATGATTATGTGTTTTTTTTTTCCTTTCAGTTTATTTATATGGTAGATAACACTGACAGATTTTCTTATTTTGAACCATTTCTGCATCTCTGGGATGAAGCCTATTTGAACTTGGTGGATAGTCTTTTGAATATGTTCTTAGATTTGGTTTGTAAGTATTCTATTGAGTATATTTGCTTCAATATTCATGAGGGAAATTAGTCTGTAATTCTCTTTCTTTGTTGAATCTTTGTGTGGCTTTGACAACAGGTTGACTGTGGCCTCTTAATATGAATTTGGTAATGATCCTTCTGTTTCTATTTTGTAAAATAATTTGAGGAATATTGGTCTTGGGTTTCTTTGAAAGTCTGGTAGAATTCTACACTAAAACTATCTGGCTCTGAGTTTTGTGGGTTGGCAGAATTTTAATGATTGCTTCTATTTCCTTGGGGGTTATCTGAAGGCTGAGACTGCTCTTTCATTTTCTGGTCGCCCAGACCAGAAAAATCACACAGATACTGTATTAATTACAATACTGTTCAGCCTTTTAGCTCAGGCTTCTTACTAAATAACTCTTACAACTTAAATTAAGCCATTTCTATTTATCTGTGTATTGCCACGAGGCTGTGGTTTACTGGGTAGGTTCCAGCGTGTCCTCCTCCTTTGGGAGCTATATGATGTCTCCCTGACTCTGCCTGCTCTCTCTCTTCCAGCCTGCCTGTATTCTGGCTTGCCATAGGCTGAAGGAGCTTCTTTATTAACCAATGATAATAAAACATATTCACAGCATACAGAGTGGAATCCCACATCAATTATCAATTTATTTAAATTGTTTATATATCTTGATTTAACTTTGGTAAGTGGTGTCTATCGAAAAAATTGTCCATTTCCTTTAGATTTTTCCAATTTTGTGAAGTAAACATTTTTGAAGTATGACTTAAAGATGCTTTGGATTTCCTTGGTGTCTGTTGTTATGTCCACTTTTTGTTTCTGATTTTGTTAATTTGAATGTTCTCTGTGTCTTTTAATTAGTTTGAATAAGGGATTGTCTATCTTGATGGTTTTCTCAAAGAACTAACTCTGTTTCACTGATCCTTTGTATTGTTCTATTTATTTCTATTTCATTGATTTCAGCCCTGAGTTTGATTTTTCTCCTGCCATCCTCTCCTCTTGGCATGTTTGCTTCTTTTTGTTCTAGAGCTGGCAGTTGTGCTCTTAGGTTGCCACTATGAGACCTCTCTAATTTCCTCATGAAGGCACTTAGTGCTATAAACTTTCTTCTTAACACCGCTTTCATTGTTTCCCATAAGTTTCGGTATGTTGTGCACTCATTTTCATTGAATTCTAGGAAGTCTTTAAGTTCCTTCTTATTTCTTTCTTGACTCAGTGATAATCCAGTAGAGAGCTGCTCAATTTCCATGAGTTTGTAGGTTTTCTGTTGTTGTTGAAATCCAGCTTTAATCCATAGTCATCTGATAAAATACAGGAGATTATTTCAGTTTTCTTTTATCTGTTGAGACCTTGTTTTCTGAATGAGTATGATGTTCAGTTTTAGAGAAGGTTGGATGAGGTACAGAGAAGAAGGTATATTTTGTGTCTGAGGGAAATGTTTGAGTCAAAACACCATTGGTTTCATTGTTTCTCCAATGAATTTCTGTCTGAATGACCTGTCTATTGGTGAGTGTGGTGTTGAAGTCTCCTGAAGCACGATTAATAAAAAAGCCAGTGTCAGAAATTGGGGTTCAACTTAAAGATCCAAAAAGCAAACAGACAGCCACTGGCTCTTACCTGGACCTCAGTCTGAAATGGTAATACTGTCTCCTGAAATCTCAGAAGGAGACTGCACCTGAGAGCTGTCTCGCCCTGTCTTATATTCCTCTCTAGGGCTGGGAACAAAGGCATGCACCACTGGGGTTAAAGGCATGCATCACCCTATTTCTATGGCAACTAAAGTGGCTACTGGGATTAAAGGTGTGTGCCATTGTGACTCCTGGGGTTAAAGGTGTATGTTACCATAATCTGGTCTGTAAGGCTGACCAGTGGAACTGTTTTACTTTCAGGTATTCAGGCAGTCTTTACTTATTAAAATACAGTTGAAATGTTACTACATTTCCCCTTTTTCTCTAAAAAAAAGAAGGCTATACCTAATAACATAAGAAAACTATATACAATAAATACAATGTCTATCTACAATATATACAGATAATAAATACATTAAAATTGTCTAGTCCACTTTCATTTGACAAATTCAGAGAAAATATTTCAGATCTACCCTATCTTGGTGAGTCCAAAGTCTTATATCTAATTTACTATCTATCACAACTTGCTTTCTGTATCTGGTAAACTGTAACTCTAGCTATCTAATCTTCAACTCCCTCAGGGACCCAAAAAAGAAATAATATTAACTGAGTAAGCAGAAAGTGCAAGGAAGTGATTCCAAAATATGTGAGTAATGAAAGAAACATCTGGCTGCCTGGACAGTCACCCAAATTTCCTCTGCAATGTTGGGGCATCCATCTTTGGCCAACAGGCCTAGCATATCCAACAGACTTTTCTGTGAGGCAGGATATTTTATGTCCTGCTTGTATAAGTAGGAAAGCACAATGTCAGCAGTCAAGGCAGAGGCATTTTCTTGCCCAGTGGCTTACTTTTGCCACAAAGAAAGTAAGTACCACTATTTGTCTATTTATGCAGGTATACCCATGATGGCCATAACTTCTATTAAATGTGTGATTACTGAATCAGTCTTTCTGAGCTCAAAGAAGTTCCCCTATTGAAAACCTGAATAAATGTCCATGGTGTGGTGTATATATTTTAGTTTTTCAAATTCTTTAAAGTGGAACACATCCATCTGCCAGATTTCATTCTCTTGAGTACTCTTTGGGTTACTCCTTCCAGATACCGGTATTTGGTTATATAAAGAACAGGTAGGACATCTTTTTATAATCTCCTTATCTTATTGTCATGTAATAGAAAAGTCTTTCTTTAAACCTTTGCTATTGACATGATGTTTTTAATGAAATTCTGAGGCTTTCAGCACATTTCCAATCAATAATTGATCAATTTCAGCATTACTTAGTGCTAGAGGACTTGGTAGACCCATTTGGGATTGGATGTGTGTTATATATATGTGTCAAAGCCTATTTCTTATTATATCTTGAACCTGAATGAAAAATGATGTCAATTCTGTATCATCAGGTATAAATTCAGTGGTTTTATATGTAAGGCACCTCTTTCTGCATATTGTGTATCAGTAAATATACTGAGAGGTTCTTTAAAATCCCTTAGTACCATGAGAATAGCATATAATTCTAGATTTTGGACAGAATTATAAGGGCTTTGTTCCACTTTACTTAAATCTTCTGATTAGTAACCTGTCTTTCATGATTTATTTGCATCGGTGTTGCTGGAGGCTGCTCAGGCCCAAAAGAATCACACTGAAACTATATTAATTACAACAATGCTTGGCCAATGACTCTAGTATATCCCTAGCTAGCTCTTATATCTTCAAGTAGCTCATTTCTACTAATCTGTGTGTCATCATGTGGTTGGGGCCTACCAGTAAGATTCTATCCAGCATCTGGCATCTGTCTCCTGTGGCAGCTACATGGCTTCTCCCTGACTCTTCCTACTCTCTCTCTCTCTATCTCTGTTTGGATTTCCTGCCTGCTTTACCCTGTTAAGTCATTGGCCAAAAGCAGCTTTATTCATTAATCAATAAAAGCAACACATATACAGAAGGACTTCCCATGCCACATCAGTATAGAATGTATGGACTCCAGTTATTGGTGTGTCACATATAATATAGGGAGGAATCCAAGTAGTTCTCTTTATAAGCTTAATTTACAGCTATTGCTTTTGGGATAATTCCTAATAATCTCTCCTAAAAAATTGGCAAAAGCTCTTTTCCAGGGTTCATATTTTTTTAATTTAATCAGTAGTAAAAAGTACTATAATTCCTGCTAGTTGATGAAGTCACAATTTCCCTTTTATAATTAATTCAGAGAACTTTTCCACATAAGTTTTTAATTTTTACTCAATTTATGTGGTAAATAATTTATGTATTCTAAGATATTATCTTCCCTCTGAATTAAAATTCCTGTAGGGGAAATTCTGAAAGGCAAAATGACTAGAATTCAGTTAAGATTTGGATCTACCTGGGTCACATGTGCCTCCTGTAATTTCTTTTCAAACACAGTTAATTCTTTCTCAGATTTAGCTGTTAATTCCCTGGGACTATTTAAGTCTTTGTCACCATCTATGGTTTTGTTTAAATGAATTATTAGAGCAAGTGTTATTCCAACAGCAGGTTGTAGACTGGAAATGTCTCCTAACAATCTTTGAAAGTCATTAAGAGTCCACAATCAGTCTCTCCTAATTTGTGCCTTTTGTGTTCTAATTTTCTGTAAACCTATTTTATAACCTAGGTAACTGACAGAATCTCCTCTTTTTCAGGAGCAATCTGTAATCTCCATTTAGGCAAAACTTTCTTTACTTCTTCAAGCATTCTTTCTAAAGTATCTGCATTTGAATCAGATAACAAAATCTCATTCATGTAATGGTATTATAGATTTAGGAAATTGTTTACATATTATTTCCAGTGGCTGACTTACAAAGTACTGGCATGGGGAGACTACTGAGCATTCTCTGTGGAAGGACGGTCCATTGATATCTCCTAGTGGGCTGAGAATTATTATAAGTAGACACTGTAAAGGCAAATTTTTCTCTGTCTTTTTCTTGTAAAAGTGTAGTGAAAAATCATCTTTTAAATAAATAACTATAAGAGGCCATCCTTTAGGTAACAGGGAAGGCAAAGGAATTTCAGATTGAAGAGGGCACATAGGTTGAATTACCTTATTGATAGCTCTTAGATCTGTCACCATTCTCCATTTTCCAGATTTCTTTTTAACAACAAATACAGGAGAATTCCAGAGACTGGTTGATAATTCAATATAGTGAGCATCTAGTTGCTCCTGAACCAGCTGTCCTAAAGCCTGCAATGTCTCTTCTGTTAAAGGCCATTGTTTAATCCATATTAGTTCCTCAGTTAACCATTTTAAAGGTAGGGCCATTGGTAACTCTGAAGGTTTGCTAGTTGTTTTGTGTTCTTGTACAGCCTGAATGACTGGTGACCTATTTTATAGTACCTTTTAATATTCTGCCCAGAAACATGACTGCAGGAATGTTAATCTGGGTATTCCATTGCCACAGCAGGTCACAACTCCATTAATCACTGTGATATTAGCCACATGTGGCCTCAGCTTTCCTCTCTGTCCTTCTTGCTCTGTACATTCAACCCATTTCATGCTTTGTTTCAGTTGAGATAGTGTTTCAAATCCTTAGAATTGAATTTCTGCCTCTTGAAGAGGCCAATTTGGATGCCAAGATTCTGGAGAAATAATAGTCACATCCACACCTGTGATCCCTCAATTACAATATTATTTATATGCACTCTTAGCCTTGGTCTTTGATCATTTTTAGAAGTCTGACAAAATAAATGTTTCCTATTCCTATTGGAATTTTTGATTCATCATCCCTGTTTAATCCATTTAATCCAGAACAGTATGGTTTTTTTACAGCAGGCACTGAAATTTTTTAATTTTCCTAGTGAGACATGTCCTCCACAATAACTGGAAATGACTGGACCATGTTGAGCACCAAATGAAAAATGATTGATAAAAACTCAGAGTCAGAAATTGAGGTTCAACTTAAAGATCCAAAAAGCAAAACAGACAGCCACTGGCTCTTACCTCCACCTCAGTCTGAAATGGTGATCCTGCCTCCTGGAATCTCAGAAGGAGACTGTGTCTGAGAGCTGTCTCACCTTGTCTTATATTCCTCTCTAGGGCTGGAATCAAAGGCTTGCACCACTGGGATTAAAGGCATGCACTACTCTATGTCTATGGCAACTAGGGTGGCTACTGGGTTTAAAAGTGTGTGTCATTGTGGCTCCTGGGGTTAAAGGTATGTGTTACCATAATCTGGTCTGTAAGGCTGACCAGTGGGACTGTTTCACTCTCAGATCTTCAGGTAGTCTTTATTTACTAAAATACCTTTGAAATGGCACTACAGTCTCACACTATTAATGTGTGGGGTTTGGTGTGTGATTTAAGCTTTAGTAACACTTCTTTCACAAATGTGGATGTGTTTGCATTTGGAGCACAGATGTTCAGAACTGAGATGTCATTTTGGTGGATATTTCCTTCAATGAGAATAAATTAGCCTCTGCGTCTCTCTTGATCAATTTTGGTTTGAAGTCTATTTTATTGAACATTAGAATAGATACACCAGCTCGTTTCTTAGGTCCATTTGATTGGAAGATCTTTTTCCAACCCTTTATTCTGAGGTAACATCTATTTTTGATGTTGAGGTATATTTCATATGCAGTAGAAGAATGGATCCTTTTTTCATATCTATTCTGTCAGACTGTGTCTTTTTTTCTGGGGAGTTGAGTTCATTGATATTGGGGGATATTAATAACCAGTGATTGCTAATTCCTATTATTTTGTTGTTGTTGGTAGTGGTGGTAGTGTTTGCTTGCGTGCCTCTGTGTGTGTGTGTGTGTGTGTGTGTGTGTGTATGTGTGTGTTTCCTTTTCTGTATTTTGCTGGTGTGAGTTTGACTGTGTTTTGTGGGTGTATTTAGCCTCCTTGGGTTGGAATTTTCCTTCTCTTTCCCTTTTTAGGGATGGATTTATGGATATATAATGTTTAAATTTGATTTTGTCATGAAATATCTTGTTTTCTTCATCTATAGTGATGGATGGTTTTACTAGGTATTAGTGTGGACTGGCATCCATGGTCTCTTAGAGTCTGCAAGACATCTGTCTAGGACTTTTTGGCTCTTAATGTCTCCACTGAGAAGTCAGGTGTAACTCTTATAGGTCTGTGTTATATATTACTTGGCCTTTTTTACTTACAGTTTTTAATATTCTTTCTTTGTTCTATATGTTTAGTGCCTTGATTATTATGTGATACAGCAACTTTCTTTTCTGGTTCAATCTATTTGGTTTTATGTAAGCTTCTTGTACGTTTATAGGCATGTCCTTCTTTAGGCTGGCAAAATTTTCTTCTATGATTTTGCTAAATATATTTTCTGGGATTTTCAGCTGGAATTCTTCTTCTATTCTTATTCTTCCTAAGTTTGGTCTTTTCATTGTGTCCCAGATCTCCTGGAATTTTGTGTTAGGAGTATTTTAAATTTAACATATTCTTTGACTGATAAATCTATTTCTTCTATCATATTGAAAGTGCCTGAGATTTTCTGTTCCATCTCTTGTATTATGTTGGTGCTGCTTGTGTCTGTAGTTCCTGCTCACTCAGATTTTCCATTTTCCGAATTCCCTCTGTTTGTATTTTCTTTATGCCTCTCTTTTGATTTTCATGTCATGAATAATTTCCTTCACCTGTCCTGTTGTTTCTTGGCATTATATAAGGTATTTAATTTCCTCTATTTTTTTTTGGTTGTCTTTTCCTTGATTTCTTTAAAGAAGTTTTTCATTTCCTCTTTAAGGATCTCTATCATCTTCATAAAGTTGTTTTTATGGTTGCTTTCTTGTGCATTGACTGCATTGAAATAGTCAGGTTTTGCTCTCACAGGATAGCTGGGCTATAATAGTGGTACCATTGCCTGGCTACTACTATGATCTCACACTGGCATAAAGGCTTCTGGGTTTGGGATGATCAGGTTTAGTTTCTGATTTCTGAGTTTGTCTTTATTGGATAGGTGTTTTGTTCCTTGCTTTCTTTTTTCTCTTCAGTTTTCTAATCTTTTTGGCCTAGATTTCTGGTGACTAGTGTGACCTCTGATCTGATCTCTGCCTAAGTTGGTAGCTAGCTTTTTTTTTTTTTTCTGATTGGAGTCATCTGCACTTGAACAGCTGAAATCTGCCAAAGTTGGGGGCAAGTTTGTTCTTCTGAATGGTGTTGCCTCTGCCTAAGCAGAGGTAGTCTACTGGGGTGGGGTCAGAGGCCAGAAGCAGGTCAGGCAATGAGCTTGGATGGCATGGGCTGTGGAATGGGTCTTTGGGACAGAATTTGTTCTTCTGACTGGTTTGGCCTGTGCCTGATAAGCCTATTTCATATTTTTATTTTATCTCTTAAAGTAATTATAAAGAATCTGTGACTCTATAGCACCTGCCAACTGTAGAGGAAAAAATGATTTCAATCATCATTAAGTCATGAAAACATAGAGTCTTTTTCTATATATATAATATAATTCCTGAATTAAAAATCTACTCTACATTGGTCTTGTCCCAGAAAATTCTGGTCTTATAGGATAGGATGGGCATTAGGATAAAAGTCATAGCATTAAAGTGACATTCCATACCCCTTATCATGTGAAATACTTAATCAATTTCAAACCTACCCAGGTTTAAATTGTGTTCTTTTATTCGTATTAAGAAGATTAAATAGTTCTTCAAAACTGGCATTTTTTTTTTTCAGAAAAGTTTTGCTTTTTTTAAATAAAGTGACCACAGGATCAGCAATACAACAAAATGGGTTTTTATTAATGATTATGAATTTTGAATTATGAGAGTTACAAGAATAGAGGGAAAGGAGTGTGTGAATATGGGTCAGTCTTGGATTTCTAGGAACAAAGGGAAAAACACAGAAGAGTGAGCGAAAGAATCAGAGGGCAATGCATTAGCAAGGGTTCAGTTTTAGGAGCAGAGCTAGAGCAAAAGATTTAGCATAAGAATTTGACTTTATTCAATTTCAGAGAAATAAAAAAGCTTCTCTTGGGGGCCGGGAGAGACTGCTAGAGCTTCAGAAGAGGCACCAGTCAATGTAGAAACCAAGCACACCCACAATGTGACCAGATAAAGGAAGGCTGTGGAGAGCGCCATGGGAAACTGTTGTCTTGAGAACAGCACAAGCTCAGTGTTCATCTGCTTATGCCACACCTGTCAATATAAAGATTATCAGAGATTAGTAGTTAGTGCTTTAATTTCACTGTCTGCAGCTCAGATGGGGCCCTTACTGGGTTAACTCTGACTAAACCCTATGACAATAAACCTTCTGGGAGTAGTACTGTACCGTGTTAGCAAGTCGGCAGACACCAACTCACTAAGCCAACCCTAAAGGTAAACAGAGAGTTAACGTTGGAATCACAAAAGAATAAGAATAAGGCATTTACTGTTAAATCCAGTGAATTGCTAAGGAGGAGGGGGCATCGAATTGGCTAAGGATGTGGAACAGAAATGAACAAAATTACAAGCAACATTTCAAACCAAGATCTTGAAACTGTTAGTGTTTTTTTTTGTTTGTTTTTGTTTTTTTCTACAGTAGAGAGAAAGGAGAATAAAAACTATAAAGATGACTGGTATGAATCAATGGAGGTAATGCTTTGTTATATGATGGGGATTTTTTAATGAATTGTCTTGTGTTCATAACAAGCTAAATCACACAGGTGGTATTCAAACACAGAGTTGATGCTTCCCTAAATCTTCTTTGTAACTGGCTTGACCTTTTTATTATGAACAGAATAAATATATCTGTTTACAGACATGCCTCATCATGTTACATTGTGGGCTTTGGGCACACATATAATCTAAAGTACTTAAGGTAACAAATAAATTTAGTATATTGCTAAATATATTCAGTATTCTTATCCTCAGAGGTATACCCTTGCCAAGCCAGTTTTGAACTGAGAACTTCGACTGTGTGAATATCCATACCCAGACATGATTTGCATCTATCTCACATCCTTTCTTTTTCCCAGCCCTGGTTCTGTCTTGTATTCAAAGAGTCTGTGGGCTGGTAACTCTCTAGTTTACATACTCAGCTCCTGTCTAACTCTTTGTAGCTGCCACTTGGCTTCCTTTTGCCTATGGAGACATATTTGATTATCATCAAATAACTATGAAAGAAAGAGAGAGAATCCTACAACTTGAGAACAGCCTCAGGAGGGTCTTGGTGGCAACTGCAGATTCCCAAGTACTCCAGATCGATTCTATAGTACTCATCTATACAAGAGGATTGTAGCTGGAAGTCTTTTCTCTGTCCCATCCTGTCCTACTTGACCAGTTTTCTCCCGCCCACCACTTGCCACAGCCGCTTATTAAATAATCATTCTGAGGCTCAATATTTATTATAGTTGCTTAACTGATGGCTCAGGCTTCTTTCTGGCTAGCTCTACATATAAATTAACCCATTTCTAATAATCTGTGTATTGTCATGTGCCCTGTGGTTTACCAGTAATACGCTGGCATCTTACTCCACCACGGCTACTGACATCTCCCCAACTCCACCTTCTTTTACCCTGTATCTCTGTTTGGATTTCCCATCTGGCTCTATTCTGCCTGGCTATTGGCCAAATCATCTTCTTTATTAGCCGATAGTCATAAAACATATTCACAGCATACAGAAAGACATCTCACATCAGAGGATTGATTGGGATGTACACTTTATGAGTCATACCCTCTTTATTGTGTGAGCTTTCATTCCCTTAGGAAGGAGCACAGCCAGGGAAGGGCAGTTATCATTATTTGGGGGTAAGCAAGGTGGACAATGAACACATTTGGGCACCATGCCCTCTTTCAAGGAAGAAGGGGGAGGGAGGAGGGGTGGGGGGGTAGTGGGAGGGGACCAGGAGAAGGGGAAGAAAGGAAAAAAAATTTTATTTCTTTAATTATGTTCTTGAATGGAAAAAATAAAACAAAACAATGTATGAAAAAAAAGACTGTAAAAAAAATAAAAAATAAAATAGCTAGGCTTTAAGAAAAAAAAAGAAGTGACTTTATCTGCCTTCTTTTGCAAAAACAATCATTTTCACTAATGCTTAACTCACATCATTTTCACTCTTTGCTTAACTCACATGGCAGTAGCTGAGCAGCTTTTAGACCATCTCTAATTCTTCCCATGCAATTACCCCCCTCTTGCTCCTCCTCCTCTAGATTCTCTTAACGTATAAGCTAAATTCATTTTGTTTTTGTCGGTGTTCTATTGGTGTGAAGAGACACTGTCATCATGGCAACTCTTACAAAAGAAAACATTTCATTGGGGCTTGCTTATACTTTCAGAGGTTTCATCTATTAATTCTCATACCAGGGAGCATGGCAGCACATAGGCATACATAGCAGCTGCAAATTCTACATCTGGATCCACAGGCAGCATGGAGAGAGAAAGTTGGCTTGGAATGGGCTTTTTGAAATCTCAAAGCCCACTCCTGGTGACACGCTTCCTCCAAGAAGGTGCATCTTCTAATCCTTCCCAGGAAGCACTACACCCTCATGATGAAGCATTCAAACAAATGAGCCCATGGGAACATTCTTATTTAAAGCACCACACAAGAAAAAGAAGAGAAAATTTCCAAAGCAAGTACAAGTTTAACCCAATAGGTATATTCTAATTTCTTTTTAATGTCGGGGCTGTGCTGACTACATGGGAAGAGCTGTAATCTTTCTGCAGATGCTTAAAAATGAGCCAAGAAGAAAAGAACAAAACTCATTTTATTGTAAGCTAGCCTGCTGGCATTCTCTCTGGAATTTGAGCCAATAATTCATGCAGAGTGATGCTAGTTCCTAAATTGTTTCATGACCCCCTCTTATACCCATCTTGAGAAATAGCCCAGGTTCCAAGAAGCTTCAAAATTAAAAAAAGAAAAAAATTAAGAACCCAAGACACCCAGGGCCTCACTGCATGAAAACCTATCGTCTCGATGTCTTTTTACCAACATAACTTATAAGAATGTCTTGTTTCTTAAATCAACATAAATTGGATGAGAGGAAAAATTTTAATTGCTTTTTCATGTTGGCATACACAATGCAGGCTGTGCTAAGATTACATGAAGCACTGGGTTCCTGTACTCAGGGTTCATTGGCAGTCTGAAGGCTCCAGAAACAAAGTACATAATATATCAAATTGGTCAGAGACCCCATGAGAATTAGCGTATTTGCTTAAAGTATGGTAAATGATAAAATCTCAGGATACATTTCACCTAATCACCTTGCTTCTGGGAACATAATAATAGATGCAGAAATCAAAGATGAAGGGAAAGCTTTAAAACTCTGAACATTGAAAAAAACCTTCCGCATGTCATCATAGCAATGGTGACTAATAAATCAATCTATTTGAGGCATTCTCATCTTGCTTCTTCTGTGTCTGGCTGATAACTGTGTCTCTGTCTTTCTTCTTCCCAGAACTCTCCAAGTCTGGTTGCCCCACCTATACTTTCTGGCTGGCTACTGGCCAATCAACATTTTACTAAATGAAGATGAGTGACAAATCTTTACAGTATACAAGAACATTGTCTCACAGCAAAAAGCTGCTGGCCCATGTCTCATAAAACAAAACCCCAGAGCCTTGTGTCAAAATACAGATGCTGAAGTATCACTTCCAGAGAGGCCAATAGAACTTAAAATTCTCACTCCCACAGTTGAGGAAACTGATGATTGAAGTCATGTGATAGGTAACATCATAGTCACTGGTTAAGGCAGAGGTATGCCAAAGGTCACCTAGTTCAACATTCTTCATGAGTCGTGATCCTCACCCAAAGTGTGGGAATATGTGCTTTCTAGTCAAGGATGTTCCTTGGGCAGTACTGAGGGTTCGATGGTAGAAAGGACTTCATGATGGAATATTGTGGTTTTCATCCTGAAATTTGCAGTAACTTCATCTTTGAATTTGTGTTGGACCATTGAGATCCTGTATAGCCTGAGTGGAGGGGAAGTGTTTGTAGTCTGAGTTTACACATGATCTTGCCTCCTGTAGCTTCACTGTCTCTCCAGGAAGCTATCAGCCATCTGCTATCTACTGATGGTGCTCTCCTTGGAACCCTGTATACTATAGGCTATATTAGTTAGATGGCCCTTTTTATAGTACCATATGACAGATTAATTCTGCAAAGGTAATTTAGACAGAAGATCTAGGTATAATCTTCAAAGCTCTGATTTTCTTTAGGTTTGTGGACAAACTGTAGAAGTCTTCAAAATTTCTACTCACCAGCTTTTCCACATGATGGTGCTGTTGGTTTCCGTTTCCAATTTGCTCCTGTTGAGCTAATCCTATTAGCCAACTGCCCTCATTAAGATGTCTGGTTGCCCAAAAATGAAAATGCTGCTCTTCCTGTTAGCAATATCTTGTCAAAGTACTGCATTGTAGAAGGAACTGCAACCTCTCTCCTGCTACCAAAGGATGGGGAACATCCTTGAACTGTAGCAATAGGTTTCTTCTAATTTTTTTCTCTTATATGTGAGTTTTGTAATCTACTATATGGATGAGATTACACAAGGACATCTTTCTGTGGGAATTCCTGCCCTACTGTCCTTTGAAGGTAGGAGGCTGTGGTCCTAGTCAGGCTTATATGATTATCATTAGGACAACATGCAGTCCTCTTGTTGTTAGGCATCGCTAAAGGTAGGAGCCAAGGGAGAGCATGTTGAGCTGAGAAACAGGCAGAAGAACCTGGGGCATGACTGCCAGGGACTGCTTAGGACACATCTTCAGATGGAGAGGCTAGTTTAGTCCCTGCAACCAAAATGGTGTCCATGTTTCAATCTGTGGAGAAATAAAGTTTTAATTTCTTTCTAAATACAATCAGGCTATTTCCGGTCACAGTAGTACACATAGAAAAGAGAAACAGGAAGTACAGGAATTGGCTTGAGCACCACAAGGGAACACAGATGACAAAAGGAACTACTGGAGTTTGAAAACTGATTAAACATTATATAGTGCATGTTTGATAGCAGGGGGACAGGGCTTCTCTTGGAATAAATCAGAGAACTAGTAAAGAGCTGTACCTAAATTTATAGTAATTATAGAGTATAAAGACTGAGAAAGTTTTCAAGGATAATGAAAGGTACCTACACTATAAATCCTTTGCAATTTCTTTTCAGTTTTACCCATTAACTACCTAATAAACTCTTTAAGATTTATGTTCTCTGTAAAGTGTTTGTGTTGTGCAGCTATTTCTCTGAATTCAAACATTTCATCCCAGAGGAAGTCTCTTTTTAGCTCAGACAGTAAAGAATGTTAAAAGGCTCCAGAAGAATATTAACCTTGTAAGTTTCTGGAAGTAAACACATCTGACAAGTCTCAGGAAGTCCCTGAAACTTACAAGAGTCATAAGCTCCTTCCCAAGACTGCATACGTGGAAACAATTGCTGCTGAGAAGAGATGGGCAGTGAGGCACTTCTCCTGGAAATATATCTGTGAGCAGAAATTCTTTTCTAGAAAGGTAAGCCAGCAATTTATGGAATATTATAATTCTTCTGGCACTGTATTCAGAGCTGCACAATGTCCCCAAACAGCAGCCTGTTCCTTTAAGTTTTCACTACTAATGGTTTACAAGAGCACAGTTTGGATTTACAGGAAATCTTATGACTGAGCAGTCGAACCCTGAAGATATAACAGAAATGGGTGGAAACTAGCAATCATTTAATGGCAGAAGGTACCTTGGTGGATTGGAGCCGGGGAAGCCACAAAGTCACACCATGCAACAGAGCTCATGGGAGAGGTTTATTAGGGGTTGTGCAGAGGTGGCCTCTGAGTGAGAGTGGAAAGAAAGGGAAAGAGAAGGGAAGGCACTTGCTTTTTATGGGAGGGTATAATACATGCACATAATAACAGTGCAGGATTTGTGGTGGCAGTAGACACAGTGTCGCAGGCTGATGACGACATGCCCTGCTGTCACTTGGTCCCTCCTTGAAGGCAGGCTAGTGTAAATGCCTGAATGCTAACAGAGCTAGTGAGAAAAGTGGGATCCTTGGTACTCTCTTCCCAAAGCAATGACAAATAATCACGCTTCTAAGCTCAAAGAAGTTTCATCTATTTAAAACTCAATGGGTCCAGCACTGTGACAAAATATCACTGCTTTTTGAAAGGTTCATATTTTAAAAAAATGTCTATGTATGTGTGTCTGAATGAGTTTAGGTGTGCCACATATATACAGGTGCCTTCCAATGCTAGGAGAGGGTGCTAGATCCCCTGGAACTGGAGGTAGCTGTGGTTGTGAGTCACCCCGTAGGCGCTGGGAGCTAAACCTGGTGACAGCTGCAAAATCAGTTTGTCCTCTCAACCTGCAGATTCCTCTCTCCAGGCCCTAGATGTTATTGTTAACAGGACTGCAGCACACGGATTATGTCTCAGTCCTATCATCATGCTCAAATTCACAGCAGAAACTCCCATGGAAAGTAATACAGTGAACTCTGGCCCAGCTCCTAGTTGAACTCAATTTTAGGGTTTTTTTTTTGTGTGTGTGTGATTTGTCTGTATTAAAAATCACTTAAACTACAGTTAAATACCTTGTGGAACAGTTTTGATTTATCCTTTTCTTTGTGAGGGAGAATTTCTCCATTTACCCCAGTCTGGCCACATTAGTACAATCCACCATGTCTTACCTAAAATTATTTTGGAAATTGTGTACTAAATTTTATGAAATGATATTTGGCCTGTTATATATAATCAAAACTTTTCTATTTAGTCACTTTGATTCATTTTACAATAATTAATAATCTCTTAGTTCTTGAACAAACTTTATATTTTGTGTTGGGGACTGCAGACCCTCAGACCCTGAATTTTCTGAGACCCCTTGCTTGCTGGAGTAAACAACTTGCCTTCCTATGCTTGCAGCTGCTCTGAGCACAAGACCCTCATGAGTTCCTGATGGCAGGGTAGTGGTTTCTGGTGGGCTTGCAGTTGAAAAATCCCAAGAACTAGGGCATGGCCATAAGTCAAGGAGAACCCTATATAAGCTGCTGTGGAATACAATAAAAGGGGGCATTCTTGTTACAAGCATGACCTGTGTCTCGTTCAATGTGTGTTTCAATCTCCAGCCCCTTGGCTGACTTGCAAACTGTCCTGTGGTGTATAGGCAGAATGATACATTTTGTTTTGAAATCAAACTAAATTCTAATATTTTGGGATTTTTGTATTTTTAGAAAAAGCAATTATCTATGTTTTAAAAAGCAAGTCCTGGCATTATGCTGCCTTCACGAATCTGTCTAGCAATAATTTATGCATTGTCTTTCTGTACCTGTGCATTCATGGGCATTGGTTCATTTGAAATGGTAGAGATAAAGAAAGCATTTCTCAATGTGTATGTATGTGCATGTGTGTGTGTGTGTGTGTCTACATGTGCAACTCTGTGTTTGTGTGATCTTTCTATTTTTTTTACAGGTCAATCTTAGTAAAGATGTTTGTCTTCATTTAAAAATGTGCTAGCATAATGCCTGTGATATTTGCCATTGCTTTCTTAGCTTTTTACATCTGTATTCTGTTTTTTTTCTCTTTTCTAATCTTGTAGGTTTTTTCTCCTTTTTGTCAGTCAGACATACAATCTTTTTATTTTGTTGAAGTTTATCATAATCTACTCTTTCTCTCCCAGGTTTCCTCCAGTTTATCTTACTGTTCTTTTTATTAATTTCCTGAAATGAGTGTTTCTTACTCTATAATTTTGTTTTGTGTTTGGCTGAAACCTCTACCTCACTCCTACAGCTCTGAGAAGCCCATCTGTCTCCCTTTCTAAACCCTGCCCTTGCCAAGAATCTCCAACAAAGAAAAGGGTCCAAAGCACCCAGTTCTATATTCTTGGTGACTGTGGCAGCTCCTCCTCTGAAGTTGCCAGCAACCTACATCCCACCTAAAACGTTCAGTTTTGACCATACTTGGACACAAATCCAACTTGTGGCAGACAGTCATTTCCCTGGCCTACAGGCTATATTAGCTCCCTGTAGGATTTAGCCACATGACTTCTGCCTTCCTTTCTGGGACTTGAGAACACTCCTGGTAGATGCTTTGCTCAAATCAACCTGTTCTTTTCTTTTTCCGTGCAGACTTATCTGACTCTCTGTTGCTGCAGAGAGACCTATCATCAAGATACAGGAAAACATATTTTTTGATTTATTGGTATTTAAACATATGCATTGCCTATGAACATGGGGTTTATTATATTTCTCTTTCTCTAAATAAATTTTCTATACATAATTTTTATTGTTTTTGATTGTGGGTGTGTGCCCCTGTATGTAGTAGGTGCCTGTGGAGGAGTCAGATTTTCTGCAGTTGGAATTACAGTTGGTTCTGAGTTACCCAGTGTGGGTGCTGAAAACTGAACATGAGTCCTCTTTAGAACCATGCGTACTCTTAACTGCTTAGCCATCATCTTTCCATTCCCCGTGTCCTTAGACTTTGAATTTTCTCCTTGATACTTGCATATTGGAGGCTGTTTATTGGGGGAGGGGTTAAATATGTAAACTGTACTTTTAAAGTAATTTGGTAATTACCAGATTCAATGAACTTTAAAATTCTTCCTTTTAAAATTTAGTGCTTTCTTTTTTGTTAAATGCTTTTATTTGACAAATGGATATAATAGAAGTAGATCCTATGCACGAGTGAGCATGTGTAATCACATATGTCTTTGTACATATACACACAGAAGCAGATCCTACATAGGAATGAGCTTGTGTATTCACACATGTATTTATATATATATATATATATATATATATATATATATATATATACACACAGAGAGAAGCTTTTCCAGTATTAGTTTTTTCTATTCGTTTATTTCACGCTTTAAACCTTAATGATTTCATTACATTGATGGTATCATTTGATTTTTATCAATTTTTCTTACATTTCTAATGCATTTTTTACACACACACACACACACACACACACACACACACACACACACACACACACATTGTAGGAGCAAGCCATGAGAAACAGACCACCCAAAGGAAGTTCTTCCAACCATTATCATCCTCCAGTGTTGGACCTAGCCATGATAAGATTAAAGGAGGCCTGAGTCTCAGTAGTTTACCCTGAAGCAATACCTGGTTGCAGGAAGGACCACAAACCGAGACTGCCCAGGCACCACCCAAAAACAGACCATCCAAAGGAAATTCCTAACGTTCCAACCATTGTAGTTAGGATCACCCGCCAGCATACATTCACCAGGACACCCCTAGACAGATGTCCACCAATCAGGGGCCCTGAACCTTAGAAATCCCTCACCACTATCTTTATTACTATAAAACCCCAACTCTGACTGAGCTCGGGGCTCTTCGATTCTTCCAATAGGTTAGACATACAGAGAAACTGAGTTTGCAAACTTGTATAAAATAAAGGCTCTTTGCTTTTCCATACGGGACTTGGTCTCCTTGTTGGCTTTTGGGGGACTTCATGGATCTGGGCATAACATATATGTAACTATTTTACTAGTAGTGTTATTGTGTTTTGATTGTTCTGTGAATGAACTGTGCCAACTATAATTTTAAAACTTTCCCTTTTGTGCCCCTTTTAATATCCAAGCTTTTCTGATAAAATATGAACATTCTGGCCTCTGCTAACATTCACATTTGCCTTTTCTGCTCTTATACTGTCAATTGTTCCTCGTCAGTAGGTCTGAGGAAGTTTTTTTGTGAATAGCAACGTTGCTCAGTTTTGTTGTTTGTTTTTAACCCAATTTGACAGCTTTGGTCTTTTCACAGAAGGATTCCATGAGAGGATTTTCAAAATGAACTGGAGAACAGAAGGGGCACTGCCCTGCATGTTCAAGCAGATCTCTTCTGAGGATAAAGGAAGGCTCAAGGCAAGAGAGACAGGGGCCTCTACGTGCAGAGGTGGAACCACAGGGATTGAGCTGGGAAATTTAATTAATTGTTTTACAGATTAGGAGAGTCACCCAAATTCCCTTGTAACATTTCTCATCAAAGTGTGTTCCATGGGAAAGAAATAAAACTTGAGCAGGCCAGGAAGCTGGGAGACTCAGAAGAAACAGGGCTGTGAGGAACTAGATGATTGAAGCCACCACTGAGCCAATTAAGGAGTGGTACTCAGCAGGGTGCCAAGACAGAAACAACTGGGGGTCAAGTGCAGACAAATTGCACTGGTTCTCGCACCACTAATATATCCCCAGGTGTGAAGAAACTAACAGGCCTTGCCTATTGTTCCACCATGGTTAACAAGGCCAGGAAGGCCCCAGGCTTCCAAATTAGTAGGCAGTTCCAAAAGCAGGAGTGGATCCAGATTTTATGAGGTCTGGTCCTTAAGCCAAAGATGAAGATATGAGCCTGGACATGTGACTTATTGGGAGAGCCCCGGCCAGGAATGCACTGAAAGGTCTTGAGTTCAATACCCAACATAGAAAAAGAAGAAGAAAAAAAAATGCAGAAGAAAAAAGATGCGACATTCTGTACTATTCTAAGTATGTATTAAGACAAGAAAAGGGGTGTTGACCAATGATTGAGTCTTTAGACTTTCAGTTCTTTTGTGTCTTTGGGGGTAGGCAGCCAGCAACACTTCCATGAAATGCTGCCTTGCCACAGCAAGAGCTTCCTTTCAACAGAGAGAGCTTATTGAACATGATTAACTCAGGAATGTAGCAGGCAACTTGAAACAAGAGATGCTGGGAGAGCGCTGGGAGGAGCCAGCATACTGTTTATCCAAGCAAAGTAGGCAATTGGAGAACTGGAGAACCCTGCCATAATTTCTGAATTTTTTTTTTTTTTTTTAGTTGTTTAAGGGACACATGCTGATTGTCAGAGCAGCAGCCTGGGAAAAGCCTGCTTGCTGGGAAGAATAAGACAGTGGTTAGGACCCAGGGGTGCTAAGCTTTGTGCTACAGTTTGATTTGCTTTCCTGGAAAAGAGGAGAATGGATTCTCAAGCAAGAGAAGTTCAACTGAAGGGTAACTTGATGAACACTAGAACAGCCCCAAGACAGGAAAACCAGATTTTAAAAATGAAATAGTTGACTAATTATAAATTAACAATCACATGTCTGAATGAGTTTACTGTGCAGTATGAAGATTCCTGTCCCCAGGAAAATGAATAAGTCGCTAGCCAGTGAAGCGAGCGGAAGGAACACAGCACATTTGAGGAACAAGACCAAGTTCTCTAAATTTCATTGTCCCAGCAAGACAAGGTGGAGTTGTTTTAAAGCAGTTAATTAATTAAAATCTCTTATTCCTAAAGAGATGACAGGATTACCTTAGCCTAAAGGCCTCTTAAGCACACTGAGGTGTCTAGCGAGGTGATTGCCTGCATATTTAAGGCTTTCCATCAATCCCTCTTACTGATGAGTTGGACAGATTGGTGATTTTCACTTTAGCTGTTGCTAGGGAACTGAGTGAGCCTGTGTCTGCTGATGTATTAGGGGCTCCACCTTCCTTGGGGTAGATAGAAATGGTGTCAGCTAGGATTGGGTTTATGATCTATGTCTTGTGTATCAGGTATGAGCCCCTATGGCATCTCTTCCAGGCATTCTCAGTATATATAAACATGGCTCTCCTCTTACTAACGATGCAGATCTGGCTTCCTTCAAGAAACTTAAAACCTTTCTTGCAGAAGATCTTAACAGCCTGACATTGAACCTGACAGATGCCCTTCAGCTTTATCTGAGTTCTGCTTTGTGCTTTATAGACCCCATTCCTCCTAAGCTTGTAAAAAACACTTAGGAAATTCTCAATGGAAACCTGGTGTTTTCACCCACTCTCTTCCCTTTCACTGGGAGCTTCCAGTTAATATGTCCTATGACTGAGGTCACATGGTTTATGGATTTACACACACACACACACACACACACACACACACACGACTTAGAACTTTGTAACAGAAGTGCCAGAGCCAGATACAGGCACAGTTGGAGAGTCAAAATGAAATTCTGTGTGTTTAGGTTTAATATAATACTCAACTCAGCCTTTTTTTTTTTTTGGTCTCTCACTAAAATGAGGGGTCCATTGAGAACTGGCCTAATGACTGAGGGATGGAATCTGCCCGGCTTTGTTTTATTATCTCCCAAATTCCATCAACCTAGGTCTCCAGGATTTGGTCTCTCTGATGACACTACTTGTGACAAGTCTGAAAATCAAGTCTGCTGTGGTGCACTGGTGGTTTCAGGGGCAAAGCACCTAATAAAGCTTTGAAGAGGTTTTTGTGCCCGTTGTGGTTTTTCAATAAGTTTTCTTTGTAGCAGTCCCACATTAATGAGATTGCTATCTAATGTGTGTGGTGCAGAAACTTTGTAAAAATTGCAATAGTAAAACTGCATTTTAAAGCACTGCTTGTCATGCTTATTTTCATCAAAAAAGTGTGTCTTCACTTGGTAATGACTGTGGGTCCCAATGGTGATTTTCTGTAATACTTTTTAAATTAACTAATTAATGTGTGCGTGTGTGTGTGTGTGTGTGTGTGTGTGTGTGTGTAGGTCAAAGGAGAACTTTTGGGAGTGGGTTCTGGGGATCAAGCTTAGGTCATTAGACTTGCGGGTCAGTGCTTTGGTCTGATCCACCATCTCTCTGACCTTTGCTGATTTTCTATATTTTCTTTTATTTTTTTATTTTTCTTTCTGGGTCCCAGTTATCAAATCATTGTGGAGAATATTAGACTCATGAGACATTGACTACAGTTGTAGAAGTGAAGGAAGAACTTGTTGGGATATAATTTCAGATTTTTAAAGAGCTTCATCTAAACATAGGAGTGTTGAACAAATACCAAAAGGACTCAAGTAGGGCACAAAATTGTATTCAACTTTATACTAGTCTGACTGAAAACTGCAGTATTAATAGCAGTAAATTACTAAATTTTTCTAGGTATCAGGCACAACTGTTAGCATTATTTTATATTCCAAGTCACTGAAATATTTTAATAACTTGGTAAAATAGATATTGTTGTTAAGTAAACTCTCCAGCTACAACGTTTAGAAACACAAAATTGATAGACATAATCCAAAACAAATTTAGCTTCAGTTATATGTTGAATCACAATGGGAAACAGTTTTGAGATTATACTCATCAACGTTATTTCAGATAAAATGACTATCAATGAATACTGATCATTTTTAACAATCAGTGCTATAGTATGACTTCAAACCTTTGTAGATCTAGCACACAAAATTTGACATATATCCCTGTGGTCAATCTTGTTAGCCAGAGAAAAGGCATGGATATGACTAGATAAAACTAGTCAATTTTAGAACTTTGCCGTAATAGTTTATTGTGTCATTCTGGAATGAAATATGGTGTATCTACAAAAATGGGGTCAAGACTCCTAGGTGCTCAGGCAGCTTTGTTGTTGTCATCTGTCCTGTATTGTTCCTGAATAACAAGGTAAGGTCAGACCCCGGTTCTCATTCATGCTCCATAGATACCTAAGAGTAAAAGTATATCCAAGCCCAAATTGAAGGCCATTATTCACACATTTTAGACAATACTACATTCAAGTTCAGACTGTAAAGAACATTTTTAAAAGAACACTTTCTCCTCCATTAATTATGTCGATTGCTTCCCTAGCAATTTACATTCATGAACCTTGGTTTCCATGGTGTTTTTGTAATGACATCATAAAGGAATGAACAGAGTCTTTTCAGCCTTTGGTTTGTGAAATGACTAAGGGCACCTTTTAAGTGTTCCCATTGTTCTACAGCTGTGTACTTCCTCTGAGAATAATTACATTACCATTGCTTACTCCTGGATATCCTTGAAAATAAAATACAAGGTTTTATCTCCAAGATAAATGTTCTGGAAGCCTGACAGTCATCACCGTGCCTGCTAATTCCGCTGCTTCGGTTCATGACCTCCACGGGCATCAATCTTAGAGAGTAACGTTCAAGAGCACTCCTTTCGGTGACTGTAAAGGAAGTGTTTTGTTTAAATCTCCACAAACAAGTCACACAGCAGCTCTATTAACAGGTTAATGGAGTGGCAGAGCAAGGACCACCAAGACTGCCTGTATTATTTTAGGCTTGCCGATGCCTCCTAAAATAACCAAATATGTTTCCTCATCAACTTCAACCTGATCCACTTGCACCAGCTCCTCTCACTTTTAATCTCACCTGTTTCTGTGCCAAGAGTCTCCCATGGTCAGAGCATTCTTTTCATGGAACAAAGTAGAAAATGATGGATGTGATAGAAATTATCTCTCTTAGACCACAAATTACCTGCCCTGGATACCTGCCAAGGTTTTCATCCAAGCAAAGTCCGATGGGTCAGGCTGAGCACAAAGGTCTCTCTCAAATATAAAGGATGTACAGATTTTAGCAGTCTTCTCTGTAACAATAAGTCAGGCCTTTCAGAACCCAATCTAACATATTTTATCTGTTAAAACAGAGCCAGTTTCCCACAGAATCTTGTCACCTTAAATAATGCATTAAATGGGGGACTTATCTTTCATTGACTCATTTACTACTTGGACCTCCTCAGAGAACTGGGGCAAGGTTGTTATTTATCATGTTGTCTTAATTGCATCATTTAACTGGGAAGGCTATATTTTGATACTAAAAGTCATGGCATTTGTTGGTCTGTGTCAGCTCTGTTATCTCTAATTCATTGAAATAAAATGATATGTTAAGCTTCTAGTTAAAAATGGCACACTGAAAGTCATATTTCCTATGTCTTACATAGACCACATTAAATGTTATTACAAGAATGAAAACAAGGTTTCAAATCCACATGGACAAATACAGAAGAAAATAAGACAGCATAATAAAAGACATTTGGAGTGAGGCATGCAGGCAAAGCTGTAACTGATTTATCAAGGTGGGGCAACTAAACCTATCTGAAATGAGGACAGGGTTATTAATGACATTTGACAGAGTTCACAGGGGGTGTGCTCCCAGTACTTGGAGGTCCATGTGCTCAGCAAGGATGAAAACATAGAAAGCAAGCAGAGAGTCTTGACAGTGCTTACTTCTAAAGATCAAGTAGATACTCTCTTTTTGAAACATGAACTCTCTTAGGAGATCAAATTTTTAGCCTTAATGAGCCTCTTGATGTTCTAGAAAAATATCAAGAAGGTCTATGCTGAGCCCAGATGAAGGTATGAACACCCGTGGCAGCACACACAATGCACAGTGACCCATAAAGGGCTGTGCTAATCCAGCATGTCTTTACTGGAGTGAATGGTTCTATTTCATTGCTTCTCATCCAACCTGCTCCCACTTATCCACTCCACCTCCAGGCTTAGAAAGAAAACCAGAAGCATGGAAAGATTTTCTCATATCTACACTTGAAACTTCCTTCAGTGAGCTGGCTACTTCATAAAGCTTGCAGCTAGTAAATTTCAGTAAATGAAAGTGAACAGTCAAGGATTCACCAGACATTTGAAGAAGACTTCTTAAATGAAGAGAAACAAGACAAAGAGAACAAAGGATGTTGCTGTGGGACAATGGTTTGTACCCTGTCTATTGTATTTTAATAAAATGCTGATTGGCTAGGAGCCAGGCAGGAAGTAGAGTCAGGGCTACGAGAACAGGAGAATTCTGGGAAGAGGAAGTCTCATTCTGCAGTCGTGACCCAGCCTCAGAGGAAGCATGATGTGACTGCCTCACCAAAAAGTTACCAAGCGACGTGGTTAACTCAGACAAGAATTATGGGCTAATATAAGTTATAAGAATTAGTTAATAAGAAGCCTGAGCTAAAGGGCCAATCAGTTTATGACTAATGTAGACCTCTGTGTGATTTCTTTGGGGCTAAATGATTATGGAACCTGGTGGGACAGAAAACCTCAGTCAACAGGATGTCAAGTTTACAAACCTGAAATTAAAACCCTCAAATTAAAATTTCTATAGGCAAAGCAATGTTTTGTTCACAAAAGGTCTCTTGAGGTGGATTTGAGAAAGGAATAATCTAAAAAAAAAAAAGAATTCTGAAAACAGGAATGTAAGGGCTAAACTGAAAATGCTAGCAAACTAATTATGTTTCATATTTTCCTCCCTTCCTTCCTTATTATCTAGTCATATATATACTCAAACCTTAGAAGTTTATACTAGATATGAGCAAGAAGAACTACCAAACTGTTTTTCATCCTTGTACCAGAAAGGAACACTCTCAAGGGCCTGAGATGTTGGGCAAACCCTTGTGGATTTGTGGTTTTGTTTCTTCCTCTTTTTGATTTCGAGGTGTGCACAGTTTTGAAGCTGCATCTCTCTTTCCAACCCTCTTCTACCAAAAGTCATTGTTTCCTTCCCACCAAGCCTCTTCAATTAGTCATCCACCTTCTGTGTCTATGCTTGGCTCTCTGAAATTTCATATCCATGGGTTGATATATGGAAATTTGCCAAAAGCATCTTCAATGAGGAATATTCCACAAGGTTCATTCATGTTGCAAAGTCAATGGCTGTCTTACATTTTATTTAATCATTTCATAAACTGGTAGGCATTTAGTGGTTTGTACTGTCTATTTCTGTGAAAAATTCTCTGGAACACAAGTATACCCATTGTGTTTGTGTGTGTATTGCACAGTTTTAATTCTTGTGAATGCATAAAACACAGAGTAAAATTGCTCACTCTTGCATTAACTCTGTATTTAACTTTCAAAGAGCTTGCTAAATCATTTGCAAAGGTACTGGATAGTCTGTGTCCATACAATACTGTGAAGAATTCTGTCTTACTACAGCCTCACCAATACTTGTTAGCCTTTAAGTTTACAGCTTTCATAGTTTTGAATGTTGTCTTATTGTGGACTTGCATTTTCCAGTGAACATTAAAATGTGGAGCAACACTCCCAACTCTTTTGCAACTGTCTAACCAGAAATGGGATTTCAGGGATGCAGCCACACTAATAAGTGGCCACTTATAAACTTTTCTTTGGAGAAAAGTATCTTTAACAATGCTGCTCATTTTAACATAGTTGATTTTTATGGTTGAGCTAGGCAGTACTCTTTGTATTCTGTATTGCATAATACTATTCTTGGGGAAACATGAGCAAATGTCAACTCACTCCAGATAGAGAACTGATGACAGATCAAAGTGTGGACAGTACCAAAGTCCAACTTGGCTAATCAGTGAGGTTTATTTGTGTTAAAGGAATAATGGTGAGGGGTAACTTACAGGAGCAGAAATGACTCAAAAATAGCTGCACAACTAAGTCCAATCTAGCATGGGTTACAGTTAACAGAAGCTGGAACCTGGGATGTGCTGAGCCTGTAGGTAGGTAGTTGAACATACTGGAGAGTGTCCTTGGATAAGCTGGTCTGAGCATCTTCTAGGCATCTCATTTAGTCTCTGCTTCCTCCTAGCTGTTAGGACTCAGGTCCTTTGGGCAGCTGAGTTTGCCTGAGAACAACTTCCCACAGTCTTTTTTGCTTACCTACTCTTGGGGATAGAGGAACCAAAAGAATCTGGTCAGTTCCAGGGACTTCCTGGAGCTATTTTGAATTGTTTACTTCCTGTCTTAAGAAGTTTTCCCTCCAGGATGGAGGGTTTTATCTCCATGTAGACATCCTGTTTTAAATGTATCCTGTTGTTTCACTCCTTTTTTCCTTCTTGTGTCTTAAAAACTTTCCCTCTAAGATCAAAGGTGGAGGAAACTGCTATATGCCATCTTGGTATAAACTCTCATTTATTTCTCTGATCCTGTGGATTGCTTTTCAACTTTCCCAACAGATTGTGTTCCTCAGGACCAAAAGAAAGCTGGGACAAGATTCACTCAGTACCTGTGGCTCCTCCCAAAACTTCTCACCTACCCTAAACTTCTCTCTCTGCTTCCACTTTCCTTTTCCCAGGTTCTGATTGCTATATAACTCCACAATTTTGGTTCTTTGCTCTTTTGGTTCTTCTTATCTCTTGATTGCTCTGGTTATCTTGATCTTCAGCTATTCTCTCTGTCCACTTGTCCCCTTCTCTCTTCTTCTCCTCTCTCACTCTCCCTTGCCTCCTCTCTGAATAGTCTATTCTGCTGGTCATGTCCAGTCTGGACCATTCCAAATGCCTCTGGCTGTATTTCCCTCTTATCTACAATACAGCCCTTCTCCTCAACCATACTTAGGAGCAGTCTTGTCCTCATTTTCATTCCCTGTTGAAGCACAAGCATTTTAATATTGATAAATTTCATTTTGAAGAGTGTTTGACATATCTATCATATCAAAAAGCAATTGTACAATTAAAATCTGTAATGGTTTAAATCTATGTTTTAACAGTTTTATAGTTTCAACTCTTGAATTTAGGCCTTTAATAATGTCATTTGAATTACTTTTCTTTCTTCCATATAGAACTGGAGTAAATAAATTTATATGCAAAATTTTAACCTATAATCCACAGTAGATGGAGAATTACCTGGTAAACCTGGTGACACCCTCAACAGTTATGCAGCATCTTTAATCTTTCTGGGATTTATATCTTTACTTGCCTCCCATTTCTTAGTTGTTCCTTATAAAATTACCAATTTAAATGTGGATTTAGCCTCATATCAGTCTTGAATCTGAGTGCCAGAAGAGGCAAAAATCCATTTTGTCTTAATAATATACTATTATGTAATTATGTATTATAACTATTCATTACATGAGAAATGATAGATATCCAGAATTCACTTGGTCTATGAGTCTTTTCAGTTAAACTAACTTAAACTAATGCTGCCAAAACTAAATCCTCTACAGAAATCTACACATTTAAAATTCTTCTGTTCTTAAAGGGAAAGATAATATAATCAGAAAGCACATGCACACATGTGTGCACACATTACAGCACAATACACTTTTGTGCGTGTGCGCATGTACACTCACATCTTGCCACACTTCCCTGTAGCTACCAAATGACCGATGACTTTTATATAGTGCAGATTGAACTTTAGTCCTCACATATGCTGAATCACTGAGCTCTATCCCTGTTTTTAATTTAGTTTTTCTCTACAATGTGTGGTGGTGTCCAGTTAATTCTTTTTCCTGTGAATGTTCAGTGGTCCTGGCTTCATTCATTGAAAACATTTATAACGCTTCTTGTATGTCTATTTTACCAATGCTTGGTTTTCTAAGTGTGCAAAAGAAAGGGAAGCCAAGGCCCTAGGTTTCTCGCCCTAAAAACTAGAAGAGAGATCTTTGGGAAATAGAGAGTTTTAGAGACTTTGAGGAGAGGGATATTCCAAGTTGGACAGGAATGGTTGTAACTATGAACAAATACAGAGGTCTAATCGCTGAAACCAGAATAGAGCTCTGCCTAACTCCCAGACTACAAGGAAAGTTTTCTTGATGCTGGTTTGAATAGTAATTTTTAAAAATGACTCCTAAATCATGGGGAGCAAAATAAAAAGATAGACAAGTGAGATTGTAGCAAATGAAATGCATCTTCACAGCAAAGTAATCAACAGAGTGAAGAGCTATGAGTCCCATATAGTATACATGTACCTACATACACATAGATTATTTTATAGTACTGCAAAACTGTCTTCCAAATTGTTGTATGCATTGCATTCCCATAGCCAATGTATAAGAATTTATTTTTTTCCATATCTTTAGCAACTTTTGTTGTCTTTTGGTTTTTCACTATAGTCATTCTTAGTAAAGGGAGGTGACATCTCACTGTGGCTTTGGTTTGCATTCCCTGGTTATGTTAAGCATTGTTCCTTATATCTATTGGCCAGTTATTTATCATCTTGTTAGAAATATCTGTTTAAGCTTTTTGCTTATTTTAATCTGGCTGTTTTATTGCTATACAATTGTTCAGGTGTGTGTGTGTGTGTGTGTGTGTGTGTGTGTGTGTGTGTGTGTGTGGTGTATGTATGTAATACTGGGGAGCAAGAGAATATGTCATTTATGCAACAGAAGAAAGGCATATTTTCCATGAGACTATGCCTTTCCCCATATACATATTTCCTGGCTTTTGAAATATTTTTCATAAATTGTGATGCTGCTATGAGCATTGTGGAGGCTGAGAATTTCTGTTTCCAGTTGCCTACACTGTAGATTTTTTCTTTTCAATTTCTCTCTATATTTTGACATTTTCTCTTCTGAAAGTGAACTCTCAGAATCATAGCCAAGCTTTATTCTCTGGGCCCCAGTAATTATACAGTGGAGTGGTGGCCATCTGGCCTGAGTACAGGGGAAGTGGAGGGGTGCAGACAGGGTATGTCAAGGGTAGGTGATTTCAATGAAACAGAATGAGGAGGTTCTGGAGGCCAAACATAGAACATGGCAACTATGATTAATAAGATTTTCTCAAGCTTTAAAATTTTCTGAGATCTTAAATGCTCTCATAAAAATAAAAACAAAGGTACTAAGTGATATTATTGATATGCTAATTAGCTTTATGATAATTAGTTCACAGTGTATATGTTTATCAAAGCATTTCTTTAATTAATGCATTATATGTCAATACAACAGGGGGCAAAACCTACCAGACTCCTTTAAAAAATTATTTATTTTTTTAGAAAGACTTATTGTATGTTACGCACTGTGTGCTTGCCTGGTGCCCCTGTGTCTAGAAGAGGGTGTCAGATCTCCTGAAGCTGGATTTTTAGGCAATTGTGAGCCCCCTGATATAGGTGCTGGGAGAATAACACAGGTCTTCTGCAAGAACTATGTGTTCTTCAATGCTGAGCTATTTCTCCAGCCATATTTTAAATCATTATCTCACCTTTCAAATGTATTTTAAACAGTGTGAGGCGTAAAAATACATTTGCAAGATGTCTACCAACTTTGCTTTTCTAACTTTGCTCTTCCTCATTTCTTCTGACCCAATTTTCTCTTATACAATTTTCCTTGTGTTTACAGCTCTAACGTTTGCTTTACAGTAGCTCAGTCAGTGGTCAGTTATCTTAGCCTTGCTCTATCTGAGAATGTCTTTATTTCACTGCATTCTCCAGGGAGAGTTTTGACAAGCATCCATTTCTGGTTTGATAACTCTTTTCTTTCAGAAACTTTTGTTCTTTGCTTTTCTGACCTACTTAGGTAATCTGCTGCCTGGTCGTCATGATATCCATACAATGGATTCCTCATCTATAATGTGTCATTTTTATCTCTGACTTTTTCTTGAATATTTTTGGGAAGATAGACAGGACTTTTATATTCTAATTCTCTAAGTAATCTTTATATTCTAATTCTCTAAGTAATCTATAAAAATCCAGTAAAAAGAAACAGGGAATTTAAGTAAATGGGAAATCAGATAACAAACAAAATGGTAATTTGTTAAAAAAGTCAATAATCACATTCAACTCAAACTACTTATGCACTCAATAAAGACATGATTATTTACTGAAAGAGCTAAACATGAAACATTAGCCAACTACTTGCTACCTATGAGAAATTTGCTTCAATTGTAAGATATTTCTACATTCAAAGAGAAAAAATAGAAATGAACATATCATATAATCACTAATGGACAGAATGTTGAAGAAGGTTTTATAATATCTAACAAAGCAGACTGTGAATAAATCAAATAAAATTGTTAGTGGAAAAGAAGGAAATTGCACAACAATGAAAGGCTTAATTCACTAAGGGAAGTTGTGTATATAACTTTTGAAGGAAGGTTTAAGTTAAGGGAAATAAAAGCTAACAGAGAGGAAAACAAGTTTGTACTAGTCAACACTCTTATCTAGGGAACACATGAAATAGGTAGCAGAAAATCAACAATATAGAAAAACCAACATTACAACCAACTCAGTCTAAATGACAGCAATGTAGCATTTCATACAACCAAGACAGGATTTTTCAGTGCACCTGAAACTTTTAAGCAGGTGGACAAAACCTTTAGCCACAAAATAGTGCCTAACATTTTTAGAAGCATTCAAATACAATCAAGAATTATTTTTCTGATAATGGAACCAAACTGGAAATCAATAACAGAAAAATGTCCCAACAATAGAGAATGTAAACAACACAGTTCATAGTTCTAAATGTTATGTAAATCCAAAAGGAAATCTCAGAAGAGCCCCTTCCTTTGACATTGTCTCACTTCATAGTCCAGAGTGATTTTTAATTTTACTTTTTTCTTCTTACGTGGCTGTTATGCCTGCGTATGTAGTCTGTGCAGCACATGTGTGCCTCATGCGCACTGAGGCCAGAAGAGGGATTCCTTGGAACTGGAGTCAGACAGTTGCGAGCCACCATGTGGTTGCTGGAAATTAAACCTGGGTCATCTACAAGAGTGACAGGTGGTCTTAACCATTGAGGATCTCTCCAGGACTGGAGGGTAAAGTATTGTCAACTGAATCAAAATGAAATCACGGCATGCCAAAATTTGTAAGAGTCAGATAAAGGGATGTTCAGAGTAAAATGTGTAGCTTTAGCTGCCCTTGCTAAGAGAGCTCTCAAATAAATAGCCCAAACTTTCATTTAAAGGAATTAGAAAAAGAAAAAATAATGGAATAAAATTAATCCAAATCAAGTAGAAGGAAAGAACTAATAAATTAAGAGAAGATTCAAAAAGCTAGACTTAGAAGAATAGAAAAAAGCAACCAATAAACACAAAACCCCATTCATTGAAAATATCATAGTGGTAAATGCTCACTAAACTCATAGAGAAATGATACAGAACAACAGCGTGAGGATCCATATGGATTATATCACTTTCTATCATTGAAATGATAAAAAAAATCTTAAAATAGCTTCATACACATAGATTTGCAACTTAGATGAAAAGACAAATTTCTTGAAAACTACAATTGAACAAAATTCTTCAAGAAGAAATAGAAAATGTCCAAAACTCTGGAAAAAGAGGATGGTTTGGCCAAAAGTGAGGTAAAGAAAGCAACCTATTGGGCATCTTAGAATTTGATAGTGTTTAATTGTAAGTGTGTAAAGACATTATCAAAGTAGATGATCAACCTGTGTTGATACAGAAATTATTAGAAGTGAAGACTTTTTTTTCTTCCCCCACAGTATGTTAGCAGTAAATTAAAGTGAACAAAAGTTTTCATTTTCATTGCTCATGGAACTTTTATTTTATATATGCACACAAGGCCCCAGTGACAAGTATAATAACTTTGCAACCATTGAAGGAAATTTTGTAAGTTTAGAATATCTTGTATGTGAGACTAGAGAATTCTCTAGAATAGCAGCCCATTGTGTTTCTTGGATTTAACAGATATATAGTTATTGAATCTCTACTATTTCATAGGCACTATTGCAGAAATACAGTATCAGACAGGATAATATCGCAGATCTTTTATCACTCTGCATTTTCCTAGAAAGATGGGTGGAGGAAAAGGTCACATGATTAAATTATTCCAAGCAAAGTAGTATTGATTTACTTTAGAACCTAGTAAAGGGTTCACTTTTATCTTGGTTCTAGAAGACTCAAAGTGCACAGCTATTACTATTCTCTAGATCCATTTATCTTTGAAAACTCCACAGCTGGAGCTTTTCACCTAATTCCATTCCACAACTGATACTAAGATAAGGGCACAGTGTTCTCTAATAACTCATTTTCAAGTTACTTGTAATATTTGGGTTTGCAAAATGTGAACCAGAATGGCATGCCAATGGACGGATAGTAATTGGTGTCAATTCTACCAGTTATGTTGAGTTAAGTTTACATTTTCTATTAATCATGCAGTATGTCTGGGATTGTTGCAATGGGTTAGGTATCAAATAGATGCATCTAAGTATTTCAAGCCATCCAGCTCAGGAAGATGCAATACACATTTGTACACATGCTTGTGAGTACTTGGTAAGTAAATGCATAGAGAAACAAACTCTCTTAAGAGAGCCTCTTACCAAAGTAAGAAGCAGTATAAGGATGTCTTTAAGTAAAAAACTTAAACCAAGAGATAGAGTCAATTATCACCTTCATACTTCTGTGAGAGATACTATTTAGCCTCCTGAAAGTTCTACTTTCTTCTTCATAAGATAAAAGAGTTATCAAGAATATGAAAAGCCCTAGTAGAGAAGGCAAATGCCAAGCACACATTGATGTCATTCTCTCAGGTTTTCCGTGTCATAGGGAGGATGGCTGCCAGGAACTCTGACCTTCCACACCTAGCATTCCCAGGTCAGGATTTGATGAGGGGTTCCCAACTCTTTTGTTTATGCTTATTTAGGTAGGAATCTTTTCATTTTTGTGGCCATGAATTGGAAAAGTGAAGGGCTAGGGCCCACGATTCTATCTCATTCTGTTCTGTGTTATGTTTTTTTCTGAGTATTTGACCAATTTAAAAAGTAGTTGTTTGTCAGGAGTGAATTTTGCTAATTTAATAGAAATAAATGCACATTGCAGAAGCTCAGAGATGGTTTTATCTCAGCTGAGTTGTTGACCACACCATCCTCTGTGATCATTGACTTCCCCATCATACATAAGCACCGGAAGAAGATAAAGTGGGGTTTGTAGATCTCCCCAGCCCCAGTTCTGAAGTCACCCTGTCCCTTACTGTTATTAGATTTGTCAGCTAGTGGTTCAGCCTGGACTTCTGGAACAATGTGCCTTCCATTGAAAGGATGTGATCTTGTAAGGATCTGGGTAAGCAGAGGACAGATTTGTACATTAAGGGGAAGCATGTCCACGTCCACAGAAATCCAACACGGACACTGCTCCTCTTAGAAACAGCAACAGGGAAATTAAGGAATCAACATTTATTGAGAGTGAACAGGTGAGTTCTATCTTAACAAGTGAGTGAGGCTGTAAGTCACTGTGTGGCAATTTGTTGCAGAGCAAGAGGAAATCAGTCCAGATACCTTCTTGCTCGTACCGTAGTTGCACATTGACATTTTCTGGATGGCAGTCAGCTGTCTCAGCACTCACAAGAGAGACAAAACTATTTCATAATCAGGAATCAGACTCAGCTGTTCATGTGACCCAAGGTCTTCTAGGCTTTATGCGGCAGAGGCTAGACCAGGAGTCTGTGCTGCGCACAGTGTGAGTAGCCTGTGCTGTACTGTTCTCCAAGCCTGGTGGGCTTCTAGTGATGCCACCTTATCCAGGGAAAATCACTCCAAGAGAACAGCCAAGGCAGCACTGCCCCGAACTGTGTGATAACAGAGAAATCAGTCTCAAAAGCTAACCTTGATAGTTTCTGTGATTCTGTCTTATCATCTTTGGTTTGAAATGACCCTATCTTACTTTCAGTATTCCATTTATGAGCCAGATTAGTAGTGATGATTTTTCTGTTGGTGGTAATTTTTTGTTTATTTATTTATTTTTGCAAAAATGTGTTCCCAAGTAGGCTTTCTGTAATTTGCATTTCTGGTCAAATCCCAGGTAACAACTGAATTATTCATACCTCACAATTGCCTCATGTATCTACACTCAAAAATCATGAAGAGAAATTAGCTCCAATTTCCCACACAGCAAGAAATTCATAGCTTTTTAAATGCGATTTTTTTCCCAGAATAAACCTTAGTTTAGTTCACTTGGTAATAATGAGTCATCTGTTAAATCTCCAGTACAGCCACTGGACCATAAGCATAATTAATCGACAGATTTATGATACTTCTTGGAAAAATAAAACGTACCTGGAAGCCATGGTCTGAGTCTAATTAAAATTCAGCAGTAATCTTTAAAGATTTTCATTGTGACCATATTATTTTACTTTCAAATATTAGACTTCATTTAAAATGAAACACAACACTGGCTGTGTGAATCAAACACATCTACAGAGAGTTGGTACAAGTCTAAGAATATAAAATTACTCTCGGTGCTTTCATTTTTTTCATGATATTTATATAGGCTTGTATTGAAACAATTTTAACACTCAGAAGTAAGAAAATTTATGTTTCCTCTGATGAAGGTAGTAGTGGCCCATTAGTTTTGAGATTTTTATAATTTTTGAAAACTAATTTCATTTATGTAAACAAATGTAAAACGTAACATACAGCTCATAAAATGCTGCAGTTCCCTGAACAATTAATATAGCACTCTATCTCTTTGCATATATTAATGGTACAAAATAATGAGTGTTATTGTGACAATTTCATACAGGCATATTATGTGCTTGGATCATATTGGCTCTTCATACTTTCTTTTACAGCACATTTCCCGCACCACTCCCACCTGATACAGATACATAATTTCATACATATGCATAATTGTCCTTTAAGTTCACGTTTTTATTTTTCCCTCTAAGAAAGCATTACTTGTCTTCCTGAGGCGGGTTTATTTTTTAAAATATGGTATTTCCAGCTGGGCAGTGGTGGCACATGCCTTTAATCTCAGCACCAGGGAAGCAGAGATAAGTGAATTTCTGTGTTTGTGGCCAGTTTGGTCTACAGAGCAAGATTCAGGACAATCAGGGTTACACAGATAAACCCAGTCTTGAAAAATCAATAAATAATATGTAAAATTAAATTAAAAATATGTTGAGTTCTATCAATTCTTTTGAAAATTGCAATTCCTTCTTTTTTATGTTATACATTATCCTCTCTCCCCCCTCTCTCTGTGCATGTGCCTGTTTATCACATTTTCATTATTCATTCATTTGGTGATAGATCGATACCTATCCCATGAGTTGACTATTTCAGTGTCACCATGGTAAACAGGGCTGCGCAGGTAAATCTACTTGATGCTGCCTTTGACTACTTTCGGTGAATACTTAGGAATGGTACAACTGGATGATGCGGTAGGTCTGAGGATGCTCCATTCTCATTTCCATGCGTATGGACTAACTCACCTTCTAGCAGACATAAGGATTCCTACTTTCTTACCAATGATTCTGACTGGCCCAAGGTATAATCTTAATGTAGTTGTGATCTGTATTTTCCTGATAGGTGAATATGTTCCATTTTAAAATAGTCATTGTCTGGGGGCTGACTGAGAAGCCATTGATAACAACACTGGGACTTGTTTCTACTGCATGTACTGGTTTTGGGACCCTAGTCTATTTGGATGCACACCTTTCTAGGCCTGGATGGAGGGGGGAGGGGCTTGGACTTCCCACAGGACAGGGTACCCTGCCCTCTCTTAAGGCTGGAGGGGGAGGGAGGAGGATGAGTAGGGGAGCAGGAGGGGACTGGGAGGAGGGAAGGAAGTGGAAATTTTTGAATGGAAAAATAAATAAAATAAAATAAAAAATTTTAAAAAAGTCATTGTCCAGTTATACTTCTTTTGAAAAGTGTCTATTCAATTGATTTTCCCACTGATGTGATTATTTGTTTTTCTCATGTCAATTTTTCAAATAACATTGATAAATCCAGGTCTCATGGAGGCTGAGTGAGCGTTCTACCCCTGAGTTACTTTGCCAGCTCTCTTTTTAATTTCATTTTGATTCAGGGACTCACTAAATGACAGAGGGATTTATTCTTTGCTGTGCTCTCCTGATTGTGTTTGTCCTCCTCTTTTATATGTAAGATTCCTCTGAGTATCTTCTGCAAGACTGGCTTGATGTCTGGGAATTCCCGTCATTTGAGGTTGTTTGGGGAGGTCTTTATTTCTCTTTTTATTATAAAGAATAATTTGGCTTTATATAAATAATCAAGGTTGACAGTAATTTTCTTTCAGGCTCCAAATGCATCAGCCCATCATTTCTTGTTCTCTACACTTTCAAGTTTCTCTAGGAAAATGGCTTCTCATTTATAAGAAAGCTGGTATTTTTCTTTCACAGCTTCCAATCTTTTAAAATTACTTCTTTTATTTTGGGCATCATAATGTAATTTTATAATTTCCCCCTTCCTTTTCCTCTATGTAAATCCTCCCATATACCCCTCTTTTCTCTCTTTCAAATTCATGGCTTCTTTTTCTATTAATTGTTTTTTTTGTGTGTGTATATGTGTGTGTGTGTGTGTGTGTGTGTGTGCGTGTGTGTGTGTATGTGTGTGTGTGCATATACATATGCATATATATTCCTAAATACAACCTGCGATGTCTGTACAATGCTACTTGTGTGTGTGTTTTCGGGGCTGACCATTTGGTGTATTAATTAGCTAACTGGTGTGCTCATGCCTTGGGAAGACTATTCGTCCCACTCTAAGCATTCCTTAGCTGCCTGTAGTTCTTCATGTGGGGTTGAGGCTGGGATTTCCCCTGTCTACATTAGCGTTTCTCCTGTTGTCCTTGTTCAGATCATGTTTGTTCAGTTGTGTTGGTGAGACTTTACATGTGCTCTTTTGCATATTACTAGGAGACACAATTTCCCAGCAGCCTCTGAGGTCCTCTGGCTCTTACAATCCTTCTGCCCCTTCTTTCACAGTGTTCCCTGAGCCTCAGGTCCAGGAGTTGTGCTGCAGATGTATCTGTTGGGACTCCACCACTCTACATTTTGATTGGCTGTGGTTTGTTGAAATGGTCTCCACGTGTTGCAAAGTGAAATTTCTTTGATGATGGGCAAAAATACACTTCTCAGTGGGTTACAAATATTTAGGATGCAGTTAGGGATTATGCTGTGTTAGTAAATCTGTTGTAGGCTCTCCTTCAAGATCTATGACTTCCAAGTTCCTAATTTTTCATATTGTTGGAATTTTAGCTATATTGACAAGTCTTTTGTTTGGCTCATGCATGTTTAGGGGTTTCCAATACGTCCTAGAAATGGAAGTTCATATTATCTCCAAGGCTTGATATTTCTGCGAGTATTTCACTGAATGTGTTTTCTATGCCATTAGTCTGTACACTGGTAACTTCTGGATCAGCAGGTAGAGGTGTCACTAAGCCTGATGACCTGAGTTTGATCTCCAGGATCCACATGGTAGAAGAAAAACCACTTCCTGAAAGCTGTCCACTTACATCCAGATGATCATTGTGGCATTTACACACACAAACATTCACACACTCATATACACATTCACACACATACACACACTCACGTGAATAAAATGAGTAAAAAAAATACATAAAATTGATACAATGAAAATTAAAGACCCTCTAATTGTGTACATGTGTATGTACACATATGCTTGCAGGTGGTCAGGGAGTGACTATTTAGGTGACTACAGATAACCAAAGATAAATATATATATCAAATTAGGCTCTGGAATGCAGCATTCCAATTTCTGCAAGCCACTTCAATTCTAATAAATCAATCAGCATTTCCCAGAATTCTTTTTCACACTGGCTACCAGATCTGCCAGTCATAAAGGTTTAATGAAAGTGAATCCTGCATCCGTTCATGCAACCAACCTAAATTCCCCCGTGTGTATTTTACAATTAGTTTGCTTCAGTGGCACAACGGGCCACAAGGACGAAGCTGGTTGCATAGTCTAGCAAAAGTTGTTGTAGTTTCTATGGGAAAAAGGAATGTGGAGACTTGCTCTGCCAGAGTAGTAAAGGTGGGTAAATATTTTCAAGACGTGTTTCCATAAGAGCATGGCACTTGATGCTGGGAATCACAGAAGAGCACCTCAAACACTGGCCTGTTCCGCAGTTCCCTGATCAGCTAGGTTCACTGCGTCTCTGCCGTGTGTTCGTCATGTGTCTCTTTCTGTATTGGTTATGGCTGTGGTATCTCTACCTTTTTGCCTTTCTCTAATTTTCCCCTCTGCATGCTTCTGGGCCACTAGGGTCTCAGCACTAGCGCCTTGATGACCAGTTTCTGGGTGATACAGTTCTTGTTGGCAAAACGTGATTCCTACAAGATTACAAATGCCCTTCTTCTGTCATCCCTAAAGGGGATAGAGCTAATCTATCTCCCAAAATAATTTGTCTTGCTAGAAGCAGGGACTTCCAGAACCACACGCAGCACCTGGGTCTGCAAACATTTCCCCATCCTAAAGCGTTTTACCCCCATAAAAGGTCAGCGCCGCCCCCACCCCCCACCTTGGGAGCCCTCTCAGCCATCTGCAGGAGAAAGACTGCAGATCCTTGTGCAAGCTGAGAATAACTCCATCGGTTCGAAGTCAGACTCTGGTAATTTTCAACCTTCTGTCTCTTTTGACTGCCTCAGAAATCTAACACTAGGTGTTTCTAATTCTCTATTCAATAGCAAACTTCATTTTGTTGAGCCTTTGAAATGTCCTGGTGCCTGCCGCCGAGGCTGATTGGATCCAGGGGATCCAAGCGGTGGAATAAGGGAACCTACTTTTGCAAGTTGCCGTCTGACTTCCACAGAAGCACCATGGCATGCGTGTGCCATTCCCTTCTCATAAAAAGTAAATAAGTAAATGTAATAAGAACTTAAAAACTAAAATTTCAGCTCATTCTCTTGATTATCTGCTTTCTGAACAGTAATCTTCCGTGATTGTTTTGATCCAAACCAAGGGGAAGCCGGAAACTACTGCTTGCTTGTAACTGAGGCTGCATCTTGATGAACTCCTTTTCCAGTCACTTCGAAAGAGCATCTCAGGGAAGCAGGTTTCATCATGGTCTGAACATCTTCTGAGATGATGCATCCATCATGGCAGAGACAGCATGGAGATGGCCAACATGAGGCAGCTGGTTACATCTCGTGAGAGCACGAGCTACCTGACTACATCTTGTAGGCAGTTCAGAAGTGGAGAGCCCCTGGTGCTGGGCTGTCACACATAGGGCCATTTCCAGGACCAAGGCAGCCCACCCACTGAGACCAAGTATTCAAACACACTGGCCTGTAGCAACATTTTACATTCAAACCGTAACAGCGCGAAAGGGAGAGAGAGAATTTAATACATACTACAATTCAAATGAATCATATGGGTGCTAAATCAATTTTCATGATTCACAAAGCCCAGATTAATTAGTCTTTCACTGTAAATTCTTTCTTTGTTTTGGTTTTTAGTTGGATTGTCTTTTTCAAACAAAAACTACTCCAGGTGCAGCTTTAGGCAGAGACACTCAACTCCATTCCACAATGTAAGGTGTTTCCTACTGAATCAGAAAGTGCTTGGTGCCTATTCTCCACTCCAGACTGTGGTAAACAAATCAAACAGACCATGCTCACTGACTGATGACACAACTAGGGAAAATATGCTGAATCCCAACGCAAAGAAAACAAAGGAACATTTCATTCTAGTTCTGCTTTTAGAATATGTGCTATTTATAGGTAGAATTATTGTATCTGTTGAACTAATTGTCATACTTTATTTAATATTTAAACATAAGTACTTCAACAAGAATGTTATCATCGCTGTAATCATCAATGTGTCCTCATATCATTCTTATCACGTGGTTGTATCTGAAATCATTAGTTGTTTGATTGCTTTTATGTAGATTGTGGCCAATTTCCCTCTACTACCACAATATTTGGAAGGCCCTTAACTTTAGCAGGAATCTTTTTTTTTTTTTAAATTCTGCTTTCAGGTGATAATTTTTCATCTACCGTGAGAGGTGGTTTTCAGGAAGTCTCCGTTTACATACACAAAATCCACTGTGCACTGTACCCTCTCAGGGCTTGACACATGTGAGCTTTTGTTTTCGTTTTCTTCAAAGACAGCTTCTCTCTCCACTGACACAGATGCTCAGAACATAGTGATTAGATCACAGTGACAAGCTTGCTGCAGTCCATCACAGTGCTTGCTGTTCTGAGGGGGGGAACAAGTGGTCACCTTCAGTTGCTGTTATGGCCACTGTGAGTAAAGGAGGTTGGTGACACATATCATGTTTCATAATACTCCCTAGTAAGATCAAGCATTGGCACAGCTGCTGGCCTCGAATAACTGATCTGTGCATTGCTATATAAAAGTCCAGCCAACTTATTTTTTCCACTTTCACCCATTAATTATCTTACTGCAGCTTAGAAAATGTATCGACTGTCCCATGAGTGTGTAGGCAGAAATAAGAGGGTAATTATCCATTAATAATGCAGTTAAAATCAAGAGAAAAAATTCTTTAGGTTAGTTTGAATTCTGCTTGATTTAATTAGTTATATTAGTCATAGGCCAACAATAAACTGTTAGAAAACTTTTGTATATTTTAATTATTTAAGTCAATATGCTGCAATCACTCAAAAAAGTATTTGTTATGCAACCTAGGCCATTACAGAAGTAGGAAATATTGCATGTAAGATCACATGGTTATCTGAAACAGTGAGCAGATAGTAGTCATAAGACCATCAATTAAGAGTTTATAATTACATTGAAGTCACATGCTAATGAGGGTCCCCTTTTAATTGCTCACAGTTCTTTTGTACTACATATGAGAAACCTGTTTTATTAATTATGTATATTCTAATCTGTCATATTAATGGATTTCCTTATTTTGAACCATTCTTTTATATCTGTTGCCTGTTTACTATAGATACAACATGCTAGGTTCAAAAGACTCAGTGGTGGATGAAGAGTTCCCAGACTCCTAAACTTTGGTCTCTAAATAAAAAAATGTTACTAATAATAAGCAAATAATTTGATGAAACATTTATAAAGGATGACAAAGCAACCAGATTAATAGTGTCAAGTTAGGGTGTGGTCAACAGTGTTGGGGATGCATAGCAGTATTGCCAAAGAGGAAGATGAGTACAGAAGGCCTTAATAGCCAAGAAAAGCAATGTATTCTACCACCACATTTTATTAGGACATGTAATATGTCTCTGGACATATTACTTTTGGTTATCACAAATCACTGGTAAGGTTAAGGAAAAAACAAATGTATATATCCCCTTGCATGTCCTGGGTGACCAAGAACATAATTGAGAGGTATGTGGCACCTATTGCATCCTTTCCAGCCTTCGCAGCCTTAATTAACATCAAGACAGAAGGAGTGCATTCAAAAATAAAATTACACACCTGAACGTCAAGCTTGGGCTGGTTGTGAGAATTGTGTTGCCCTTCTGATTTACCCATCAGGGCCCGACACTTTGGACACATCGTCTTCCATTCAGGCAAAGCTGCCAAATTTCAAAACCACAGACTTAATTTCTATAGAACTGGGTCAACTACAATAAGATGATTATTAAATCAAACCCTTGGCCTCCACATTGGTTAAGATGGAAAAAGAATTGATGGAACGATTGGCACAGGGGCCAGGTGAGTTTGCACATATTGACAGAGTCTGAGTTGCTCAAATTGCAGATGCTGCTAATTCCATTTGTCTCACATAGGAACCTAGGGTTGTCTCGTATCCCAGCACCTTGTTAGAAGCAGATGAGCCGAGAGACAGTATGATTTCACTAAGCTGAACACGGAAGCAGGTTTAGCTGATCTCAGTAGGGGCAGTCTCCGTAGGGGAGCAGTTTTCAAGCCATAAATATTGGGGGTGGGGTAGAGAAAGCTATGATGGACATTATCTGCAGACACTATCTGCACATGGACCATAGGAAGGCTTTCTCATTCCTCTGGGTCTAACATAAAACGTACTGAATTTCATATTTTCCATTTTGCTTTACAAAATCATGTATTTGCCATAATTTTATTAAGAATCTTACAACTGATTTTTACCTTTTTTGTCCTAATTTGCCAACTAGATATTTATTAACTTATGATTTATTAAGTAATTAAAGTTATTATTTATTAAATAATTATTTGTTAAATATCAATTTAAATAACAGTCATTGTTTTCCAATTGTTTGCCTTCTGTCCTAATTTGTAAGATATTTTGCATCTCCTTAAGACTATAGTATTTTTGCTGGGTGGTGGTGACTTAAGCCTTTAATCCCAGCACTCAGTAGGCAGAGGCAAGTGGATCTCTGTGAGTTTAAGACCAGCTTGGTCTATAAGAGTTAGTTATAGTATAGTAACTAACAGGACAGAGAAACCTTGTCTTGAAAAACCAAAAAGACTATAGTATCTTTTATCTTTAGTTCTATCAAGAGTCACTTAGGACATTGACCTAGTTTTGTTAGTCCTGTGACAAGAAGGGAACAATCTGGAAACTCTGACTAGTCCATCAACTACAGCCTTTTATGGCACCTCCTAGTTGCTGTCAAATACTCTGGAAGGACAGGAAGTACCCTACCTGTCTTCTGATGCAGTCATGTCCCCATCCATCCCAGGCTGCTGTTAGGATCTTCACTTTTGGAAGCCTATGGTTCATATGCATATGGACAGTCATCATCTCAGAAGCATGGCACTCTGCTCTGGGAACTTACTAGCAGAGGCTCTTCATTCTTAGAAATACAAGGTCACCACACAAAACATACACCAAGGCCCTTTACTCAACAGAATTTTTTCTTTCAGTTTCAAGATCCCTGAATCCATGATCCATGAAACATTTTACTTTCTGGACAAGTACACTGAACTATTTTGTTGCCTTGAATGACTGTGATTCAGTCTTCTTTCATGGCTCATTTTCCTACTTAAGTTGTCCAAGTGCTGTGCCTGGACCTCCTGTTGTTTGTGTGGATGGTCTGTCTCTGTTGATGACTTACTTATTCTTACTCAAAGGCCTTAAATTTTATCTGTATACAAATAGTCCTCAAAGTGATTTCTTTATTGTGGGCTTCTCTGGATTTTGTATTTTTACTAGATATCTTTACAGATAATGTGCCTGGGCATATTTGTGTGTGTGTGTGTGTGTGTGTGTGTGTGTGTTTCTAACAACAGAACACTTTCTAGCTGAGGAAGGGGATCAGATTTAGTGATGAATACTAGATAGTTCTTTCTGATGATATGAAAGTTCAGGAGTGAGGAAGATTCAGTCTGGGACAGTACCCAATCACACCATCATTGTGATGGTTCAGCACAGAGTACATGCCGTTGAGTATGGGTACTTCAGCATATTTTGCTGATCTGTGTTCACACTGGGCTTCAAAACGCTTGCTTTTGTTACTTTCCCAAAACAGAGCTCAGAAACCAGACTGCATACACTGACTGCTTCCTCAGCTAGCTGAATTCCACAGTCAAGTCTTCCTGAGTGCTTCTAATAGCCAGATTTTATACTATATGACTAAGCTGGTTATAGCAGAGCTTGGGAATATGAAGTTTCTGATTCCACTTCCAAGATTAGGACACTAAGAAGTATTCAAAAGAGCAAGGCAGCCAGATGATGTGACAGATATTGAGAGAGGTGAACTATTCATAGATCATATTTAATATGGACAGTGCAGAACCACTGGTTTTTCTTACAACATATTAGTATCTTCTCATGCTTTCTCGTTCTCACTCATTTCAGCTTCTCATTGTATCAGAAAACCTTAGTTCTTGGAACAATACCGATTCTTTCTGCTGCCTTGCTGTCTTCACTGATAAGGGCACAGTGTTCTTTTTCTTTTCTTTCTTTTTCTATTTATTTATTTTTATTTTTCGAGTCATGGTTTCTTTGTTTATCTTTGGCTGTCCTGGAACTCACTCTGTAGACCAGGCTGGCCTCGAACTCACAGAGATTCGTCTGCCTCTGCCTCCCTGAGTGTTGGGATTAAAGGTGTGCACCACCAAGTGCATGGCTCACAGTCTCTATTGAGCTGCTTCCTGCCAGCCTTCTAGAGAAGTCTACTTATGTGGTGCTTTGTCCACTGGGTGCTGTACCAGCCAATCCCCAGTAATGGTCTTGATGATATGACATCTCACAAAAAAGCATAATCCCAATCTTTATCCCATTTCACCAATCTCTAAAGTGATTTTCTGACTGGGAAAGCAGAGAGAAGGTGGAAGGCCTCATGAAAGAGTTCAGGAAGACTTCAGAGTAACAAATCTACCCCAGGGTTTGACACAACAGCAGCAAGCATGGTGACTCAAGCCTGAGAAGCCCAATCTCAAACTGAATGACTGTGTTGACCTACAGAGGAATGAGGGTCAAGGCTCTCAGTAAAACAGTCCCGCCTCTTCAGGTTTTAGAATAAAATGTGTTGAGTAATTATAATAATTTACAAGGAGACCTCATCGTCTCACAGAGAATAGGAGCAAAAATGTTTTCATCAATGATGAATAGCACTCATTAAAAGAAGTTTCTCTTCCAACATAAAACATAACAATTTAAATCCCAAGAAGAGCCCCTAGTCTCCAAAGACCATTGCAGTGAACATATTTCTGTACTCTTCAGTACCTCACTCTTTTGTTCTAGTTGCCATTATTTATGACTTGTTTTTATTTCCATTTTACTCATAGAAGTTGATGTTCAGGTTAGTTTCCATCTCAAAGGCCCCTCTTCCTCATTTTCTGACACACCATGGAGCTACAGTATGATTCCGTTCCATGAATTCCGTGGGGTTGGAACGACTCTCGTGTTAAAAGTTTTGCCTCTACGGTTCTCCTGCATGCAGAAGAAAGACTGGGACTGTAGCTACAGCAGCCTGCCTACCATTATCTCATGTTTTCCGACTGCTTGACTATAGGCAGCGACAGACCAATGAGGTGCCTTCTACCCCCTGTCATTTCTTAGTCTCAGGTTTCATTTAGAAGACGCCAAACTTTCAAAGGGATCATGGTCTTTCTCTTAAACAGCTCATAACTTTTGGTGTTCACAAAATTCCTCCAGTAGTCTTGTTGATTAAGAAAGCTGAAAATTAAGAAAACCCCTTGTAGTGTATATGGAGTTCAAAGTAAGTAAGCTTCCTAGTCTGGCACTTGAAGTGTTATGTGTCTTGGCTTTTCCCAGCACAGTCCACTGAGACAGAATCCCTACTTGATGTGAAATTCACAGTCTCTACAAATGAAGTTGCTCCCTGGAGCTGCTCTCAACTTGGCTGCCTTCCTTGCATTGTGTGTGCATCTGTTGGAAAGCGGGGAGGCCAGGCGTGAAGGGCAAGTTTAAATCAAGTTGAATCTAATTGACATTGCAAGACATATCAACATTCTGCTCTGAAGCATAAGAAATTATCTGTAACTGAATTCTCCTAAATAAATGTAAATTAATTACAATCATTGTACTATGTTTATATTATCATGAACTTTTTGAAGTTGAGTTGTATCAGTTTGGAATGCTGGGAACATTCTTAGAGATCCTTTCAAACCTTACCTTGCTTATTTGACAGCCGATCGTTGGAAGTCTACTGGTCTTTTAAAAGCAAAGGGAATTTACATTTGTGTAGTTGCCTGAATACATTGCTCCAGAAATATACTGCTTGGGTGACTGCATTTGCAAGCATATCAGAATATCCAGTCAATGTATATCAGCCTAACCAGGGATGGCAGACAAAGCCCAGGCTGCTTTTAAGCCTAATGCACTTTGGGAGCCTGGAACATAATTTAAATTGCAAGCCCTTAGGGATGCATGCTCTCCAATGCTGACTGCAAACAGATTTCTGTGGAAACCTTCCATATGAATAGCTGCAGCCTGAGGATTTAGTGTATCAGAAAGCTAAAAAAATTGCATCAAGAAGTGATTTCATGGAAGTAGAGGATGAGTGAAGTGTGAGGCTGGGTGATGAGACAGATCTCATTTCCAGTGTGAGATTCACCACTTGTCTGCTGGGTGTGGCTTTTAAACCTCACCGCATCTCAGTGTTCTTGCATGCAAAATGAGGATGCTAGGGTTCATCTCACAGGCTTGGTTGAATACTAAATAGGACAATACAAGTATATCAACAAGTACTGTGCTTAGCAAATCCTCTTGCTTCAATTGGTTATTAGCATTGTGGCTGAATTTACTTGAAGACTATGCATCTGTCAGTCATGTTTTGAAACCTCAGAGGGGAAGTCTTTGGCCAAGCATCTGTGTTGTATGCAGAGCTGCCTCTGATGCAGAGCCTCTCCTGCTGTAGGAAGCCTTGTCTCCAGGTGCTGGAACATGGGATCTGGACCAGAATTTCTGCTCATTTTATCCTGTGAAAGCCAGGGTGCTTAGTGCCTGGCCACAGGAACTTGTGGAGCGCATGGTTCATCTGTAGTTAAAGACAGTCCCTGGCATGTTGGATGGCTTTCTGGAGGCTCAAATTTTTAAGTCACTCAAACAATCCTTTCTCAGGGTTGCGAGCCTGTCCCATGAAAGCTGGATAGTTTTGCATCTCCTTTTTTTCTTTTTGCTTTCTATCGCCGCCACCTCTTCAGTTTAGTGCCACAGCCAGTCTGATACCAAGTATAATCTTTGTTTATGGACTCCATTATCCTACCCTGCCACTGAGCACTGCTGAACATCATCCAGCCTCAACACATGCTCTCAATTAAATGCTAGTGTTTCCTCCCTGCTAAAAATCCGTGGGTCTCTAAATACAAATTGATACCCTTCCTCCGGTTCTGCCCTGCACTGTGGGAGTCATGTTATCAAGACCTAGAAGGTCTATTCTACATCAACCTCTTGGTTCAACCTCCTTAGAATGAAACTCCTAACAAACTTTCATGTAACAATTTATCAGCCACCTTTATGCTTTCTCTTATTAACAAATAAATATTAGTTACGCTAAATGATATGTGATAGAAACATTAGGATTTGTGTTTCACTGGTGAGGAAGTTGAGAAATAGGTGAGCTAGATGCCTTAGGTCATCTTACTATTTAGAAAAGCAAGAATTGAACTCACAGTCAATCAGGCAATTAATCTGGTTTTATTTAAAGTAGTAACTCATGTATAAGTGGTACAGTTGTCTATTGTTTTACTTATTTATTTTTTGTTCATCACAGGGGTATATTTTAGGAGGAAGGGTTTGCAGGCTGGGTGTGTCCTAGAGAATTCTGGGGCCTCCAGCTTCTCACTTGGTCTTTGGATTATGAACTTTTCATTCATCAAAGACAGTTTCTCACGAGCTGATTGTATTTGACAAGATTCTCTAAGAGGTACTGGATATTTATCTTAATCGGCCCCATTCAGAGTCCTATCATGAGGTGACCAATAAGAAGCTTCCATGGAGTGGCTCACCATCACCCCCAGCTGTCAGATTATGGCTTTGGTCACTGCATCAATCTGGGTGCTTTTAGCAGTAGGCAGTTGCAGGCCTAGGTAGACAGTCCTTTGAGATCAACCTTCACAATATGTGTGCCCACCTAAGTGGAGTATGGTACACACTGCCCAGTCATCCTGGTAAAAGGGGATTTTTAGTGGAGACCACAGAATAGGTCTTGATGAAGTCCTTGTAACACTCTCCAAGTTTCTTCCCAGTGATGTGCCTGGCGGGATCTTCCAAAGTCAAGATCATACTTCCTGCTATGATAGAATTCACATGCTGGTCCATCCATGCTTACCTATCAGCTGTCTGAGTAATCAGACCCCTAAGTGCCTTCCTTCGGCTGCTCCAAGGTTTCACTGTTTTCCAGTGTGTTGGCTGCAAACCCGACCTCACTCCCATGTTGGTAGGGTTCTTTCCATAGTTGGTCTTGATGACCTCTTTGTAGCCCTCAATGCCAACACACATTGGAAGGAGCTGTTTCCCACAGCATATCCACAAACTCCTGCATGACTCGCTTCTCAGCATGGGGAGCTCCCACTGATCCATCACACTGAAGACAGGCACTACGAGTAAGGTCAAGCTTACTGTGAGATTTGCAGTATGTTGGAGAGCCCCCCCACCTCTTTCTCATGCTTCCATTACAATTAGTAATTTGAAGGGAGCCAAACCGCCGTGCCCAGTGATGCTTAGGCACACGTTCATGAAGTGGTGGAAATAAGAGATGGTGGCAAGTCACACATAACCTTGGGGAAGGAGTACAAAAGGCTCTGAGGCACATCCATAAGACTCTTAAGGACTGCAGGTCCTGCTCTGCTGCAAAAGAAACTAAGTATTGCAGGTCAAAAAAGAGCTGACAAGTTCGTGTCGATTTGTGACTAAACAGCATGGGTTAGGAATGAGAGGAATTCTTCTGTTGCTGTTGCTATGTTTTCCTGAATCATTAAAGTATATTATCTCACTGAGTCCACCAAAGATCAACACTGAGTATCGAACATAATGATTTGTATTAATAGAGACAGAGTGAAGGGGTAACAACAGAACCCAGTGCCTACTCCTGCCAAGAATGACTGCATGGAAGACTGCGTGTTCTCCTCCCATTTGTGTGTCACATGATCTAAATTTCTGGAGCTTTCTACCCCAGAGTACAGTTCCTACTTTTCTAAGTACTTGCTCTTGACTTACTGTTTCCCATGTTACCTCCCATTTAGAGAATGGCAGACTTACGTGTTGAGAATTAATTAGAAGAAAATGTAAATTATAATTTTCTTATTTTGATGACCAGTATAACATTCAAGACAGAATATGGACTTGGAGCCTGACAGACATGGATTCATATAGAAAATAAATCTGTATTTACTTGACTCCAAATTCAGTGTGGAACCCACAACACTATGGTGCCTCCTAAGATTTCTCCCTGGCTCTTGTGTTATAATTTTGAAAAACAAAGTAATGGGATGGTTCCATGCTTAAAGATACTCACTGCCAAGGCCATACCTGATTACCTAAATTTAGTCCCAGAACCCACATGGTGGAAGGAGATATTGACTTCCTTAAGTCTCTGACTCTACCCATGGTTTACCCAATCCACTCAAATACAAAATACATCAATGAAAGTGTTTGTATATTTTTACTTTAAAATGAGTATGTTTGAGAGATTGATATTTTTAACTTGATTTAAACATTATACAATATATACACCCTCAAATGTTACCTAGCACCCTATAAATACACGCTATTTTATGTTTTTTACTAATAAAAATAATACAAGAAAATTTTTAAAAAATCATAAAATAGAAATGCAAACTTTTTAATAGTGTTACCCTAGAAATGATGACTCTTGATGCCTCAGATCAGAATTCCTCTTTATAAATAGAAGGGGTGAAATTTATCTACATTTTCCTAGTTGAAGGAACCACAGACACTCTTATTTTCAATGCAATCCTTATCTAGAAATGTTCAGAACCATTTCCCTACAATCAAAAGCATTTCCCCATGTGTACCTGTGAACTTCCTGGGCCTGAAGAGGAAAAGCCAATCTAATGGTTCTTCATAGTTGTTGCTTGTGTGGTTTTAGTATTCCAAGATACTAGCATCCTGAGAATTTGACACATATCAACATACACTCAATCTTTGGCCTTTTATCTAGCAGTACTTACCATTCTGGATCAGTTTGCCATCACTGTAGCAAGTTGTTTTTCACGGTTACTTCTATGTGTATTTACCTTTCTGTGTGTGTGTGTGTGTGTGTGTGTGTGTGTGTATGTGTGTGCATTCGCGCATGTGTGTACAATTTAAAGAACTGTAAGAATGGAGAGAAAGGATGTGAATGATAAGGAGAAAGCTCTGCAGAATTTAATAAGAGCATTCATGAATTAGAACTCTCACTTCTAGATTTCTTTCTTTAATTTTGTTTTTCGGATGTGGAGTAATTGGCTGGGAAGAGCAAAAAAGATAATAGGGCAGGATGCAGTAGCAGCAGAGATGTTGCAAACAACTGCATGAGGTACCACTAGCCCGGCCAGTGTCCACGCTGGTGGACATTTGTATTCACTTCAATGACGAAAGAGGATAGTGGAGTAGCTTCCTATGACAGGACCTTGCTGTAATCCCACATCTGTTACTTTGTTTTTGCTTTGTGTCAAGGTTTATTTTATTTATATCTAGTTATGTATATCTCTGTGTGAGTATGTCTAATGTGTGGAGGAAAGAAGGGAGCATTCGAGCTCTTGGAGCTGGAGTTAAGGCTCTTGTGATTCACCTGATGTCAATGTTTAGAGTAGAACTCAGGTCCTCAGGATGAGCACTTTGTGCTCTTAACCATTAAAACCACCTTTCCAGACCTGTGAATACATTTTTTCGTGTGATTTTTTTTTAATGACAAGAAGAATAGTTATATGTGTTTTAGGGTAAAACAAAAATGTTTCTGATGCTGGCCGTCCCATAGAATTTGTGGAACAAAATGCATCTATGAATCAGATGGCCATGAAACAGCCAGAGGTATGTATCATCAAGCTATTTTGTGAATGAACCAAATTCATTTCCTGAACTTAGAGATCTGGATAATATACGTTTTTTTCCAGTGTAAATATAATTAAAAGATGCCCATCATTGTTTACATTATAGACTTTCACCTCTGTATAACCTAACACAAGTGAATTTGATGAGGCTAAGGTAAGAAATAACGCAAAAGAAAAGAAGGGGTGTTTAATTAGTACCTATAACATGGCACACCATAAGAGAAAAACAATCACAAATTTTCAAATATATTAGTTATTTTCTGATTCCTATAGTAGAAGTGGCAAAAACATTTATGGATATAACTCAGGATTTCCTGTGACCCATATCTCTAAGTGGCAAAGACAAGAATTAAAGCCAGAAATCTGATTCCCCTTTCAGCAAACAAACCATTGCCTGGTGTTCATGGGAAGGAATTTTAATGGGATACATTACCTGTGGAAATGGAAAGGGATTAATACTGTGCAAGAAATGATGAAAATCTTAACACAAAGTTCAAAATGCCAGAATAAATGCAAGATAAGGTTCTCTTCAGCCATTCACTCTTTAGGTTTGTATCTTACAGAGGCAAGTGGAACTGTGGGAATGTGAACGTAGAAGAATTTAAGTTGGTAATTTGAGTAAATAGAATGTGAGATTCCCTTGAATTTTTGCTATATAGTACAAGGCAATAAATTAATATTTATTAAATCAATGTTAATAAAAGGGAAAGAGATAACATTTTCATCCTAACAAAAATACAGTACCACTGAGAGTTAGAATATTTGGAGAGTGAAATTTGTAAGTTTGAAAACCACTTCAACTATGCATTAAGCTGAACCTGAAAGTCACCCCTTTTCACTTTGCAATTTCTGCCAATTTATGAGTGCCACTCTAAACAAGGAGATGATAACAGAGCTTCAGGCAGTCTCCCAGAGCAGAGAAGGAAAGGCCAACTGGGAAGGACCCTGGAAAATAGCATAAAATTTCAGTTAAGGCAAACAAAGGACTATGTCATACAAATGCAGCTAAGCTAAAAATAGAGTCACCCTCAGCAAGAAGAAGCGCAAACTGTGAGTCAGCTCTGTCCCATGCAAGAGATGTAAATTGTCAACCAGTTACATTGTCTGCCAGAGACAAAATACCTTTTCTCTGGATAAAGACAATGACTCTATTGGGACAAAGCTCATATCATCCAGAACCTCTGTTATCTTTATGCCAAGAATTTCCTGGGAATTTACTGATATGCCAGGAAAACCTAACGGTTGACCAAAATAATAAATAATAAAAGATATACAAGCATATCTGCAGAATATCTACAGATGATGAGTTTAAAATAGCTGATTAATATGTCTAAGAACTTCAATGACATCGTTGAGAATTGCAGCAGAGATCTGAATCACATAAATGTAATTTAATTGAAATGCTAGAAAACAGGAAAAGAGGTCTTAGAGCTCAACTTCTCCTCCTCCACCTCCTTCTCCTTCTTTGCGGTAAAATGGCCCCAGATTTGCAGTACCAGCCTCTTGTTAAGTCCAACTTTCCACATATAGGGAGAGGCACCATGTATTAGAGTTTGCTCATCCTATCTACTGTAAAACTGTAGCATTTCAGTCTTGATATATTCAGTTCATCAATTTTGAAATTGTGATTCCCATAACACACATGTTATGTTCTCTCTCACTGAGTTGTAAAATTTTTTCCTGGCTCACCACTTAAAAAAGATTTTATTTTTAATTGCACACATATATCGTTAAAATATATGGTGTGGATATCTAAACATAAGTGCGGGTGCCGCGAAGGCCAAAAGAAGGCTTTGATCAGGGCTTATAAACTACCTCACTGTCGCTTTTGGGAACTGATGTTGGGGTCTCTGAGAGTAGTACACACTCTCCAGCCCGAATACCAATTATTTTATTAGTTAATTATCATAATCTTTCAACTAGAATCTAAGTTTAATAAGAACAGATAGCTAGGGGGAGCCCTCACTGACTTTTCTGTCTACTCTACCCAACTATCCCAGGACTCCCTATACCATTCCAGGGCTCTTTAGGATCCTCTGCATATAGAGACCTTACTTCTTTCAGCTCTGCATTTTTTAACCAGTGAATTTTGTATTTAAAATCCACTGTGATAGATTACTTAAATGATGTTCTGGCTCAAATAAAACGTTTTTATCCCAGAGTTTGTGTTCTGTCTCTGATTTCATTTTTAGAAATTCTGAAACAAGGATTTTTTTTTTGGTTTCTTTTATTAGTGGATGAAAAAACAATGAAAATATTTGGGAATCGTGTTTGTATAAATATTCATTCAGAAACAATTTACAAAACCTACCAATCAACCAACAGAGTCTAAAACAAAATGCCTAAATTAAATATCTCCTTAATTAATGAAGTGAGAGAAATAGGATATTTTATAAAGAATATTGGCCAGTAATAATGATCATCATGAGGTAAAAAGGAAATGGTTGTAGTAAGAAGAAAGATTAATTATTAACACTAATAAAATTCTAAATAACAAATATTTTGCAAATCAAAATTTCAATAGTGATATGGAATATAATTTTGAAAAGTTCCCCCAAGTATTAAGACATAATAGGAAAATAAAAAGTAATCAAAAAGATGATGAGAAAAATGCAAAGAGCATCAAGTATCTTACAGTAGGCATCATGAAGAAAGAAGTGGTAAGAGCAGAGGAGAAAAGATAACACCATCTAAGATATAGCTGAAGATATATTTTTGAATATGATAATAGTTGCATTTATCAAGAGATCCTATATGAAATTTGTTAAGCGATCAACAAAGTGTAGGATTGGAATTAGGTCTAGATAGGGTGTTTAACCTCAAATTTTTAATACTTATTAATCTGCTTTAAAATATATTTATTTGATTTTCAGTTTTTTGTGTATACTGTAAGTTGAGTAAATTTTTTTACAAGCCAAATATGTTGTAGTATGTTGGCTCGGGGATCTTTCTGATAAATACTTAGTGGTGGTATAGCTGTGACATATGGACAGGTTGAATATGTCACAATAGCCTCAAATAATATAAAATATCTTAGTGTAGCTCTAATTAAGCAAAGGAAAGACCTGTATGGCAAGAACTTCAAGTCTTTGAAGAAAGAACTTGAAAAAGATATCAGAAGATGGAAAGATCTCCCATGCTCATGGATTGGTAGGATTAACATAGTAAAAATGGAGATCCTACTAAAAGCAATCTACAGATTCAACATAATTTCCATCAAAATTCCAAGGAAGAAGGGGGAGGGAGGAGGGGTGGGGGGTAGTGGGAGGGGACCGGGAGAAGGGGAAGAAAGGAAAAAAATTTTTTTTTATCTTTAATTATGTTCTTGAATGGAAAAAATAAAACAAAACAATGTATGGAAAAAAAAAGTCATTAAGAGAGGAATTTTATTTCAAGTGTCCTGGGTTCAAACCTCTCAGCTAAATGGCTTGTCTGAACATTATCACACATGATTGATTTGAATACTTTTTCTAGTAGTTACAAGAACCTTCCCATAATATTGGGGGTTTAACCTTTTTCTAGGATAGCTGGTATCCTAGAATACTCTGCATAACATCCCGTTAGGACCTGAATTAAAGCTTTAGTCAGAGGATCCCTATACAAACTGAAAACTTGCT